>VZRO01004351.1:230480-594362 GCA_013397915.1 Daphoenositta chrysoptera
GTGCGCGGCTCTCCGCGGGGCGCGGCGGCGGGAAAGGCGGGGCGCTGCCGGGGGCCGGGCTCCGGCTCCGCGCCGGCGTTGCGGGAGCGCCCCGGCCGCTCGCATGAAAAGCCGCATCCCCGGGGCGCTCGGGGCTGAGGTGGCTCCGCCGGGGCAGCGGGACCGCGCTGGCTCCCGGCGGGAGGATGGAGCAGCCCGATTTCTCACCGCTCCTCAGGCGTGATCTGCTAAACGTGTGTTCGGTGTATTCTCCTGCCACCGGTTGTGGCATCTGGTAATCTCTCTTAGTCAAGGCGTGTGTACATACAGTCGTTATACTGCTCTGCTGCTTCCAGCTGTTTTTTCCCTAAAATACCTTACAGCTGTAGCTTGTGACTGACGGTTTAAGATTGATGAATGCTTAGAGCTGCTATGGATGTGATTGTGGTACATAGCGAGGAAGCTGCCTCTGTAGTATTAACTGTGTGCTCTTACCGTGTTGAATGTCAACACGTTTACCTTAGCAGATCTGGGTTTTACGTGTTCTAATACTGAAATCAATGGCAGGAACTCCCTTCCTCCCCTGTTATTTGGCTTAAATGTATGCTACCTTTTTAGGCTGTATAGTAACTGTCTTAGTGATAGTCTTTTATTGATTGTTTTCCCAATATCCAAAGGCTGTAGATACCCATCTTGATTGTGCTGATGCTTCCCTGATAATTAACGAGTCAGATACACTGTACTCTGGAAATAAATACCAACTGTCCGTGTGGTGGGGCAAGCATCTCAGACATCCACTGTGTCTCTAAATGGTTTTGCAGTAACAAACCTCCACCACTCCTAGTGCCTGGATTTTAGCTGTTAACTATGAAGCTTAACGTGAAGCAATTTGATATCTGAAGTATGGAATTCCTGGTGTTGTAGAGAGCACTTTGTGAATCACAAATAGCAAGATAAACTGTAGTGTGGGGAGAGCTATACATCAGAAGGGGAGACACAGCCCAATAGCTTTCCTTCTTTCTTGTCCATAGTTTCTTTTCAAAGCTTATTTTATACGTGATCCTTAATGCTGTGGGCTAATCTCAGAACACTTCTTCACAGACGAAATGCACTCTTCTTAATAACCTAACTGCTACCCTATAGATATCATACTGATAATGTAAATTCATCAGAAGTTGATAATGTAGTTTTAATGTAACTGTGTGTCTTGGGGATTTTGGCTTGTTGGTTTGTTTTAAGAACTCAAATCTCTAAACCGCTGGGGAATTTAGAAACCTCTGTGGGTCTTGGCTTTTTTTTTTTTTTTTTGTTACATCACAGTTTTGTTTCAAAGAATGATTAGAAGTTTTCTGAATAACACATATCCAATAGGATTTTTCTCTGAATATCTGATCTTTAGAAAACCCCAAACAATCAGAACCATGTAAGACCCCAAGAAAATTAAAATTTAAATACTGAAATAAAAATCCTTTTATTTTAAAGAGAACAGTTCCTTTCAGTTGCCAAATTTTAAGTATTTAAATTACGAGTATAAACAGCAAACGAGAAAATTCTTATTAAAAGCAGCTTTTAAGAATGTGGGAATGCAAATTACTACTCTCAACACTTCAAGTAGTCAGATGTGGAAGTAAATGAACATATTGTATTGATGGCTTATGTGTAAAAAAGCATTGAAATGTATTCAGAGTTCTATAAAAGCAGTGTCATCTGAGAAAAACTGTAGCAAAGGAAATCTATTACTCATTTCATGTGGCATCATAATTAAAATGGTAGTTTTGCAAACTGAAGGAATTACTTGGTTACTCACACGTGTGCCTGTAGTCACATATGGAGGTGTGCAATGTTATGCTCTGCAGTAATGGCTTAGGAATAGGTAAATGTATACTTCCTTCTTTCCATTGAGATAGGAAATTCTGAGGATTGGTGTTGATGTTAATTGGAGCAGGCAGGACATTATTTCAGTGTGATTCATGAGGTCTAAATGGTATGCGTTAAATTTTTAAATTATCTTAATCTGAAAAATGTAAGAAGAATAATGCTGCTTAATTTATCACCATCTCAGGGCTTTGAATACGGGAAAACAGTCTTCTCCATTTGGTTAGAAATATTTTTTGTTCCCATTTTACAGACTGAGAGAATGATGTGTCCTGTCTTTGCTTCAGTCACAATGACTGCCAGTATCTCACAATGACTGTAGTGGGACTAGATTTTAAAGTGTTTTAGAGACGAGATATAAATTTGTGATGGAACTGTGTCTGAAATTCATGAGTTTCTGTTTTCTTGTCTGCTGCTTCTTCATCTAGATGTGCCCGTTGATTATGTTTCACAGTTCAGCACAACTGAGTTAATGATAAATTTCATGAGATCAAACAGACTTAATATAGTTTTGCTTTTTCTCTAAAGGCCCTGTTCTGAGTCTACTGATTCGAGGTGCAAAATTTTCTGTCTTTAAAGTTAGTGAAAAGAGGATCAAGTCCAACTGTAGTTTGGCGACTGTTGGTGTAAGCAGTTTTACATATTGTAGTCACTATTCTGTTTGGCTTCTTCAGTGTTTTAAAGTGGTACATACACAAAGTATTGCAACACTCTTGCAGCCTTTTTATGAGTTAAGAAAATGTATACATTGTTTGCTTTGTCACCTTTCCTTTGCTCACCTTTGAAGTTCAGTTATAATCCCAGTGTACAAACTTTAGATTTCCCAGGATTTTTGGGCATTACATACACAGGCTGACGACAACTTACGTTTCTAAAACCTATGCAGAAGTTACCAATAAATGTCACAATATTAAAACAGTAAGGAGAATTTCTTAGAGTCATAGAATAATTTGGGTTGGAAGGGACCTTTAAAGGTCATCCAGTCCAACTTCCCTGCAATCAGCACAAACATCTTGAAGTAGATCAAGTTGCTCAGAGCCCTGTCCAACCTGACCTTGAATGTTTTCATGGATGGGGCATCTACCACCTCTCTGGGCAACCTGTGCCCATGTCTCATCACCTCTACTTTAAAAAGTCTTCCTTATATTTAATCTAAATTGACTCACCTTCAGCTGAAAACCACTACCTTATCCTATTTAAACTATTGTTATTGATATTGGTGTTTGACTACAGTCCTCTCTAATGAATAAATAGAGATAATTCTTGTCTCACAAATCAGAATGCTTACTGTGCTTGGGGAAACCACATTGAAGCTAAGACTTGTGAAGGTTTTGGTTCAGAAAAAAATACTATGTTTAGAAAAAATTTCTCATTTTGATGATGTGAGGTTATGTGGAATCCTAGGAGGATACGTGTTAAAGTGATGCTGTTGCTCTCCTATAGAGGCTGATTTAATCTTAGCCTCTTGATACAGAAAAGTTACAGCTGCTCATCCAACCTTCCATTCATTACCAGTGCTGCAGTTCTGTGAGTGTAATACTGGTTTGGAACTGGTGGGACTAAACTGAAATCCCACTAGAGAACAAAAAGCTCTGAATCTAACTTTATCTAGGTAGTGTGCAAATCTGTCATCTGTGGTGGCAGACAGCAGCCAGTTACCAGGATATCAACCTTTCTGAGAGTTCTGCCAGACCAGCCCTGCAGCACTGAGCGCTTTTGCGTCTTCCCAGTTTCTCAGTGATGCTCACCAAGAGCTCCATCATTTCACCAGGTAGATACTTATTTTAAAAAACTGAGCATTTTGCTGCAGTACTGATAAGTGGCATATTCAAAGTTTATTGAAATCAGTTAGAGGTGGACTTGTCCCGCCCTCAACTTGCTATTTTACTAACTTACTTTTTATTGTTTCTTGACCAAGAACACAGCACAGTAATATTTGGCTGAGCACAGAATTATTCTGTAATACAGCTGTAGCTGTAGGTTTTAGGCTATGATAGAATTGTCAGTGGTAGCTGCCTCCTTCAAAATGAATATCCAACATGTTGTATTTTATTATTGTTCTGCTTTCCATGAATCAAACAATTAACTAAGAAAGAGACATAAATGTGCTAAGTGTCAGTTGATCTCTCTATGAATGAAATAAGAGGGAAATTATGTTAAATGGTACTTCTGTTGGATGGAAAGTTAGATTTTGATGCTGCTTAAGTAAAAAGGAGATATTAGTTATATTCTTATCTTGGCACTTTGATAAGCCTGTTCTTGAGACTGTTGCATTTCAAGATGAGGAGACTATGCTTAAATGAGCAGATTTCAGTCCTCATCCATCTTTGCCTATGGCTGAAACCACATAAATATTAATTCCTTAGAAAAAAATCTTTACTGGTAGGCTTAAAAATCAGTTCACGCAGATGAAGCTGAAGTCTGGCATTGCCATCTAACTTCAGAAAAACTCTCTCTTTTTTATTTGTTCGTGTTTAAGTGGTTTCTGTTTATTTGCTTGAAAGCCTTCCTACATCTTGAAATTTGATATACTATAACATGGAAATCTTTGTGTATAAATTATAGCTGTAGTTAGCATTATGCAACACAGTAATGTCACTAGTATTTATACTTGACAGGAGAAGTAATTTAGATGCTTCTCTACTTTTTTTGAATAGCTTGTGGGTGTTACCTGTTCATTTAATTCACTATATTAAATGCCATTGGTTTTACCTTAATGTACCTTTAATAATTTTAAAAACCTGTTTGAGAATCGAAAAAGCACCAGAAATACAACTTTAGTGGAAATTGAAATATTAATATCAGTGATACAGGGTTAATTGAATGTCAGGAAAAAAATACCATCCAGAGGATGAAAACTCCTTTACTTGTAACTTCTACATTGAGAGTAATTTCAAGGTGTTTTAAAAGTTGAAATGAGTCCTAAAATGGTGGGGGAAACACATCCTAAAACTGCAGTTTCTAACTTAACTGTTGCTGTTATATTTGAGCACAAAATCTAAAGCAGTTTCTTGAATAATAATGAAACGAGGCATAAAAATTAATCTCCATAAAAAGTCCCTAAGGGGAAAAAAAGACAGATGACTTTGTGAAGAGCATTCTGGTGTGCAAGGAGATGAGGCATTTCTCATATTCATGTTGCTGAGTAATCTTTATTTGCTTACATGGAGTAAGTTTTGGTACTTCTTTCCCTTATTTTCTCAAGCCGAGGTTCTTTGACTCCACCTGCCCTTTCCACAGAACGGGCACATGAGTGCTCTTGTTGCCAGTCTAGCTGGATTCTGATTATGTGTCAGTAAGTAACTGGTATTTTCAAAGCTTCTCTGTTAAACCTCCAGTTAGTCTGAAAAAAAAGGAAACTCTTTTCCTTTCAAGCTTTCAGAAGCAGTTCACTTCCTGACAGCACTAAACCTTTGTCTCTTCTGTGGCTTGATGTTGAAGCTTCTGTATTGAACTCAGCTTGTTTCCATTTTCTCTTGAACTGAAGTAGAGTCAAAACTTAATGTAACAGATTCATCAGCTGGGAATGAGGGTGTGATTTATTTTGGAGAACTGAGATGTTGAAGACTTGTGTATTCTCCTCTGCTGAATACGGAACTTACGTGTTGGATTTCTTGAGCTCTTTTGATTGGGTATTGAATGGAGCAGCTTCTGGAGTCCTGTCAGGTATTTGCCATGTAACCTTTTGTGCTTCAGGCTTGTAACTGTATCTAGAAGTGGCAGATGTATGGAAATTGAGTGATGCTGGTAGTCGTCTTGTATATATAAATATATACACATGCTGTTACACTGAATGTAGACCATATGCTCAAATTAATAAAAATAATCAAGACCCAAAAATTAAATAAAAAGCTATTTTTATTTCGTAAGTCTCAGAAGATGATTGCTGGATCAGAGATGTCTATGTTGCTTATGATTTAAAAACCTGTCCTTAAGTTTTCCATGTTCAGAACTGTTCACAGACATACAATTACGTTGTGTTTTATCATTGCTTACTACTACGGTGCCATGAATCCTCAAGCCAACACAAATAGGGCCCTGGAAGTGTTGGTCACTCCACTCCCATTCTTAATGAATAACCTTTGACATTTCAGTAAACATCAGCGTGTTGGGTGCTAAGTGTGCTGTCTACATGGTAATCAGATGGAGACAAGTTCTCATTTTTAAAAGAAATTACTCCAAGTCAAATGCAGGAATGAGACAAGAAAAATGTGTATTGCCTGCTCCTTCTCCACATGTTTGTAGATAAGTAAAGGGCATGAAATCTTTCTGGTGTGTACCAGTTCTCAAAGAACAAACAGAAGCTGTGAGCAAGTGTTTGCAAGCTCTTATTTCATCCTAACAGTTGTGGTTGGTGTGCAAGGTGTTTACAGGGTGAGCCAGGGTCTGAGGGTGAGGAGCAGGAGCTGAGCCGTGTCAGTCAGCCAGGGAAATCCAGCACGTGCACTGGAGCTTGGAAACCTGGAACTGTTTTTGTGTAACTAATGTGTATGTGTATATAATGACAAAGTGATGGTGGGTGAAGCATAAACAGTTGTAGCACGACGTGATGGTGGATTTCACACCAGAACATGAGAAGCAGCAGTAAATCAAATCATGACTCCTCATAAATTATATATATATATATTTTATATATATATTATATATATATAATATATATAATGTTTTATCTTATTGATTGGAAATGCAGAGTAAATAAGAGTCACACAATTTAGGTTAGATCTTTTTTTCTTGCTCATCATCTTGCTGATCAATGGGCTGATCTAAAAATAATAAAATATGTCTCTGACATCTGTTTGAAATAGATTGCTTAAGTAGTGTGTTCAGCTTTTTTGTTTTGCTTTGCCTTTTTAGCAGTGGGGATTACCACACCTAAGGGATAAGTGTATGGCTGCAAATTAAATCACAAATGCAATGTAAATGCATCAAAGCATTCTGCAGGCATAAGCACCATATCCATTAAAAATATTTCATTGGAAGAATATTAAAGATGTGGCATGTACTCCTAAATAAAATAAAGCTATTGAGAGCCCAATATTTTGTATGAGAGGGCATGATTATAGTACCAGGGTACCCTTAGTAGTTGTCTTTATTTCCAAATAAAACTGAATGTTATCTAGTTTTTTGGGTTTTCTTAGAATACAATTTTTATGTCAGCACTTTTCTATGTATGAAAATAATGATACTTTTCTGGAGGAGATCTGCCTCTAAAAAGTAACCCTAACTACCTACATCCTTAAAAGGAAAACCCTCAACTGAGTATCACTCTTCTATTGCATGTTATAATACAGTATGAAAAATCTGTCACCCTTTCTCCTCAGAATTCATAAGCTACATTTAAAATATCAAGGGAAGTAAGAGATGGGAGGAAAAATCATGGAATGAAATCAAAGGGAAAATGCTCTTTATAGAGTGCCACTGTTTGGTGTCTCTTCACAGAGAGACCTCCACCTGTTTCTTTTGGTATGATAATATGATACGAGAGAAAAGTTGAGCGTTCAAGAGTTTAGGTTGTGCATCGTTTAGGAAAGATCTGGGAAGAAAGGATAGGTGAGAAATAAATTGGAAGGGAAGGAAACCAGCTGCACTTGTAGGCTAAAGCAAAACTGAATATTTTGAAGGTGATTTGAAGATGGTGCAGAAGCAGGAGGGGAGGTGAGTGGGGCAGGAGAAGGGAGCAGTGAGACTGGAGCAGTGAAAAGGCCAGGGGTGTTCCCCATTTGCTGTCGTGTTTCAGGCAGCCTGCTGAGGCAAACTCATGCCACTGACACCACTTGTTAGCAAAGGGCTTTTGGCAGATCTGAACTATTCTAAATTTGCCTTGACTGATGTAATCAAACACTGAACTCCTTGTTTAAATATTTGTAGTGATGTGTACACGTGCTTCCCCTACCTCTGGGCTTGTGTTAGACTACAGCGGGGTCCTGTGTAATTAACTTCTGGTATATTTTCTGTTTATGTCAAATCTCAGGGGAAGATTTGTGGCAACAGGGTCAGTAAAAACCTTGACTTCACAGCTTTTCTGGAAGTAGCATTGAATCATGATATCCATTGATAAATCCAGAGTGAACTGCTCCAGCCTGGAGTTGTGCCTCTCTGTTCTTTTCTTTAGACAGTGTAGCTTTGTCTTGGATTTTCAACTTGCATTTGGGTGTTGCTATTTCTTGTACGTTTTAAACCAACCGTTTCATTCTGAGAAATGCTAAGAAGCTTGAGCACAATAGGGAAAAAGTTTATGGTTTTGCATTTTTTTCCTCTTTCATTACTGGGTTATCATTAATATATATGTATGTCTACATCTTTTGTAAGTATTTTGTAAAGAAACCAAACAGCCTTCCTAATTACCTTAGATGTGGGAGGTAGTTAGAAAAATATTTCCAGTTTTTTCTCAAAAAAGAAAGCAGTCTTCTTGGGCTGAAAAGAAAGGGCACTGATGGCTCAGCTCTGTGCTCTGTGGTTCAGGTTGTCTTCTCTAGAGCAAGGCGTGAGATTTCCCAGGTCCCTCTGCTGTGTCCCATTAGAGTGAACACTATAAAGGTGTGTTGGATACCTCAGTGGGATGGAGCTGTGCACTGGGTAGGTCCCCAGGTCACAGCACCCAGTCTGCCAGAGGGCAAGAAGGGAAGAGCTGGGACAGCGTTCCCAGAGCCGTGCTGTGACCACTGGGCTGTCCTGGGCAGGGCCACGAGTGATCCTCAGTGATCCTTGGATGTCTCCTCCAGCTCGGGATCTCCCACGATTCTATGATCCATCTTCACACTGTCCACTGAGATTGCTGTGATTTGTAAGGGGAAACTATGTTTTGGTGTGTGCAGGGGTTTTGTTTGTTTTCGGTGAACCCGCTCCACAGATTTCTTGTGAAGAGCATGAGAGAAGTGAAGGAGGAAAACAAATCTAACCTCAACAAATTGAACCACATTTCTGCATTATTGTTTGGATAATGTATTAATGGGAAACTTACAAATGACAAAGTTTGAAATAAATTAGAAGTAGAAATGCATTTTTCAAAAATCCCTCCAGTAAATGTTTATCTACTATAAACTGATATGCAGAAACAACTTCAATACTAATTTCCTACACTGAGAATGAGTGAGATCAGTTCAAGGCTATTATGCCCTGAATTTGCAGACAGCTCGTTGTAATTAAGAAATAAACCTCATAGTTGTTGTTTTGATTTTTCTCTGGTGCTTTGCCTGGGGGTCAGAAATGTGTTCTTGATGCCTGCTGTCTATAGGCACTAAAAGACTTAAATAGCATTGTGCCTATTAACAGAAGATGTTTGCATTTGTGCAAAAATTCCCCTCCAAAGCTGATTAAGTGTTCCAACATAAAAGGGCTGTGGGATTACAAGGCTGTTAATAGATGAGAAAACGACTATATGTACCATGAAGGTGATTATGACCACAGGAAACTTGTATCAAAATTGCTTTAGGTCATAATGTTAGAGTATGGAAACTTTTAAAAGGTTATTTCCTTAAACTGTTAACAAAACTGGTCTCCTGTTATGGTTTCAGCTCCTAGGGACAAAAACTTAAGTATGGTATCTGCTTTGTCTGCAGAATAAAACAGGAGCTCTTCTCCTGATAGTTATCCTGGGAGCTGAGCATCTTGTTACATTTGACTACAAAGGCACAGTTCATTACTGATGGGAAAACAAACTTCCTCTACCGTAGCAATTCAAATTGAGCTGTCTGCTAAGTAGTCCTCATTAAAAAATCTATCATTTGCAGGAATTACTATTTTAGCCCTTTTAAATGTTTCAATGCTTTTTCTTACACTGGATGAGATTTGTATATTTAAAAAAGAAGGGCAGAAAAGGACACTGTTTCAGAAAGATTATCTGTCTGGGGAAGCACACAGCTAAAATTGGACAGTAGATGAGCTGTATAGGCCTAAGGGGCAGTGATAACAGAATTAGTAGAAATAAAGATTTGTTGTTTCCTGCTTGCTGAAATAACTCATCTGTTTTGGGCAACATGTAGATGATACTCCCTGAAGCGTAATTTATTATCTTCAATTTCTGAGGATTCCCAGATTATATCCAAATTCACTTTTACCCTTCTGGTATAAAGTTAATGGGGAAATCAAGCAGCTCTGTTTTATCTGCTTCTCCTTGTTCTTAGAGGTCTGTGAGAGCTGTTCCACTCACCCCTGAAGGTGCTTTGCCCTCTCTCCAGTGCAGGACTGTTCTTCCCTCTTGGGTGCCTGTTTCTCCTCTCCAGTTGTTCCCTCCTTCCACACACACATCAGTGATACTTGGGAAGATCCCTAGGTCCTCTGAGATGGATAGCCAGCACTGGCAGAGTCAGGTAGCTCTAAACAGTCAGGTGTCAGATTTTTCCAGCAGAACAGGAGCAGTTTCTGAGGTGGGACTGTAAAGTACCAAGTGCCTGTTGCACATTCATATATAGGCAGCTGTGTCCTGCTTGGGGTCTTACCCTTCTTTGCTTTCAAAGCAGCAATACTTACCTAAATCTATGCTCAGTCCATGGTTTTTCTATTACATGGAATCTTTCTTTATAAACAGAATTCTAAAAATACCATAAATGCTCCGTAGCAATTTTAAACTCTTGGGTCAACTTGTAAACTTCTCCAAGAAGGCTGTGGGTGGGTGGGGAATTATTTTTAGAACCAGAGATCTGCAATGCCAAGTACGCATCCAGTTCTGTGTTTTCTTAGTTATGACTAAAGGACTAAAGATACCCCTTTAAATTCTTTCTCTTGACATTTCCTGAGCAGCTTAGATGAAGTTCTTTGCTACAGACAAGCAGTTTAAAAGTTTTACATGAGTAAGGGGATAATATGGGGGTCAGAGGTAGGGTTTTTTATACCAGCTCAAATAAATGGATGTTCTAGTTCAGTGCAGTGCTTCTGGAGTGCAGTTCTCTAACAAACTCGTAAACAAGGAACACTATTTTGACTTGGATGTTTTTCAGTTGATGGCAGAGATGGTGGCCAAACACAGGAAGGCTCACTTTAGTGTACAGGTGTACACCAGTGTTTTGTTGGTGTACCTCTGATATGAACAAAGGCACAGTTGTAGAGTACATATATTTGGAGAATGTGCCTCTAAATAGACAAGCATTCATTTAAATGATGAATCTAAGGATGGATAGCATCAGCTAAAGGATATAATTCTCCTAGAAACAAGTGCTTTGTTGTGAATGGCATTCAAGATGACAACTGTCCATTTGAATTCTCGATACTGTGGACTTGCTGGAATAATATTTCACTGAAAAAAGAAATTAATTAAAATCAGTTCATTCCTCTTTTGCAGTCGTATATATGAAACATTTTCAAAGGATATCAGATATAAATTGTTTCCATACTAAAATGTTCTAAGGTGTTTGTATAACAGTGAAAGGAACTTAGCAACAGGTTGTCCTGAATATTTAAAAAAAACCCAAACTTGGAGTTTGGTGTTCGCACAACAGTTTCACCTTTTCTTCAACTTACTAATGGAACTGAAGGAATAATTTGCAATGATAAGGTGAATGACTGGGTTTAAAGCTCCTTTTCTGAATGAATTTTGAAGGTAAGTCTTATCTGCATAGTTCTTGAGGCAAAGGAGTTTTGAGTTGTTATTCTTACATATAAAAATGTTGATGTATTTTTCAGGTTTGGATAAGAGGGAAAAGTAAGTATTTGTAGCCTTCAGGTACAAATGGTAGTTTTTCTGGGAGGTGAACGGAGAAACAGCACATCTGAGTATCACATTTGTTTATTACACGTTGTGGATCGTATTGCCACTCACACTTCTCACATCTGTTTTAATTTTTTTTTTAATGCATTTAATTAACTATATTTAGAAATATGCAGGAGAACAACTGCTTTGTGTTTTGAGGGTCACTGACACAACTCCCCTGATTTTTCTTCAGCACCTGATACTTTGGATGCTATGAAGACAATAGTTTCTGTGCCCAAACTTCAGCTTCTGTTACTGTGCTTCTTCAGGAGAGGAAGTATCCAACAGGAAATGCTGGTTGTGTATGTGTGCCATCCTCAACAGAATCTGCTGTTGTTTCCCAACGTATTTTTACTTTTCATGGAATCATTAATGTAGTTAACTTTAAAAGGGTGCCTTGTTTATTCCACAGAAATCTAGGAAAGTCTTCAAACATAACTCATCTTTTTCGTCACGGGCTAACTTTCCTGTTCGTAGAAAGGTCTCACAGTGAAGACCAGTGAAGTCTGTAACACTTTTCTTGTTCTTTCTCATATGTAAAGAGGTATCTGTATCAGTATTCAAACAGCCTATCCAGAGACACTGAATATACTGTTATTAAATAGTGAAAATTAGTGATCATAAAGTGAAACTGTGTGTACTTGGATATACTTAACATGAGTCATATAGCTGATATTGGTACTGAATCAAGTGCAGTTTTACTGTGAAATGATTGATATGTTGCTTTTATAACAACATAACAGCTGAAGTGATTTTTCAGCATCATTTGGAAATGGATAGAGACTTTATTTTCAGTTGTCATAATATTCCACTTTAAAATAAATGTACCACCCAACAATGATAAATGTAATTTGTACTCTCTTTTTGAATCAGGTTGATATAATTTTTGTATTGCTTGTGCTTTAAGCTCCATCATAAAACTGAAGTTTTACTTGCCTTATACTTGGCTTTTTAACTTGGGCAATCTTCTGCATTGAGCAGTGCAGTTTGCTGGTCACTAGGAGTAGTGTGTAAGAGTAGCTTATGCCACATTATACTGGGTGCCTAACTTCTAATAGTATATTTTGTGTTTTATTGAGTTATAATATCACTAAGAACCATTAGCTGTAAATCAGTAAACACTAATTGAAATCTAGAGACTTTAGTTTTGAACTCTCTGAAATGTTACCCAAGGTGTTTTCCTGGTATCCTTCTAAGATGGGGCATAGACAAACCACCACAAAAGATGGTGAAGACCAACACATCAAGAATTTCTTCATCAAATCTACATTGGCAGTTTTTTAATGGCACCTTTGTTAGATCTTTCTACACACTCCAGAGAAACCAATAATATTTTTGTTTTGGAAGTCACGCTTGAGCAGAGGGCAAGTGCATAGTTAGGAGAAAAAGCCAAGGTTGTCAGGTCCAGGATGCAGAGAACAGCAGTGCAGTTCTTCTGGGCAGCCTGGCAGGACGAAGGCAGCTACCATGGACAGTGGATCTTTGGAGAGTGTGCATGCACTTCTCCATACCAAATAATCGAGAATTAGGAGTTGTCATTCTCCCCCAGGTTGTATGTGTTTTCTGTGACTTTCTTTTCCCCGACTGTATTTGTTGTTTAAGTTACAGCAATTCAGTAGTAGATATTTGGATGATGTGGAAGTAAAGCATTTTTACTTTTCCTGCTCCCAGATCTCCTATTTTGATTTTTTAAGTGGAGATCATCTAGTCCATAGTCCATTTTGAGTCTCTCTTTTCAGCCCTAAAGGCTGAAGTTTTTGCAAAACAGTGTTCTTCATATGAGCTTTCATTCCTATTTCCTGATTCCAGTGGGAAAAAAATGTAACATAACAGACTTCTTTTAGGCTAAAAAAAAACTTTTCTGTACATTGTAAACATTTGTTTCTATTTGCATTTTAGAACTGAAATGTATGAACACAAATGCAAAGCGTTTGTCATCTTTTAAATTTGTTAAAATGTCAGTAAAGTAGTAAATATTTGGTTCTGTTTTCTGGCAGACTGGGGGCAGACAGTAGGTGCCTTCTAATTAGTAAAAGCCCTCCTACAGAACTGTAAAAGGTATTCTCAGTCTTTATCAGCTTTTAATTTTACGTTATGGAGGTGACAATGGCCCAGGTCCTCATTAGCCTTCTGCTTGTTTGCTTGTAAGCATCTCTCACCTCGTATTCTTTTCAGTTTTGTCTGAGCAATAACACCCTTTTTTCTACAAAAACATTTCTTGTAATTTTTTCCACACTTGGTGTTCGTTTCAATTTTTTTTTTCATAAATTCTCATAACTTTGTAATAAGCCTCACTTTTCCTCCCAACATTTGGTTTTGTTGGGTTTTTTTTTTCACCTACGCTGCAAACATTGAGGAGTTTTATGTGGTGTTTCATGGACACAAATGTTAGAATTCACCCGATGATTCCTGTTTTCTTTGTGCACATGTTAGATATTAAGGTTCTGACTTACTGCTTAGTCTACTACTATTTAGCAGTAGTAGACCTCAATGACAATTATAGTTTGCATTCTAGTCTTAAGAGTCAGGGAAAAAATTTGGGTACTTTGGTCTGAGGAAAAGCAAATTCTCCAAAATGCATTTTCCTAAGGTATTGGTTTCCTAAGACTGCTGGTTAAGTGAAACATCCTAATACAAAACTTCAGTCTTGAATGGCTGAGCTAAGTTATATTGTATTTAACTTTATCTTTAAAGAAAGAACTTACTGAGAAGTTGTAAATATGGTGCTGCATAAGACCCTAATGCTCTGGTGGTTTTAGAGAGAGATTTAGAACTGTTTGCTTTTTGAGAGGAAAATATTGTGACAGCTGTGCTTAAACATGTTTTATGTGCTTAAAAATTCTTAAGGCAGAGCTAGAGGGGGAAAAAATCAAGAGATGCCCAAAAGCAGCAGTTGGGCATTAGTTCAGAGGAAGCTGCGACAGCTCTTTGAAGCTGTGTAGATGTAAATCAAATACTGCCCTAGATCAAGACACTTTCAGGTTTCCTGTAATTATTTGCAAATTCTAAATTTAATCGCTTTATTTTTCTAAGAGTAGACAGTTTTTGTGTTTGCAGACTTGTATTTGTGTGGTGCCTTCAAGCCTTTCAAGTGTTTGTGTATCCAGTGAATTGTACTCAAATGTTGCTTTCCACCCCTCATCCCCCACCCCCCTGGCAAAACACGGTGCCATATAAATACCTTGTCCTTTGTCAATATTTGCAGCTGTCCTTAAAATGACAATGTAGGAGTAATTGATGATCATTTGTCTCTGGTGAATTCCTCTTTTTCTCTTGGGCTGGGAATATATCATTAATAGAAACAACAAAATATGGTATTACTTGCCATAGAATGTTCAGTATTTCAGGACTGTGTGCTAAAAACCCTGTGTCTGCTTCCTCTGCATTAGTTTTCAGCTTCTGTTTTATTTTCTAACTCAGTCTTGAAAAGCAGTATCACAGCCAATGTTTTTGCAGAAAAGAGACTCATGAAACCTGTATCACCCCTCAATAATTGGTGTGAAGACCTGGTAATTGCTTTATTTTGTAGATAACTTCCCACACAGGGAATCTAAATCCTTTCTTCCATTGAGCCTGAGAAGCTGCTTTGTCCATTAGGGTTTTTCATTTAAGTTTGTAATGCCACTTGGTATTCAAAGACCAGTGGTAAGTCTTGAGCACTACCCAGAGAGTTGAAATGGAAGGAAAATGAGTTACAGAAGTTGCAAGTCTTGAAGAAATAATTTTCTCCACCCTTTCATTGAAAAACATAATCACCCAGTGTTCACGCTATCATAAAATCCTAATTTCTAGCCTTCTTTTTTTTGTAATTCAATCATTTATCACCCAACCAATTCACAAGTGATCTGGTTTGAGTGTAATACCCAGGGATCAGGAGTGAAGAAGGTGTTTCCTTCACTGCTGATTATCAGAAGCCCAGAATGGACCATAGAGGGCATGTTTGAAACCCACATGCCTTCAGATGCAAAATAATTAATTTCTCTTCTGACTCTTCTTGTGTAAGTCTGGTTCATCTGTAGGAGCACTACTGCATTGGTATCACAGATGGGACATGGCCAGGTCACTCTGCTGCCCAGCTGATAAATGGTTTCTTTGGCAGTTGTGTCACTTCTTGCTCGCAGCCATGTGGAAAGGTGTCCATGGAAAACACATCATGTTGAAAATGCAGTTTTTTTTCTTTGTTCTTCCATCTAGTGGATCATAGTGTGGCTTGTAGGATAAGGTGAGCCTTGATTTCTGGCCTGGAGCTGTGGTAGCACTTCAGGCATTCAAAGTCCTGGGAAGAAGCAGTAGTTGCTTTTGATGCAACAGTGTAATTTCTGTGAAATGTTGCTGGTTTTAGTAGGAAATAGCTGAAATGCATCTGTAAGAACCATTCTGAAATATAAGACAATCCTGTACACAGTGTAGAATTTTTCTACTACCCATCACCTACTAGAGCTGGACTGTGCAAACTGGAAAAACTTTTCAGAATATTTGAAAATGTGAGTCAACAACCCAGAAGAACAGATTTAGCTAGACCATCACAGCAAATCTAAAATACACTGGTTCAAGTAACTATACACCAGATGATTGTGAGGAATCTTAATAGAACTATAATACAGGTAAACTAATTTGCTACTGCATAATCATCAGATCTGCTAGAATAAAGGATTTTTTATTAATTCAGTGTTCCCAGCAAAAAATATATTTTCACAAGAAAATTTCAATTGTTTCTCTTGGACACTCTTCTGGAAAAGCTTGAACAGTGCCACTGTTTGGGGTTTTTTCTGTATTGTGATACATGAACATACGATGCTATGAACATAGAATATTATTTTTAATGTTCAAATCAGGAAAAGTCAATGCCACATAGATACTGATGGCAATTGACTGAAGCACAAAAATATGTTTTGTTGCTTTCATTATAGGCTGTGAAATTTTTTCCTTCAGACTCATCCACCTTGACATGGTTGTAAAAGTAAGAAACAAGGGCATGCGACTGAGAGAAACTTAAGAGTCAGGGTGGCATCCTGCCTGGATGGCCTTAAAGATACAATAAACATAATTGGTGATTCCGTGGCAATTGTGTGGTAGTGTGTCAGCTTTTGTTTAATGACCATCTTTTACCTTCATGTTGAAGGGAATCATACAAAAGAAGTTTAAACCATTAATGTTTTGCATTTAGTTGATGGTAATCTGTTTATTACAAATGTGTATAGGTATTTTTATGTGTACCTGTACATGTTTGTTTGAAAGCATATTGCACAAGGAAACTTTGCTGTGTATTTTTTTTCCAGTATCCTTTAGAAATAGATTGGCACTTTCTTCTTCTTCTGAGGGTAAATGCTGTGTACTGTGCTAAGAGTAATGCGTGCTTAGCTTTTTGTAGGTTCAGGTCTAAACACAGAAGGGCTAAATACAGGTTAAGCATTTTTATTTTTTGTTCTCTAAGGACAAAAGAAATAAAGACGATTTCCTGAAGATTGCATCTTACCCACTGTTACATCTGAGGTGCCAGATCTTCTCTCTATGATCTTTTATTCATCATGAAAATACCCTGGAGCAGTCCGAGTTTCTTCCTGTAGTCCCCAGGGTATCCTTGCTCTTTTGTTCTTTATCTGCCTTGGCCCTGACTTGCCGGATGTGGCAGCAGTTTCTGTGGCTGGTCTGAATGTGTGCTCCACAAGCTGGCCAGAGAGAAGGGGCAGGTGTGAAATATTCGGCCCTTTTCTCCCAGAACTCTGGCTAGATTTATCTTGTGTCTGGTTCTGGACATCTGAGAGAATCATTTCACTTTGAAACCTTTGAATAATTTTAAGCAAATTTCACTCTATAATCTTGATAATCATGGGACAGAGATAAGGAAGGACTGGGAGTGGTGGAGTAAGGAACTCATGCTGGTCTCCAATTATTTGCATAAATTATTACCCTGATTTAGTGTCCAATAAGCACAGGAGGAATATCTGGTGGCCAATATGAATAACAAACCTCTGACTGCAAAATTTGAATGCTCATGGGAACAGACTGGCTTAAATTTCTGTGGGGATGATATGATGTGTTCATTTTCTGTCTATTTTGCAGGCTAAGCTCTGCAGAGGTTGTGTCATCATAAAAATAATATTTGCAGTTAATTCTTCTAAGTACTAGTAGCAATTTGTATAATTTCCATTGGTGAAGGTGTAAAATCTTCTTAATAAAGTAATGTTAAGAAGAAATTTTCTTTTTAAGGAGCTTGCGTAAGTGATTAACATAGTTTTACTGTGTGTCTTTAATTTTTGGTGGTTTCAGTTTTCAAGTTCTTTGTACGTGTTCAGTCTTCAAAAGACAATGATGTGATACTAGTGACACCCTGGTGTGTGCTTTTCACTTTTTCCTTTGTCTGCTTAGGCTGTTTTGTCTTTAATTAATTTCTGGGGTTTTATCTCTGAGAGTCTCTATATAATTATCAATTAATGTATGTAACTAGTTATTTGGCATATCTATAGCAGATGAGTATAATTCATACTAATTCCAGGTGAATTGACACTTTTTATCTGCATTGTGGAAATGTGGTCTTTATCTTGAGTCATTTTTCCTTCGACCTGTATATAATAGTCAGAATTTGCCAAGTCCCCGTGTATGTTTGAGTACAGTATAGACATACATCCTCTTACTGCCTCAGAATTGCACTGCATTTTCAGGTTACAGAAGGAGGTGGAGAAGCTACAGCTCTCCAGTACTCTCCTGTAGGAAGAGTTGGTGGTTACCTGTGCCTGTAATAAACTTACATAGTCCCAGTCAGTCTTCTGTTTAATTGTGTTTGAGGTGAAGTGTTAAGTGCTAAATGAATACCCCCTGTTCTTTCTCAAATTGTTCCTTACCCCTAGATTATAAGGAAAATGTTGGTATTAAAGAAGAAATGTTACAGACCTGCTTGGCTGGGCCATGGTGGTGCTGGGGAGGGAAGTGCTCCCAGCTGAATGTTCTCCCCCAGTGCCACAAAACGGGTGGAGGCACCTGGGACCTGTTCTTGTCTTCCTGCACTGAGGGGAGGGAGGTGCAGCCCGGAGAGGAGAGCTCCCTGAGCTCCGGAGCTCGTTCCTCAAGGCTGGGCTGCACAGCATCCCTCAGCAAGGTGAGAGTGGCCAGGTCAGTGACCAGAGAGCTGCAGTGATGGGCAGTAACCAGCAGCTAACTGGTGAAAGTTCGGGTTTTAATGGAAAACTGTATGAAATTGGACATTTTGTGGTGTTACGCATTACTTCGTAACAAGACATAGCGTAGCTTCATTCTTCAAAAAATGGCATTAATCTAGATAGAAGATGATAAAAAACGTTCATAGGAGGGGAGATCGAATCACCATCTGAAGCCTTGAAGCCATAGAGAGCTTGATCCCCTTTTCTGATTGTTTACTCAGTACTACAGCTCCCTAAATTCAGTGTATTAGGTTGAAGAGCTTCAGAGGCACTACCAAATGCTTTTGGAATGCATGAGCTCCAGGCTGCAGAGCTGGAACACACAACTGCCAAGCAGATGATGTGCCAGTTCTGTGATGCTGTCCTTTGCTCTTGCTGCATTGTGGGGCAGGGCAGGATGCCCTTCTACTGTGGCATTTCTTACATTTACTTAGAAAATACCAGTCTGGGCATCTGCAATGTCAGGCTTCAGCTGGTTTGCTTAATTCTGATTTTTCTGGGAAGTCCTTGTATGACTTGTGTAGCCAGCTGCATTTTGTGAATTGTGCAAGCACTACTTTTCAAATAGAGCCTTTAATAAATATACTTAAAACAAAAAGCCAGGAAATGTGTTTTAAAGGAATACATCTCTCCATCAGAGGTATTTACTTATTTACATACGCATTGTTACTTTATTTAAGGATATTTTAGACTTTGCAGGAGTTTCACGGTGTTGTTTAATTGCCAGTTATCAGTGTGCACACATATATGTTGGTCTGCTTGTCCTTCTGCTGATGATGATCTGAACTGCTGAAAGGAAGATGGTGTCAGACACTGATTCATGATTGTGTTGAGTAATTGTTTTGAAAAGGCTTTCATTTAATGTATTTTGTGACCACATGCTTTCAGAGCTGATAAGATAAGTGTGACAGAAACTTACCCTTGCCCCATGTTTTTAAGTAGCCCTTTCTATATTTTTATATGGACTGATTTTTCTCTGGAGTATTTGAAAGACATATGCTGAACATGCCATCTTTATGGGCACTGCTGAAACAGCTAGGTGGCAATGTTCTTCTTGTTTCTTATCCTTGTACTAGTTCATGATTAAGATGTTTATTAAGAAAGAGTAGTACCTTGTAGATTTCATCAGAGAATGAAGTTAATTAAAGTAGTTTTTCAGAAATAGTGGTCACACAGAGATTTGAGAAGGAATATGTCTATAAAACTATTTATACTTTTTACACATATGCTAGCTAAGATAAATCTAGGACTAATATAATAATAATTTCTCATTCTTTCAAGTAGGTGTGTTGTATCTGGAAGAGAAAATATTTATGTATTTTCATGTTTTGGTTAATATAGTAAAAGTAAATCTGGATTTTTTTTTCTACTAAAATTGTGTTTATTTTCACCAGGTTAGTATTCTGATTGACTCATAGTTGTGAACTGAAAAATGTTGCTAATGCTGTATTATCTAGATGTAGCTTTACCATATGGCCAGGCAGATCACTGGTAGTCTGGAATGCAGAAGAGCAAGTCATTATTGCTTGTTACCTGTTGTATTTGTTCATCTGAGGTTTCCACAGGACCCCCACTGGTTTTGTTTGTGACAGAGGAAGTGGCTGCAGATGAAGGTGGGAGTTGGGTTTGACTCTCTCACATGTGCTGGCTGGGCTTTGGTGTCAGTTTTTGTCTTCAGATGTCATCGGTTCAGGATTTGGTAAAACTGACTTCTGCTGAAGGCAATGTACTGCAGTAGTTCTTTTACATTCTTACAGATGTCGTATTTTACCAAATCTCCTCTGCAGTGCAAGGACATGATCCAAATCTTGTGTTGGGTTTGAAGTAGTTTGATCTGTAAAGCTTTCATGTATACTTACTGCAGCATAAGATAATTAAAGCAATCCTTTTCATGAAGTAAATTTCTTAAAACCTTGCTCTAAACAAACTTCTGTGGGTGAATTATTTGTCTTTAGGAAAAGAATATTCGTGTTAGTGGTTTTGTAGTGATTATAAGAGGATGTGTGTAATACTCTATTATAGTCAGAATAGAGAAAGAAACTGAGTTGTTCAAAGCAAAGTTATTTTCCTGTATTCTTCAATCAAAGAACTTTTTCTATTAAAAAAATATCAGCATGTTTTCTTTCTGTTCTTGTGCATCAGTTATTTAAACTGTTGTGATTATTAATAAGAGCTGAGGCTTATGTTAAGATTTGAAAGTAGTTAACACTGTACTTTTGATTTCCAGTTTCTAAACTTCCCATACTTTCTGAGTTACTGCCTCTACTTACAAAAAGAGATGTTAAACCAGAACTTTAAATATTGGTTAAAACATAGGGAGAAATCTTTGTGCAGTGACAGGACATAAAGCAGTCCTAATTCTTGCAAGAGGAACTACCAGGCAGGATGCTGGAACTCTGCAGCCAGTGCTGCTGCTGCTCCCTGCGTCCTGCTCCCTGCCTGGAGAGGAGTAGGTATGGCAGGACTTCCAGTGCTTCTGGATGTTTCCTTTCTTTCAAGCTGCACCATTTTCTTTGTTGGAAATTTTGAGATACAAAAGCATTTTATTTTACTTTTTCAGTTAAGTTAAAAGTTTCCAAACTATCAAAGTGGAATTCTTTCTGAATTCTTGAATTGAAACTGACTTTATCTGAAACCCTTCATATTAAAGGTGTGATTTGTTGTACTGGTTTTTGGCTGCTTTTCTTCAGCGTGGCTGGTTTGTGGCTGTGTTCTGGATTTGTGATGCAAACAGTGTTGATAACACACAGATGCTTTTGCTGAGTGGTGCACTGTGCTAAACACCTTTCCTGCTCCTCACCCCACTCGAGCCCTGCTGCCCTGGGGATTCTGAACACCTGCCCACCCCTGGGACATGGGGAATGAGTTCCTTGTTTTGCTTTGCTTGTGCACACAGCATTTGTTTTACTTATTAAACTGTCTTCATCTCAACCCACGCATTTTCACACTTTTACCCTTCCAATTCTCTTCCTGATCCCACAGGAGGAGAGTGTGGGATCAGCTGTGCAGGGGCTGAGCTGCCCATGGGAGTAACCCACAGCATTTGTTTTGTCATGGACTCATGGATTCTCTTTCTATTTATTTGTATTTATAGATTAAATTAAGTCATCAGCCAGCAAATTCAAGTCTTCTATTTTGAGACCAGATGATTAAAAGATGTGCAGGTTTAGTATTTTGCATTTCCATAGAAGTGCTGTTTCTGATTGCAAGGCAGTGCCCTGGCTCCCACATGAAGTTTTAAATATATTCCAAGACTTTTATACTAGGAACAGTCATTTTTTTTCATAGAGGCAGCTGCTGCAACTTCCTTTCCATCACCCATCCCCTCCCTTTAAGATAGAAAAGTTATGTGGCCAGGATTTAAATCTTTCTTCGATTACAGAATTCATGTGTAATTTAAATTGAGCCTGCATTGTCTGGCTCGTGAAAGCATGCATACTTAGTGTGGCTTCTGCATTATTTTTCTCTCTTGCAATAAAATGGAAAATTCTAATTTCTTTCCGCTTTCAGATATAAAAAGATACGAAAAGTCATTGTTTCAGTTTATCAGTATTATTAGTAAAGATAAAGAGGATGGTGTGTATTAATATTGTATATAATTAAAAAGTATTGGGTGAGTATGAGCTTGTGTAATGAATTATAACCTAATATTATAGAGTGCTTAGGGGAGTCAAAACATGAATATGCATTAGGAAGTTAGGTGCATATTGTGAAAATATATCCATTTCCTTTTAAAGAAGTCTGAAATACTGCAAAGAGGAAACAACCAGTTGAGTTTCTCCTTACCTGCAGTAAACAGTTCTTGGTAAGAAGCTGCTTACATATTTTACAGGACACCACACAGTGAATAGATGTGGGCTATTTCCTAATGCAGTAGATCATTACTGTGATTGTTTGGGTCTCTGTAATAGCAGTTCTTTACAAATTGTGTGTTTCTTTTATATCATATTAAGTTACTTGAATCCTTATAAATGTCCATTTATCAGAATTTTGCATACATTAAATTTTGGATGCAGTTATAACATGAAGGTATCTTGCAGAATAATAGGCCTAGTGGGGGGGTGTGTTTTGTTTTGGGATTTTTGTGGGTTTGGTCATTGGTTTGGGTTTGGTTTTGTTTTTAATCAGCACTTGCTTAGAAGCTTGAAAATTCATAGAATTATGTAGATTAAAATTCCATGTTGGATGGCCATGCCTGTTGCTTTATTGTTCCTTCAAACTAATGGTACATCACAGTCCTGCTCTAAGTACATGTTACTGCTGTTATATTCAGCACATCAATAAAGAATACCCTTTGAAAATCACTGTATTATGCAGCTGAAGATTTAGGCTTTACTTTGATATTCTTGAAACTATTTGGTAAGTGTATTCTCCCAGATGAGGAATCCAAGAGAGGAAAATAAGCGCCTCTTCTTCTTTCTTCTTCCACATATTTGATTAGAGCAGTCAGTGCTATTAAGAAAGAAGATAGATCTGGTTAGCTTATTCTGCTTTTCAGTCTGGCAGTCAAAGGCTGTCATGGGGTTTTAAATTACCCAGAAACAAGCTTTAGTACAAAGCTTTTTTTTTTCCCCAAAATACCATTCGTTATTTATTTAATACGGACAAAGAAGAGTCTGTATTAAAACACAACTAATGATCCTTTTAACAAAAAGCATAATTTATAATAAAGGTAATTTTTTTGTTTGACTTCTATGTGAATGCATTAATAGTAAATATGAAGGTTCACTGAAGTCCACGCTGTTTCTACTTAGTAAGAAGAAGAGGAAGGCAGTGAGGATGTTTGCATTTTTATGTTTTAACCCTTGAAACAAGAAAGCTTTTATATGAAGAGAAACAAGGCAAAGTTTTTGATAGAGGTCCTACTAAAACGAACCTAAAAATGAAGCACAAGTGAATTTGTGCCCCTGGGACCACAGGGAGAGAATTTGTGTGCTGTTGTACCAGCATCATTACTAGAAATAACAGGTGTGGCGTGTGAAAAGTGATTTCTCAGTCCCTTTCTGTACAAACAGGGAGAGCTGTGAGCAAATGTGCTGTCACTATGTCATGGCACAGTCACAGCACTTCTGGAAATGTTTGCTTGACTCATATTAACTGATGATCCAATTGACAAACAGTGGATGGACAAAAAATAGGAGGTGTGGTAGGAGGAGGCATGGGTGTACTCTCTTTGTTGGCTTGGTTGTGTTTTTATAGCAAGATTATAAAATATTAAGCACTTAAAATGAGATCGTGCAAGGAGGTGAGATTAAATCAGTTTCTTGCTTTCTTTGGAATGGTTTGCACTAAATCCAATCTTGAAGTGAGTTCACTTCAAGCCAGTGAATTTTCAGTCTTCCACATAACTTAAATTGCAGGAAGTGAAATGTAAAGTTACAGCAGGGAGTTTTCCACAATTTTTTTTTAAATTGTCCATTACTGTGGAAAAACAGAATGTATGTTGTTCCTTTTTGTAATTCTGTGGGGGGAAGAAAAAAGATATTTAGACAAATGTGTTCTATATCTGCTTTTACGAGTTTGCTACATTTGGTACCAGGTGAGGTTTCATTAGGTTTCAGAATAACTTTGAAAACGCCTCATCTGTATTAAATAGCTAAGTATTTTTAAAATGTTGGATCCAGCACCTTCTGTATGTCAGTACAAATTGATGGATTATCATTCTGTGCAGTAATTTCTGTGCATATGTAGAGATTCTAGAGAGGAGAATGCTAACATGACAGGTGTACTTTTTCAGTTTGGATTTATTTCTGGGTTTGTTAGTTTCTTTTTTAGTTTCTAGGACAGAGACTGGAAAGTGCTAGGACTTGCTCTAAAACCTCTTCTCCAAAATACTTCTTGCATTACAAAATTCTTTGAACCTTACAGTCCAATAACTGTGTAAGCCTTAAACTCAGCAATGTATTTGATAGCATGTTCTTCTAAACCACTAATTGGAGCATTATGTCTTTTTTTATTAAATGTATATTTTGTCTAATTGATTTTATTAATGCTTAGGAGTAAATAACCTCAGGGTTCGTCTTTAGTTTTAGAAGTCTGTTATTTCTAGAAAGCTTGGAAGACAGGTCTCTGGGTATTTTAAGGAGTTGCTGTTTGATTTATTTATATATAATTTGCTATTGTATGTTATGTTTTTTGTTGACTAAATGTTTTTAATATATCTGACTGCTTATGGAAATGAAGAGCTAATAGCATTAACAAGAGACTGGCATAGTGTATCCAGGCCATCTTTGCAAGCTTCTGGACTCTCTTCTGCCCGTGGTCTCCTGCCCAAGCCAACTTTCCCCGTGCCAGTTGTAAGCCTCTCTCTGAGCACATATTGCTAATCGTCCTGAACCCAGCCAAATTAAATGGTGTATTTTTAATGAGAAAAAGAGTTTGGATTCCTATCCATATGCTTCAGCTGATGTCAAATCCTACTTCAAACAGATGCTGACCTCTATATTACAAAGGCATAAGGGCTAATTATTCTTGAACAAATTTCCAATTTTGGCCACCTATGAGGAACCTTTTTGCATTTCCAAGGGTATAGTTCAGTATAACATACCTGTTAAATTTGTCTTAGCATGTCTCAGGCTTAAAATTCCAATACTTGGAACACATGCTGTTGAAAAGAATACAAAACGAAAAGTTCTTAGAAGATTTTCACTTCATTCATCTTTACCATCTTGTATTTCTGCTGGAGATTAAACATCAGAAAAATAATTGTGCTTTCTGCTTACAAAAAATGTGTATGGTCTTTTATTTCTAGAAGCTTATCTTCCAGCTCTTAGCCAGCCATTGCCTGTGCACCAGTCACAAATGGTTCAATCTGGCATTAGGAACTGGGAGAGCTGGTAGCTCTAGCTGTTATCCACAGAAGGCTTTCTCTGCAGATGGCCATATCCTCTTTCCTCCCCTCGTTTCAGTTAAAATGTGTAAATGTAAATCATGCATGGTTAGGATTATTCTTTAGAATGCCTTTAAGTAGCTCTTATGTATAAATCAGTTAAGAGCTTGAGACATTTATGTGGAAAGGATATATGGAAAAAATTCCTGTATTCGCTGTCATTTTTTTTCCTTTTTTTTCCCCTTAAGTTAAAAATATTCTGTAAACCCATGTGTACCTGTACAAAGTGTATCATAAAACAAGTGTAAAAGGCTAAATAGGTGATTGTGAATTATTCAGGGTGGTAGAACATCTGTCTTGTAACAAATAGTGTTTTAGTTCACATAAATTTCGGGTGGAAGCTTTTTTTAAAGACCAAGTCTGCTTTTCTGAAAGTGCACATATGGCTAAGTCAGAGTTCCCAGATAAAGGCAGTACAACACGAGGGCTTTAGCTGGCTGTGCTGATGGTAACAGTAATACGGGTAAAGCCTGTCATACACGTCCTGTAACACTCCTAATCTGAGAAAACGCAGAAATCGAACTTGTAGAACTGAATCAGAGATGAATGGGTATTAACATCCTCTATTCCCTCCCATTTAAACACAGACCATCTGTTGTTTCCAGATGTGCTGCTTCCTGCAGCAGTACACTGGGAATGCTGTTACAGCATCAACAAATCTTTCCTTTTTTTTTTTTCCCTGGTTCTACAGTGTCATTCCCAAAAGCTCCAAACCACCCAGCATTGGTGTTTGTTCCTGAATGACTGCACTGTGGCAAGGGATGTTACGTTAATCAATGGGAAATTTGTAGTGTGGGTGGCAAAAACACCTTAAGATGTAGATAATAATATTTTGAATGGTCCAGTGATACGTTTCAAACAATGTATAGTACAACACCTTAATCTGCTGCTGTCTGTAAAGCAGTGGGCTGTCACCTCCCTCAAGACCACTGCTTGCCTCATTAATATCGCTGGAACAAATTATCACTTCACAGCCCAGAAATCTTCTGTAGCAGTTGCGGTGATTGATGTAACAAGGCTAAAAAATAATGATGAAATGCATGTTCCAGAAGACAGACTCAAATGGCAGGATCTTCATAGGCAATTAAATTCAACAAAGGAGGAGTCTTCCTAGAATAACGTACTTCCAAATAAATGGCAAGATAGCTATGATATTCTGTTGTTATTCTACATAAACTTAATTTTGTATGCAGTAATTATCTGGGAAAACTAAGCATACAGGCATAAAATAAAAAATTAAGTTTTAGTATGTTTTAAATATGTGAGTAGAAGAAAGTGAAGTGAGAAATAATGCCATTGAATATATATAATTCTCCTCTGAATTGATAGAATCATAGAGTGGCCTGGGTTGGAAAGGACCTTAAACATTCAGCTAGTTTCAACCCACCCCTGCCATGGACAGGGACACCTTTCATCAGCCCAGGTTGCTCAAGGCCCCATCCAGCCTGGCCTAGAACACTTTCAGGGACATCCACCACTTCTTTGGGCAGCCCTGTTTCAGTGCCTCACCACCTTCTCAGTAGAGAATTTCTTCCTAAAATCTAATCTAAACTGTCTCTCAGTTTGAAGCCACTCCCCCATGTCTTATGACTACATGCCCTTGCCCAAAGTCCCTCTCCACCTTTCTTGTAGGCTCTCTTCAAGTACTGGAAGGCCACAATTAGGTCACCCTAAAGCCTCTTTCCCAGGCTGAACAATCCCAGTGAAAACTTTATTATATGTGGGTAGTTAAGAATTTATTTAAGTAAATTGTGTTGGTGCTTTTGAGCCTCTATTTTATAACAACCTATGTAGAGCTGATAACAATTCAGCTGTCTAATATATGGATGAATTGTTATCAAATAATTAGGTGCTTTCATTGGCTTAAACTAATTTACTGGCTTCTAAATTGAAATGCAGTTCTAAGTAGCAAACCTTGTGGACCCAAGAGTTCTGGTATTCCTCCAAATGAGGTCAAAACTTAAATGCACTTAAGTAAGTAACTTTATGTATAAGAATTCACAGATTAGTCTGATAACTGTGAGATGGAGCCTGTGGATTTGCCTCCTGTGATTTCACAGATTTCAGGGGAGCTGCTCACGTGAACAAGAACTGCAGGACTGGGCACTTTTCCTTCCTGCTGCTGGGATGATTTTTTTCTTAGAAGAAACATGAGTTCTCAACTCTTCTCCAGTGTGCCAGAGTACCTTTAATATTAGACTCACTTTCAGCTCAGTTTGAGGCAAGCAGGAGTTACTCAACTGGGATTGCTTATTGCAGTAATATTGTGTTGAAAATAAAAAAAAATTTTAAAAATATTTAAAAAGTGTCTCATTGCTGTCCCACTTGTAGCAATGCAGTGC
Organism: Daphoenositta chrysoptera; assembly: GCA_013397915.1. Classification (NCBI taxonomy): domain Eukaryota; kingdom Metazoa; phylum Chordata; class Aves; order Passeriformes; genus Daphoenositta; species Daphoenositta chrysoptera. The sequence goes on from VZRO01004351.1 coordinate 258,408, forward strand.
AGCCAGGGGTGCCTGTGGGACTGCAGTGTGTGCCTGATGGGGTGGCCTTTGTATCTAGGACATCTCCACACTCCTGCCTTCTAAGAGCTCCTGGGAAGGAAATAACTACATATGGAGAGTCTGGTAGTATTCTATGCAAATTATTTTTTTATTTAATAGTCAAGCAGATAATTCTGAGTAACTGCTTTAATCAAGGTTTCTCAAATTTTATTCTTTTTATGTGTGTGTTTTGTAAAACTGACAGAAAACTGTCACTCTTCTTGATAACAGTGCTAAAAGTATATTAATAGTTTTATTTTAAAATATGTTTTACTCCATGCTTTTCAGAATAATGAGATTTGTGCCAGGAAAATTGGGGGGTGGCAGGGGGGAGGAAGAGCATTTGCTTGACCTATTTCTAATTAAAATTCAGATTAGGAGTTTTATATTCTTATATTGACCATTTCAGCAGACGAAAGCTGTTTTTCTTACATAAGCCAATGGAGAATTCTGTGTTGTGGTTTCCACATATAGATCAGCTTCTCCCCAAGCACCAGTGGACACATACATATTAATTGAATTCCATTTCCCTGAGGTTTGACATTCTCTCTTTTAAATTCTAAATAGAACAGACTCTTACAAATGGATTAAAAAATTTAAGTTAAAAAATCCCCAAAAGTTAGTGTATTAGAAATGCTGATGAATTTTTCTCTTTGACTTGATTTTGGAAAAAGCAGAATGCACCAACAAGCAATGGTGTACTGAAAAATTAAATTATCTTGAAGTTTTCAACCTCAGTGTTTTGAAAACATTTCAATGCATGAGGTATTAAACATGAGATACAATGAACTCCAGAGGAGGAAAATTAATTTAGTTGGGGTGAAATTTAAAATAGTTATTTTAATAATATAGACTGAAAATGTTATTGTAAAAGCAATAATAAGTGGCTAGACAGGACCTATTCAGAATGTTCATTTTGTGTCTGACAACAGACCTGTTTGTTTTCCCCAGGATTTGGGTACACACATTTATACGATGCCAGAAGTTTTGATTTTTCCTTTTATGGGCATTAGTGCAATTTGATAAAGAAACTCCACTGCATTTTTGATAACTGGAATGCTGTAAAATCCAAAATTGCTACGAAGAACCAGCCACTGTATTTTAGCAGCCCTGATTCCACAAAGAGATGTGGAATCACTGAAGCAAGGATCTGTCTGTGCAGATCTTTGCAACGCCAGGGTCAGAAGACGTATTTTCAAATCAATTAAAAGGTTTCTGCGGACTTTGTTGGCCCTCAGGTCATGATGCCATAGAAATAGGAGGAAATAAGTGGTGTTTGTGTTTAGACTCTCTGTGTGTATGGTCGCTGAAAGAGAATGGTTACAGTGGGCTTCCTTTAAAGGATGCAGTAATCAGAGGTCAGCTGGAAAGGCTGGCCCCTGCTCTTGGGGAGGGCCTAAAAGTGGAGGGAACTATTGGAGAGACAGAACTGAAAGCTTGAGAGTGTGTCCTGTGTTTTGATTTTCTTACCACACAGAATGTTCTACTGACAATCTTGTCAGAAGGGTGTGATTCACCATTCTTCTCATAGTGGTTTCAGATTTGCTGTCAAGGATTTGGTGCCTTCTTTTTAGGTTCCTAGTGCTGATCAAGGATTCACTTAACAACAGGAATGTGTAAATAATTTTCTGAACATGTAAATGTCCAGAAAATTTCAAGAGTGAATTTTTCATCTCTCCATGGCTGTTTTATTACTCAATTAAAAATAATACTAATATTTAGGCATCTAACTAAATTTAGATTGTTGTAGTATGGAGAGTTATGGACTTTTTGGTTTTGGGGGAACTTAAACCATCTGTTGCCTTGAAGCAGAGAGATTTAGTAATCAAGTACAGCAGTAAAAAAGAATTTATCTAGGGAGGCTATTAATTAACAAACTTGGATCAGGTTCAGCATCTTCTTGCCTTTAAAAACCAAGTCACTTCTGACATATTGGTTGGACTATTAGATTTTTAAGTGAGTGTTGCATTAGGTATTCTGTACTTTGCATTCCTATTCTAGAAAAGAATATTTAGATGAAAAATATACCTATTTTTAAAATAATACTAAACTTTTTTATTTTCTGAAAAAGTGAAAAGAAACTTAACTTCATCTTGTTATGAATGCAACTACATTGCATGTAGTTATCTGAGAAAATTCAGCTCAAGCAATGAAGTTATCCCATAAGTTTATTACTTGCTTTCCAGCATCTTAAAGAGAACTCTTAAAACACAGACAGATACCACTAGTCAGATTTTAAATAGTAATGTTGTTCTTCAATTACTTCACTTCTCCTTGTGTAAAAATAACCTATAAAGGTTAAAATACGTAAGTGTCATTGTTGTGTGAAATTTCTCCTGAATTCCTCTTTTTGCAGAGGGCCAGTGGAGCCCACATTCTGTTGTGTTTGGGAGCCTGTGTATCCTGTCAGTTGCTGATTTTTCATGTTGGTGCTCAAATGAGCAGAAGGATGTTTGTGCCTTTGCATAAATTGTAATGAAAAATATTCTGGAGCTTGTTTTTCTGAAGTCTAATAACAGTTTCTTAGAAGTAGGGAATTACTGGTGTAAATTTTGTTGTGAAGACCTCAGTGACTTTTTGTGACGTGGGGTTGTTAAAGGTAAGTCTGGTGACCAAGCATTCTCGTGGCTTGTTAGGCTCCTATGACAGTACTTGGGGTGGGTTGCTGAATGACTTCTGTTTTGCTTAGGAAATAATACCAAAGAAAAGGTCAGAACAAAAGCCATTTATCCTCTGAAAGCCTTTGCAAGCTTTTAACATTTCGTACCATGTTCTGTTTCCTGAAATCCTTTCCTCCTTGGACTTTTCTGACTCAAATGTCTCCCAGATCATTTGCTTGTCTCTAATCCTTCCTTGCTTATTTTCCATTCTCTTATTTTACAGATGAACTTTGACTGTTGTCCCTAAATTTCTAGCACTGCTGTCTTGTTCTCTTATCTTTCTACAGTCTTGACAGTAAGAGCTTAGTCGTTGTTTATTTGGTTTGGTGTGGTGTGGTTTGGTTTGGTTTGGTTTGGTTTGGTTTGGTTTGGTTTGGTTTGGTTTGGTTTGGTTTGTTTCTATCTGCTGTTGTATTCTGCCTGAAGGACTCTGGCAGGGTTTGGTAGCTCAGGCTCAGCACTGCAGCAGGCCCATTTCTGTGACTTCTGGTTGACCCAAACTGGCAAAGTGAGTGGGCTTTTTGTAATTACATTTTCAGATAATATCACTCCTCTGACAGAAGAGTTAAATCTCTTAATCTTGTTCTGTCCTTCTTGACTATGGTGTCCATCGCCTCTAGTCTTCCCTAAACACATTCCTTATATTACCACCTAAAATTGTTCTGTCAAAACTAGATTTCTAGCTTTTCACTTCAACATCTCTCCCAACTCACTTTCTCTGCCTTATCAAATATAAACTGGTTAACTTTTCTCTTCTTGAATCTCTTTGGCCTACTTCCTTGTAAGAGGACAAAATTCACGCCCAGATCAGCCTGTGCCAGGCTTTGTCTCTGTCTAATGAAATGTTTGGATCACCTTTGTCCCATTTACTCAACAAAAAAGTTATCCATAAATGTCTGCCAAGTTCATTATCCTCAAGTGCTTGTGTAAACTCTGCATTTGGGTATCTCTGGAATGTTTAATACCAGTCCCTCCAGAATGTGCTCTGAGACCGCCTTTTAACCAGGATTGCCTCATTATTTGCTCCCTTTTTCTTTTCCCATCTGGTTCCTGTATTCATCTGTTCTCTACTGCCTCATTCTTGGTTTGTAAACTGCTTGACTCAAATCACTTCTATTTTGCATGTGGGCAGTGTCTGCTAGAAGAGGAGTCTTTTGAAGTAAGTGATGGATCTAAGGAAAAGTTAATGCTGAAGCACTTTAAGCTTAAAGTGTTTCAAGTGAACATGTGGAAAAGCTGTTCCTTGTACTCCTTTACCTCTTCATTTTTGTCCCTTCACTCAGAATTTATGTTTGATAACATTTTTTGGAGCTTGGGGATAAGTCAGAGCATAAAACTCTTGTGACTGGCACAGGGGTCTCTACAGTTGTTTCTAATTTTACATGGCAGCAAAATGGAAGTGAAACATTCATCTCCTCAGCACTATGTATTTAACAGGTTTGAACTGAGCTCTAGTTGTTCAGATATTACACACAAATTTACTCCATTCAAAAACATGGATAATTGAGGTAGCATTTACAATAATTGGCATCCAACTTCTGAGTATCTGAACATGTTTTTGGGGCTGCTGTCCAAGGTTGTGTTCCTGACATCATCACTCTATAGGCCTGCAACTGGTATTTGAGCTAATGTGCCTTTTACTTGGAGTTCTGTTTTATAGTAAATCCATTCAATGAATGTCTCTTACTAGGTTAAGTGGAAATTGAAATTTGCCATGTTTCAATTTCAGTTAAGAACTAATAGAAGAGTAGTAATAGTTTTTCAGAGTAAATCATGTAGGAAACTTTTTGGTACTTGACAGACTAAAACTGAAGTGGTCTGAGTACCAAAGAGCTCAGATCCATAACCTCCCCTGCGTTTGTGAGCTCAGTGTTGTTGGCTGCTGTCTTTGCTGGGTGATACAAGTCTAAATAGACCAGCACGTTTGCAGTATAACTGCAATACTTTAAATAGGGAGAAGTCACAGTATAGAGTCTTCCTGAAACTCAGAAGGTGGAACTAAATATTGGATTCTTAGTCTTCATTTTGCATATTTAATAATAAGATAATGAACTAAGGCTAATAGAAAATAGCAATAGGTAACCTGTATGCCAAGAGGACAGATATGTGGAGCAGTTGGATTTGTTGAACATAAGCTGTATGATTTTGTTCTAAAAACAAACAGTGACAGATTAAAAGCATTACTAGTTGTGAAAACCTGTATAAAACACCTGTCTGTAGTTCAGGAAGAAAAGCCAGAGACCTGTTTTAGCTTTCTGTAAAAGCAGCCCAGCCGGGGCAGTGTGGGGCCTGTTTGCAGGGCAGAGGGCAGCAGGAGGCAATCGTAGAATCAATCGTTAAGGTTGGAAAAGATACTTCAAGATGATGAAGTGTACTTGTTTTTTGAACATTTCCAGGGATAGTGATTCAGCCACCTCACTGGGAAGCCTGCCCCAATGCCTAACCACACTTAAAGTGAAGAAATTTTTCCTGATTCCCAACCTGAAACTCCCTTGGCACAGCTGGAGGCCGTTTCCCTCAGTGTGTGGCTGGTTGCTTGTGAGAAGAGGCCAACCCTCACCTGGAATATTATTCTAGGGAGTTGTAGAGAGCAGTAAAGTTGCTCCTGAGCCCTTTTTTCTCCAGGTTAAACACTTTCAGCTGCTCCTCATCAGACTTGTGCTCCACACCCTTCCCCAGCTCCCCTGCCTTTCTCTGCACCTCCTGCAGCTCCTCAGTGTCCTTCTTGTCATGAAGGTCCAGAATTGAACACAGGAATTGGGGTGCAAGGAAAGGGATTTCTGAAGTTCTCATCATTGTTGCCAACTCAGTGGAGGTGCACATAGAAGCCAGGACTGGTTTCTTTGAGGAATGCAGGTAATGCATCTCACAAGCTTGGGGACTGTTCAGGAGGCTTGGTTTCCTCACTACTTGTTCCTATTTTATACTTGTCTTGTACATTGCAAGAGAAATTGTTTTCTGTGGATTATTCTGTACCTTTTTTTCTCCAATACTGTGTCAGGTTGTGATGCTTTTATAACTCTGGGCCCCTACAGATGGGTTTCAATAACAGCCACTCTTGGTGGAGACTTCATTTTCTCCAGTTTTAAAGTGTATTCTAAAAGAAGGAGGAGACTAGGAGAAAATTTTAAAAAATCAGAACTTTGAAGGTATTTCCATATCCGATTCTCTTACCATATTAGTGGAAATACTGAACTGTAGGAATATTTGTTAAAGGGGTGTAGGAAGGAGGAGGGAGAAAAAATTTGCTTGCTGTGCGTCTAGAACTGGAACTGTGTCTGGGATTGTCAGCAGTGTATTTAATACTGAAGAAAAATACAGCTAAAATGCTTGAGACATCTTAAAACCTGCATTTCCTCAAATGCTAAGTGTTTCCTGCTATCTGCTTTTTCAAGCTGAATTTTTACATATGAAATAAGCTGTACTGAATTGGTGTGAAAATAGGTTCTACCTCTCTCTTCCATTCATCTCTGTACTCAAATGGAGAAAGATAAAAGCACGTGTTTACATTCCCTTTCTCTTCCAGCAGCATTGAGCAATTAGACACAGCTCACAGCATTGCCGAGCTCTTCATTGAGAGTTTGGGAGAATGTATATTTTTTAGTCAGGCTGCTGCGAGGAACAAAAGTGGTACCACACATCTGTAAGGTACAATGTTACAGTTTGGAAATATTTGGCACAGGCTGTACAATAGGCTTTTATCCTTAACTGTGAATTTTTGATGCTTAAGCCAGATATTTAGCTCTTTGAGTTTTATTTCTATCACTCATTAGGATTGACATTACACAACACGTTTATCTCTCATCTGTCTTCTACCATATGGTACTGTGGGGTTTACTATTCAGCTTGCCAAACTGATGGTGAGAAATGGAGCAAAGAAGTTCTTTGAATATATTTCAGTTAGAAGTGGTATAAGATGTGAATGGGAACTCCTCCTCTGCTGAAATTCAAAGAAACACTGCCTTGAACACATCTTGTTCTGACTGCTTCATCAGCCAGTGTGATTTCATGGGGAAGCATTTTGTCACGTGTCTAAATCCCAGCAGGAACATTTAGAGCTTTGAATCAATGTCAGTTATTAAGTATACTGCTTTTAAGTACTGCTGCATTTGTAGCAGTGGATTACCATTTTTTGGACCAATTTTATTGAAATCTGCTGAACACCCCTCTGCCCTCCCCCAAAAATATTAATGGAAATATGAAATAAAGATAGTATTTTCCAAGTGCAAATGCAAATAAGAGTTGAAGACATTGTGGAAGGGAGAATGCTACTTGGATCTTATTACTGGGTGTATATTTATCTTACTGCAGTAAAGAAAATATTTTCTTTTTTGTTCAGTGCATGTACAACAACTCTTAGGATGCAGTGTACACTTGTACTATACACAGCTTCTTTGTAGACATGCTGAATTCAGTTTTTCAGGACTTTCTACTGGTTTTCCCAGTTACTAAATGCTGTTTTGCTATTTTCAAGTATTAAATGATTTCTTAACCTTAAAACTAGTAGTCAGTAGTTTTATTAAAATCATCAAATTTTGATCAGTAGGTTTTTTTTAAGTATGTGTTGAAATGTAGCTAAAATATGCAGTGGCTAAAGAAAAGGTTCTTTAATTATATGCTCTAAGCATCACTGCTGAAGTCAGAAAATAATTCAGACAGGATGGGCCTGAAGGATTCACTTTGGGTCCATGAGGACCCTTCCTGGAGGTGGTCACAGCCAGTTTGGGAAAGAAGTGCTGCTGGTTACTGAAAATAATGATCATTATGTACTGTTTCTTCTGCTTCTGGAGGAGACAAACTGAGATATTTTATCAGGATTTGACTACAAGATTAGTCCTTTTAAAGAGTAAGTTTCTTTTTTACCTAGTTTGATTTACATTATTAATTTCTTTTGTGTTTTTCTAGAAAAGATTAATAATTGGAAGGTATCATCTGGGAGGAGAGAGCAGGTGTCTAATCCATGAAATGCATGTGAAGTTACTTGTACTTATATGTAAACACACAAATAGGCACCTTGTGTGTAACTTCTATTAGGCAAAAATCTGTTTGGTGCAAGAATTCTGTGATATGTGCATGATTTTGACCTTTTTTCTCAGAAAAAGGGTAATTTCTCAGACATTTTGACAACGTAGTGCATTAAGGACAAATAAAAATACTTCAGACTTTCTTTCACTCCCAGTAAAAAACTGAAAGAAAATCATTCAGATGGGCTATAAATACTCAGCCTGCCAGGAATCTCAGAACAGGAAGAACATCAGTGTTTTTGCTTGGAAACTAAGGGTTAATAGACAACAGATGGTACCTCCATTATGGGAAGTAAGGGGAAAAAAGAGTATTTTTTGGTCAGTTTAATTATTAATAGTATTTTCAGCTAGCAGGCTGGTAGGCTGGAATTTGCATAAGCATTTGATGTTAGCAGAGTAGTGGGAGCAGTGTGAAGTCAATAGCAAATGGTTTTGAAACTCTCCCACACAAGGCCTTCCTCACTCTCAGGTGCTTCAGTGGGGTGAATGGGGCTGGGGAAGAGGTGACCTCGCAGGGAAGGATGGATGGAAGGGCTGAGTTCATCCTTGCCCTGCTCTTGGGCTGAGCTCATCCTATAGCTGCTCCTGGGCTGAGTTCATCCTTGCCCTGCTCTTGGGCTGAGTTCATCCTTGCCCTGCTCCTGGGCTGAGTTCATCCTTGCTCTGCTCTTGGGCTGAGTTCATCCTATAGCTGCTCCTGGGCTGAGTTCATCCTTGCCCTGCTCTTGGGCTGAGTTCATCCTTGCCCTGCTCCTGGGCTGAGTTCATCCTATAGCTGCTCTTTGGCTGAGTTCATCCTTGCCCTGCCCCTGAGCCTCCTGCATGGCCATGGGTGGGGGCTGCAGGGGCCGGGCTGCCCTCGGGGCTGCACAGAGACAGGACAGGGGGCAAGAGGCAGGAGGGAGTACAGGGAGATGCTGCTTAGGAAAATAGGACACTGAATTCTTAGTGATGGAGGTTGGTGTGGACCCCAGAATGCGTTGCCTGGAAAAGTTGGATCCTAGTTGGATCCTGGGATCCTATGAATGTCAGAATTTGACTGAATAAGGCTGCAGGAAACTTTGCCTACTGTTGAGTTACATCTGGTCTGTGCATGGTGTTGGACCTTCACGAAGCCTCTTACAAACACAACTTTTTAAATTTTGTATTGTTTTCATTGGGTTTTAATTATTTCCTTTAGTTTTTTTTCAATTATTGCCTAATTTATAGACTACAAATTGCTCTGGGAATTGTTCTGTAAGTTTTTCACAACTTTTCTGTAGGATGTTGGGTTTTTTATTAGTGACAAGCTAGCTTGATGAGGTAGGTGTTTCTATTACCTTATAAACCAACATCCTGTGGCTACATGATTGTTTATCTGTAGGATTCTTTCTTATTCCATAAAACCTAAATGCAGTTAGTGATTTTCTTTAAAAATAATAAATACTAAATATCTCACCACTCGTCATTTGTGTTGGAGCATTTCTTGCACATATCAAAATCCATAAATATCTAAAATATCCAAATCCAAATACCTTAATCCTGTGTCCTGATCACAGTGCAGACGTGGGGAGGCTGGCAGCTGCTGCTCTGCAGCAGTGCTGTGCTGAATTCCTGTGAGGAGTTGCAGCCCTGGACAGGCTGTGGCTGTCCCAGGCTGGCCTCTGGCTGCAGATGTGCTGGCAGAGCAGCCGGGTCCTGTTGGCTCCGTTCACCTGTCTCAGTGCTGTGTACAGACCTCTGCCCAGGGCGTTAACCCTAGAGATTCTCTTCATTAGAACCACACTAACACCCTTCTATGTCCCATTGAGGCCTGTGCTTCAAATTAGAGTCCATTTGTTCCCTGAAAATGAAGAATTTGGATAAAACCGTTCAGTCAGTATCTTGACTTTGCCATATTAAACAGCGGTGCTGTGATTGAAAGAAAGGTCATCTAAACCCCAGACTTACTGCTTTTTTATTCTTTAGCTCATACCAGGCAATTGAGTTAAATTTGAGCTTCTGGGCTAGAGCTGAAAGGCCTTGTTTTCTTTTTCCAGGTGGCCTTAGCAGTCAAAAAATTGCACACATACTGAGTACACTGAATTAGTTCTGCTTTTGTAAAGGAGCTAACACTGTGTGTGCTTCAATCAAAACATGCATTGAAAAACGTAACACAGCTGTTATTTGGGGAGAAGGATCGTGGGCATTTTCCATGTCTTAGGAATGTATGTGTATTAAGATCAGTGTGAAAATGACGATGGGAGCATTTGGTAATAAGGATATATCTCAGCCTGGCTCTCTTCCCCTAACTGAGGCAGTTGCCTCAGAATACAAGAATTAGGAATTAGTCATCTTCTGACTACTGTGCAGTCTGAGAATGTCAACACTTGTTCAAAAACTCAAAAATAAGGGGAAGTAAATGCAGACCAAGGATAGAAATGGGTTCAAAGACAGCCCTGTTGGTGAAGGCTGTGGTTATAATTTCAAGAAATCCTCTAACGGGGGCCTGAGTCTCAGTTGGATGTGTCTGAAAAGTCAAAAAAAGGGTTGAAGGAAAGTTTACAAGGCCAAGAGTGTTTGTATGTTATTACGTGGAATGAATTAATGAAAAGTCAGTCCCCTAGCCAGGCTTCAGCCAGCCAATCCTGTTGCTGCTGTTAAAGGGGTAATACATAGTAGTTTGCTAATTAAACAATAGAGCATTTCCAAAGTCATTGAAAAGCCCAAGATTAATTATTTTTGCAACCAAAATTCTACCCAGTTCTTCCCTTTACGCCTTTAAATTTAAGCTGGAGTTATGCTTTTTTGTAAATACATCTTTGTATTGGATTTTCATAAATACTTGAATGGTAAAAGCAGTGTCTTAACAGCTTGATCAAAGTCCTTGTCTGATTAAGATCTACCTTTTCATCTTACTTTTTGCCTCTAGATTCTAAGCTGGACAGTTTTGTGTTTATTTGCTCTAACTGTAGTATGAAAACAGGTCACAATTTCCTTCCCCCTGGATTCATTTAACTATCACAGGGTGACAAAGTCACCCTCTGGGATTGTGGAGAAGAGTTCAGGTTTGTCAGGTGTAGAAGGTTTTCCTTTCATTGGAGTGTGCCAGCATAGCCACAGACCAGACACAGCAGGGCTGGCCACAATTTTCAACCAGATGAGGATTTTTCGGGGGGGACAACAGAGTTGTTTACTGAACTTTGAGATTTTTAGTCTTTTATTTACTCCTTGAAAGATTTGGAAGGTTCTTTTATCATCAGCTAATTGTCAAAAAACAAATGAATTTTTGAGAGAATACTGGTATGTGTTTAATGAAAGCAATTGATCTACTATTTTCAGGCATGCTTCCTTGTTGTTTGTTTTATTTGAAGATTACTTTGTAGTCTTGTTCAAAGACCACCTACTTATCAGAAGGTAAATTGCAAAGTTTTCCTCATTTTTATATTGGCACCATAACAATAATCTATGTAGCTGTTGCAAACCATACACAATACTACTGAGATTTCTAGTTACCTTTGAGTGAAAACTCAGTTCAGATTTGTGACTGGGTAATCTTTATTTGCTAAGTGGTTTTGATTCAATTTATTAATAGCCTATTCTTAGGTCTTTCAACCTAAATAGGTAACCTAATAATTTATTTTATGGGAAAATATTCTCTATATGTTGGCAGATATTACACACAATGAGCTGTTTTCTTCTTTTGAGTCATTGGGAAGCTGAAGGTTTGTAAACAGGACTTTGCACAGCAGCCAGTAACATCCTTGGAGTTCAGAATACTGTGTTAACAACATGCCAGTAACTTTTACTGACATTTTGACTGCACCTGGAAGCTGTAGGAAAACTTGATATGAGTAATTTTAGAAGGAATGTCATATACTTAATTTTTTTTGTCCTGCTGCAAAGATGCAAAATGATATTCATAGAAGATCTTTAACATGTGAGAGATTTTTCCCTTGAAAAAGATTTGAATTTGTACAAAAACAAAGCTATCGTTTTAATCTTGTGAAGATATTTCATACATAGCAAGGAGAGGATTTCTGTTTTGTTTAGCTTATCCCTAGATATAAATTGTCACAACAGTAATCTAAGCATGTTTATGCCTTTTTGTTGATTATTCATTAACTATCAGAACACTTTCTGATACACTGATAAAAATGTATTAGGGTGAATATATTTTATTTCGCTTCTATACTTACAGTTACAAGGAATTCACAGACTCTAAAATCTTGATAATTTTTTTGTTTCTTTGCATAACATTTTAATAAGGCCTTTGTGATTTGTTAAAATTCAACACTGTATTAAAATGTATTATTCCACTGTGTTCCAAGGATCAGTGTCATGAAGATTTAGTAGTTTTCCTCTTTAGGGCTTCCTTGCATAATCTCACTTTCTTATTAGAAACAAATCTGATGTGGTATTTTCTTTCCAGCAATCTTTTTCTTTAAAGGCCTGGAGTGTTATTATTTATCCCATTACTCTTTTTTTTTATTATTATTTCTCATTGTACTAATCTCTTCCCTCCATCCCAGATGGCTCCCTGTCTTAGCCCAGGGTTCTTTCTGGCAACATCAGGAGACTGAGTCCTTACACTTAACAGTGGAGTTCAGGCAGCTTGCCAACAATATCCAAGCTAACCTTTCTCCATGTTATGGGAGCCAGTAGCAAATCTGAGGCATGATTTTGACATCTTCTACATCGTTCTCAAATACATTTTTATCTTTAAGGAGGAGTTCTGTCATGAAACTCACTGTGTTTGTATTCAGAGAGAGGAGTCTGGTGGCTCTGCAAGGTGCTGAGTAAGTGGTCACCCACTAGAATTCCCAATTAGCTGCACTGAGGCACATAAACTGGAGTACTGAAATGCAGGGGAAATGCCCAGCACTCCCCTGACCCTGCCATGTAGGTGAAAGGAAATTAAATGCTAAGTTTGGTTGTATGTGTCAAGTTCTCTCCAGCACCACAGCTGGAGGCAGATTAATGACAGAATCCTCTGGTGTCCGTTGTCATCACAAACCGAAAACAAACCCCATATCCTTGAATGCAGAGATACTTCCCTTTCCCAGAAAAATCTAGGATACTACTGCTTGTTTTCTGTTACTGGGTGGTAGACCAGCAGCTCTACTTTCTTTGGTTTGGGGATTTTTTGAGCTGTTTTTTGGGTTTTTTTTAAATTCTCCTTTATCACATGGGAATTAGTCAGTAGGCCTGACATGTTTGCTGGCTGCCAAGCTCTGACCAGTTGCAAAGATAACTCATCATTCCTGGGTTAGTGCTACTGCCTTTGGATTCTAGGCTGTTTTGTGTTGGTTTTTTTATTGGCAGTTCCAGTTACAAGTACAGGGATGTTGAATCAGGAAAAAATAATGAGTCCCAGAAACACTGAGACCAATAAAGGCACTTGCTAAGGTTGATAAATTGAGAGAGGGGGAATCCAAGACCCACCTGGAATAGTCTGCCTCCCTTTTTACTGCTTGGTTTTGTCGGGTTTCAAGGCACCAACAATTTGATTTCTACAAAGGAATCAACACAATCTCTATCTTAACGAAATTAAACTAGTAGCTATGGCTGTAAGGCGTCTGAAAATCCAAGAAAATAAATAATTCTTACCAATCTTCTGCCTGTTTCTGACACACCTGAATTTGACAATGCGTTGTAGAATAACTGGAGACTAATCCCTCTCTCTCTGCAAAGTTATGATTGTGCCTTCCTGCAATTTGCACTCCTTAACACACTTATCCACCAAATACTCTTGTGATGTAGAAAAGTGCTATTATCTCAGCCTTGCACCTTGAAAAGTGGTTTGTGCAAGGTAACCTGGGCAGTGAATGACTGAGCAGAGCTGAACGAGCTGTTCAAGCCCCAAGCTAGAGGGGTGGGTATTGCACAGTTTTTCTTAAATCAAAGAAGTCAAATGAAAATGTATTTCCAGTTAAACTGACTAGGACAACTTTCATTAGAGAAGTAAACATTATTTCTATGCAGTTTAAACTCCAGCTCAGATTATTGTATGATGGACCGTTTCATATTGGTTTAAAATTGGTTGAAAGTGGTACCAGAATTCCTGAATACCACCAAAATTTTCTAGTGAACAGCAGCCATCCATTTCAAGTAGAATGTAAAATATTGCCAGCAGTCTTGGTCTGTAGGTATATACTTAATATTTTAAGTATAATATTGACTTTTTCTCATTTCTCCATAGATCCTCTTGATCCCTTTTGGAGAATCATTAGTGCATCAGTAGCTGGTTATTGCAGATAGCCTCTGCAATGATTTACACTTCCTTTACTTATGTGAAGCTCATGAGGTATCTTTTGAATTTGTAGAATTTGTTTTCTTGTTTGGCATAGGTTTTAGTTCTCTTTGTTTGAATAATGGATTTCTGGTGTATTTCTGTTGGATTTATTTTGATTTAGGTCACAATTTTTTAGTTATTTTGGATGCTGCAATCATTGAATTTGCACAAATAACTTCTTTTTTTAAATATGTTTAATGTTGAGATTGTTGCTGCAGAACAATCAGATTGGGTGGTGAAAATTATGGTACTTCAGTCTGCTTTGCAAAATGAAGGTAATTAAATTCGGCTCTATTTTTAAGTGTCAATGTAGTGTTACTTCAGTGTCATTTGTAACACCATTTTAGAACTGCTTGATCCAGAAAACCTCCTCATGTAAAAATACTTCTGAAATAGCTCAGGATATCTTCTTAATTTCATCAGGAATCTGAAAGAGTTTTAAAGGCCTATTTTTTGTCAACTGTGAGCATTATCTGAAAAATAAAACTCTTGAAGTGGTGTCTAGATTCTCTTTTTAGAAACCCTTCTTGGGTCTAGCTGACAAATTATGATAGATGAAATATGATATGTCAACTGGCAACTTCCTTCCCTTCCCTAGGTAGCTTGTGGTTATCCTTACAAAAATCAGCATTTGGCACTGGCTGCAATCCAGTCATGCTTGAAATATTAGGAAATAGAAAATAACTGCCATGGTGCAGTTGAATTATTCTGATGGCTTGTTTTGATTTTGCCGAAGAAAGAGATGAGTCAGAGATTGCTTTGAGGCTGCAAATTTCGAAAACACTAAAATAAATTCAAGCAAAGTTGACTCAAAAGCGTACAGGGTCTGTTTTGCTTGCACGGTACAGCTGGAGCTGTGTGCTCCAGGGATGCTCTCAGAATCCATTTCAGGTGACAGGTGAAAAATCACAAGTGATGACTTAAATACACAAGGGTATTTTTTGTTATGTATAAACAAGTAGTATGTATTAACAGTGAGAATTCTTCCTTCCCAGCCTCATGGTTAAAATAACTGCAAAATCCTAGATCAGAAAAGACTTGACCAAGGGAATGTTGTCAGGAGGGCTCAGTGTTATTTCCCTGGGTTGGAATTTGGTTCATTGTTGTGTTCCACAAGTTGGTTACAACAAGCATTGTTCCTTCCACATCTATGGTTTTTAGACATGATTAAATGCCTCAAGATAGTGAAGTTCCTGATGAATATACCAAGAACAAAGCTTGTTTCTCTTTGAGCTTGAGCATTTGGAAAAGCTGTTGCTGGTAGCCTTGTAAAAACAATTCAGATCCCTACCACGAGCAGTCTCTGACATTGGAAAGCCCTGCTTACACCAGGGTAAGCAAACTCCTCTGTCTCTAGTCCAGAGATTAAATTCATTGGTGTCAAAGCATTTCAGAACTGTGAGCAGATTTCTTTTTTTTTTCTTTTTTCCTCTCACAATTGTGTGCATTTATGAGATACTTGCATTATTTTTCTTTACAATTTACTCAGTGTTGCATGTGATTGTATTTGAGCAAGCTGAACATCAAGTTTCAAATTTTGTATTCCTCTTATACTACTTTGTTCCACACAGGATAATAGGAAATATATGTTGTATAATAAATATTGATTTTTAGAAAAAGAGGACTAGATTAAAATCTTTAAACAGTAAAATAAACTTTATTTAAATGAATAAATTTTTTGAAGTCCCTACAGTGGATTTGAAATAGAAGCTACAAGGAACCTAATTTCATTTGAATGATAGAACTGAATAATAATAAATAATGGAAATTAACTTTGGTTAAGATTTGCAAATCTAAACCCATTTTCCATCTACATCTTCAGCTGAGTTGCGCAGTGATCATAGACCTGTTGTTTGCAAAGTTGTAGCTGTTCTGTTGGAATACAAATTCAGACCATCTGTGGCTTGTTTGAGGTAGTTACTTGCACTAGTTAGGCTTTCCTTTGCTGTGAAGAGTGTGAGAAATTGAGCTGAGTGAGAATTGCCCATTCAGTATTTCTTTAGTTTTTCACTATAATCGGCATGATATCACTCCTTTAGGAAAAAACCCCATATATATGGTTTTCTGATTGTTACAAACCAATATTTCTATGCCTAGAAAGATCTGTATGATGGGGAAGCATTTTTGATACTGTAGTACCGTTTACTAATTATCTCAGACATTTGTGTTTTGCGTTCCAATTAGCAGATGACATCCAGTACAGCAGCTAGGAGTGTGATGTTACAGTTGAACTACGCTGAATGTTTGTGTCTATTTATGTGCAATTCAGCTGCACAGACACCGAGGTGGGACATGCATCAGCTGTGTATTTACACACTCGCACACGACCCGTCCTGCACTCCCCGTGTGGTGTTTTCTGTGCAGCACATCCTTAGCCCATCCAGCACTTGGGTTTAAAAGGGACCTCGGGGGGTTGTGCCAGCCTGACAACTGTCAAATGGCACACTTGAAAACTACTGGGTTAAGGTTGTTTCAGACCTATTGAAATTTAATACCAGACTTTAGACAAATGCTTTCATAACAGGAAAAAAAGGGGATACATGATGGCTTAAATCTTTCTATAAAATTATATGTTTCTCAGAGGATAGCTGTAATTGAATTATAGAATGCCTGGAGAGTATCCTTGTCGGTGGTTAGAGAGATATGAAGGGAAGCAGAGAGACTCTTTCACAAACTGAATGTGGAAGAGACACCCTATAATTCAGCTATATGAAGCCCCCAGCAATCATATAATTATACTATAAATGCGGTTTGGGAGGAATGAAAAGCAGCATTTATTTAAAACGCTAAGAAAAATTACTTCATTGTATGAGACAAGTATTTTCTCTTTGTTTTATTCAATCAAGGCTTTCTTGTCTGCCCATCTAACACCCTTCCCTGCATCTTTGTCACAGTGTGTGTGTGTGGGTATCAGCCTTCTAATGTGTGAGGAGGAGACACATTTTGGGAGTTATAGTAGAAGCCAGACTCCAAAAGGAGGACAATGCTAACAAAAGTGCCTCTATTTCTGCCAGAGACAACAGAGTTGCAGTTTTCCTGTTTATCAGATTTTGTACAGCCAGCTAAAGACACAACTGGGAAGTTGATCCAAACTCTCCACTTGTGTAATATAAGTGAATTACCAGAAAGGCAAGGGGAATTGTTAGTGGATATTTTGTGTTAAAAATCAGTTGAAGAATTGTTCCCTATTCTAGAATTTTAGTTCAAATAATTTTATTTTCTGAAAATGGAGTAAGAGAGATATTAATTGTATAATTGTTACCACTGTAATTGGCAACAGGAGTTCAAGGTGATTGTTATATTAAACTTAAGATGTCAGTAAACAAATAAATTGACAGTATTTACAATTTATATAGGGATGACATTTACTCTTAAGATTTGGAGATATCTTAGAATTCTTACATAGTTCTTAGTGCAGTTTGAATAGCCCCAAAATATTTTACATGCCAGCTGTTGCAAGAGCAAGTGATTGGCTGAGCTTTGTGTTGGATTGCACCTGCCCTTTCCAAACCCCAATTTTGGGGCTTCTTTTATGGGCACCTCTATGAATCTTACAATTCCAGCATCCAGAAGCTGTAAATAGTGGATGAAGTGATGCAGCCTCACTGTAGGAATAGGAAAAATATTCTGTTTAGTTGATGGAAATATGGGAGAGCTTTTCAAAGCCCTCATAGAAGGATTGTCCTGGTGCTGAGAACAGATGACCTGATTCCCTGTCTTTTGCTTGATCTGTACTCTTGTACAGTAACAGAAATCTGATGTTATTTTTGGAAGAGATCAAGCTTTGGATTTTGAGTGGAAGGGTTCTTGTTTGGTTTTCAGTCTAACACAGCATTAGGAGCATTGTTACTCTATAATACATACAGTATTATGGCCTTACCAAAAGGAGATTGGAAATTAGATCCATATTTTTACCTTTGCAATCTCATTGCTTTACAAACAATACTAAAGCTGTAAGAAAGCAGCTGAGCTAGTGATCTCATTTTGCAGCCCAGACAGCTAACCTGGGCAGAAGGGAAATTGTCAGTAAAAACAGACTGGAGGCTGGTAAATGCTCAGGGGATGTGATACCCCAGCTCCAGGGGCTGGAACACCTCTGGGGTTCTTCTAATGGAAAAGTCCCAAGATTCTGCAACAGATATGCATGTGTTAGCCTGAATGCATTATTGGGGTTGCCACAGAGAGGTGTTACATGTTATGTGTAGCAAAAAGGCTGCATTCTTTTAAGAATGTATTTCTTCAGAAAGGAAGAGGAAGATTGGCGAGAAAACCAAGTACTACGTGACTTTCAGCAACACACTGACTTCCACGGTCTTTTTCTATTTTCTCTCTGAAAAATTATGGTTAAAGGCTACTTAGTAGCTCAATATTACACTGATTTTTAAATCAGTTTTCTAATTAGGCTTACTTTTTGGGTGGGGAGTGGTGACATTTTAGGGAGAAGTCTAAAGTGCATGCTAGCTTTGTACAGTCATAGTAATTTCAGATTGCTAGTACAAACCAAGAGAACATGGCAGCTAAAGAAATGTGGAAATTCCCATGAAGATGGAGCATATCAGAACTGTGTCCAGTATGTGCATCTCTGAACGAGCTCAGAAAAGCAGCACCCTCAGTGTGGAGGCACTCGATGGGAACACCCTGAAAGGTGACGGGGCCCTGGTGCAGCAGCTCACAGGTTGCAGCATCATTTTATATCCAGAGGTGAGGGGCTTATGCCACACAGAGAGGAAATGAAGGGCTAGAGAACACCCAGTCATCATGGCTAATTTGTGCTTCATGGTTAAGAGGGGAGGCTGCTGGGTATGAGTTGATGCTCTTAAGTGAGCAGTAGAGTGGCCAGACCAGCCCTGCTTCTGAAAGAGATCAAAGTAGCTGAATTGGAACTATCCCACACTAATCAGGATTTGAAGAGGTAGAGGAAAAACCTGAAAATCCCAGGTGCATTTCTAGATGAAGTGATTTGAAATACATGCTGCTTTAAAGAGGACCTTTTTTTTCAGTGAATAAAAGGTTGTTAGAGTGTTGGTTTTGTTGGGTTTTTTTTACAATAACATCCCTGAAGTTTTCTTTTGTTGATATATAGTGTTATTTCCAGAGTCTTTCAGATCCCCCAAAAAAGTTGTTTGTTGGTTTTTTGTTTTCTTTGCTTTTTGCCACCTGAATCCTCTGTAGGACACAGATGACGTATGACTGAAGAGTTTTAGAGGGTTCCTTGACATTATTTTAAAACAATGATAAATGGGTTCAGACTGATTTTTTTTTTTTTTTTTACAAACCTGACAACGACTGCAAAATAACAGTAAAATTGTTTAGGTTTTCTCCTTCTAGAATACTGTCTGTTCTGTAATCTGTCCATAAAATGTAGAGATGTGGATCCAGATGCCACCTACCAAGCCACCTTCTCAGAATCTTTGTACCACTTACGAGCTAGAATTTTTTTTTGCATTTTACCATGAGCCCTTAACACTGAGATGCTGCCTTTTATATGCTTTGTGCGAGACCCCTCTGTATCTCAAAGATGGAGCGTGGCTGGTGCAGTGTGCTCTCAGAATTGCATCTAGGCCATTGATTTCTCCCTGGCTTGTGTCTCTGATACATTATTGATGTGCACCGCCGTCTTCAAATCGCTGCAGATGCTTGCACTGTGCACCTGTACCTGGCAGATGTCTTTGTTTGCTGGTGTCGTATAAGAAGGGGAAGGTTTTAGGATTTTGTTTCTGGAACAATATTGGTGTTTCTAGAACAAAATTTTCTTTTTGTTTTGGAAAATACTTACAGACTTGAGAGGCTAAGGAAGGTTTGATGTTCAACTAAGCACAGCTCCTAAACCTTGCCATTGACCTTATTTTTGAACTTTTCGTAGCTGTGTATCCTAATTTCTCGTCTTCCTCTTTTAACTTAAACAGAAAATTCTTTTGAATTATTGGTCAAACCTTCTAATTATATAGCTTCAGGGGTGAATTTTTTTTTACCACATCTTAGTGTAGATTCTACTCTCTACAATGTATCTCATGGCTTAAAAACTAAATATAAAACAATGTAATCAAGCATTTCCTGCTCAGGGCTCTTAAATTTGATAAACTTCTTTGGCAATCCAGTTTCTGTTAAAATCTGGAACATGCACTTAAGTGTATTCTTATTTGAACCCTAAAAACTAGCTTTTTGTTCTTGCCCAAATGTTACATGTTAAATGTATAAGAGATTTTAGAGATCCTTTTATTTCTGTCATTCTTGAATATTTGTGCTTGATTTGTTTAATCCCAGTGAACTCAATACTTGAGTATGCCTGTTGCATATCTGTTTTTGAATGTGCAGGTTTGGGCAAATTTCCATGATCTTTACTGGAAAGGTTGTTTCAGAGAAGAGGAAATTGTAAGCCTAATGACTTAAGGATAAAAAAAAAGTTTTTATATTCTTGATTGACAAACTATCGTGGGTTCAGATATACTAGAAGAAACTGAAAAGAGTGAAGTGCTTATTGAAATTACTGTCTTAAGGAAAAAGCCCTAAATTGTTTTGTAACTGTAATTCACCAGAAATAATTTTGTACTCTGAACTCACAGAAGGCTCCAGCCTCATCATGCTCAGGGTTTCTATGGTAAAATGTTACTGCAGTTGACATAATGATGAAGGGAGCTATTCTGGCCTGTTTTGAAGATGCAGATTTTGAATTCTCCGTAGCAATTAATACAGATCAGCAGTGGCCACAGGCTCTTAAAGGATCAGTGAGAGAGAAGTGACTTAGAGTTTCCTTTGTAGTAATATACACGGAAAGGAAAAAAAGAAAAGATATGTGAATCTTAATGAGGGTTTACATTTGTAATAGATCAGAGAAGCTTTATGAAAAGGATTAATACCAAGAGAGGTGATATTAGTCATTGTTGCTGAAAAGTTTGCTCATGCAAATGCTGAAAGCGTTTTGCTCATTGAAAACAAAAGCCAGCCCATGGAGGTGCTGGTGTGCAGCGATGTGACAAATTCAGCTGCAAGTGTGACTGAAACCCAGGGATGAGCTCAATGACTGATCGCTCTGAGAGCCTCGTGTTGGCTGCCCTTAGCAAGGGGGGAGAGGGGGGCTCAAGCAGTTCATACATAATTCATTGCAGGAAAATGAATTTGCCAAAGCATTCAGTGTTTATATATAACACAGCACATGCGATAACAGACTTCTAAGCTGAAGCCGAGCCTTTCAACATTTTTTCGCTTAAGATCCCAAGAGATATTTCATTTACTTTGTTCTTTATAGATGTTCTAAATGAGAGTAAGTATGTGATTCACATTCTATATCTTGGTTTGCAAAAGAGACAGTTACGAACTATGAAATTCAGATCTGGATGGAAATTTGCCACCGTCTTTTAGATGTATAGTCTAAACTTCCATTTAACTTCTTACTTGATTTTTGGGAGTCGTGTGTCAAGTTTATGGCTCAATGGAGAAGTGAATCAGCTTGTAATGATTAATAGTCCAGTAGATCAATAAATGAGAATCCTCACTTGATAGCACCAGATAAGACATCCACATGGCATTCAAAACCTGAAGGGTATTTATTTTAATAATAATTTTAATTGCCCATTTCCGAGACACTGTTAGTTTCACTATAAACAGTGTAACTATAGTATTACAGGAGAAAGTTTAGCTTTGGTTGCATGCCACATCACTCAGTATATTTAATGATTCCCTTTGTATTTCAATTTTTTAATGCAGCTTAACATTTTCATTGTGTGTTATTTTCCAGTGTAGGGATATGATAGCAGTGACACATTCATTAAACTGTCCAAGGTAATAGTGAGGTTTTTCTGTTGAGTAAATGAGTTTGGTTTAGATCCCAGTGGTGTGTATGATGCAATGAATGCATTGCCTGGCATTTGTCTGCAGTGATATTAATCTGAATATACTGATAGCTTCCCTCTCTTCCAAATTGAATATGTACCACATCCATAAAAGTATTTCTGTTGCCAAAAACATCTGCCCTTGTAAGTGTAAACCAGCAAATACATTCATATGTTGCTTTTATCTTAATAATGAAGTTTTGCATTGTGGGGTTTCTTTCTGAAATACATGGAGGTAACAAGTATTTTGAGGAATACCCAAGCAGAAAATGCGAGTTGAAGATGTATTCTAATGTATTTCAATATCAGCAAGAAAGACGTAGGTCTAAAGTTGTCGTGTGTGTCCACTAAAAACTGAGTCAGTCAATATCTGGGTTTATGTTTAGCATCCACAGTAACTCAATTGGAACAGATTTTATAATCATAGAACGGGAAGGTAAGAGTATTATCATATCTGTGGGGAATTTTTATATGTGTGGAAGCTAATTCTGTGAATGAAATGGGTCTGGTTTGCATGATATTTTAGTTTTTTTAAAAAAGGTAACTTTAGTTTCTGCTGTACACTTCATACCTTAAGGAACTGAAAGAGCTTAAAGTAAGACCAACAAATTCAGCATTTTTTCCTTCATCTGAAATATACAATTTCATGTGTTAAGTGCAGGTAAAAGACTACTTTTTCCTTTTTCTATCCTTTGGTAAAATAAGCTAACTTGACAGAGATACGGGGTGAAATCTATTAATCTTTATTTAATTAAATTTTTTAAAAATATATAAGAATATTGTTATGTATTTTGTTACACTGTTCTCCAAATGTTGGGGAAAAAGGAGTGTATGCCACTTGCCCTCCTTATATTCTTAATGACAAAGGCCAAGATCATGAGCTTAGAAAAGTAACTACTTCTTCAAATCAGGAAACTGAGAGGTAAAATTAAATTGTTTGATGCCTAATTTAATAGGTGCTGACTTTTCTGGTGCTCTTCCTGGAAGGTTTCCTACCCTGTCTGAAATTAGACTGGCTTTACTGATTATGGAAAATACGTTATGTTGCTAAGTGATGAGACTAAGAGAACTAGAAACATTCCTTTAAAACAGTCCCCACTGGTAATAGGAAATCATGAGGAATGCAGAAGCTGTGAACTGTATTGGCCAAGCATCAATGCCTGTGGCTGGAATTTGCCCTCAGTTGTAGGGCTGACGTTTGCATATTCTTCAGTGTCTCATCTTTGCCTAAGCCTGGGTTCAGATTCAGTCTTTATTTTGATTTCAGCTAAATATTACAAAATTGGGGGTTGGGATGTCTTTATGCTTACATGAGATAAGTACCACTTTGGCTTCAGTGCCATTTGTCTGTTGTTGCTTGAGTCTGTATTGTTGTGAATACAAATGCAGAGGCTGTGTCTTTGTCAGTCCTCTGAGGAGATGTTTGCACTGCTGAGATTGCCTTTTGCATCCTTACTTTCTGTGTGTGCCTTCAAAAAGGACTTAAATGACTTCAGTGCAGTTCTTTGGATCCTTGCCATCTCTCTGATCCACAATGCTAAATGCTGTAGGGGAGTCAGGAGTATGGGCACAGATGTCTGCTCACTGTTCATCACTGGAGAGAGACTTGTGCATCAGTGTTGTTGAGGCTATTTCTTTCTTCGTGCCTTGAGCAGAATCTTGACCTTACTGGGGTCTAGGAGAGTAGCTGGTCATCAGGCAGTGGCTACACTTGGACTTTCTGAATAGCAGGCTGCTGTCAGGCACTAGTTAGAAACATTCAGAATACATTGATGCTGTCTCCATTATCAGTTTGTCTGAGATATGCCTGAAAAACAAGGGAGAGGTTTGCCCCTGCTCCCATCTGTTTGAGACAGCGATCATTTCAGTTATGAGAGACAAGGCAGTCATTACTCTTCCATCAGCTCAAAAATGCATTGATCATGTTCAGATGATTTTGCACTTCTTTTATTTTTTTTTTTATATGGAGAGGTTCTGTGCTTTAGAGAAGCTTTTTCAAATTTTTTGTTATCAGTGGAGTTCAGCTGCAGCTCTCGCAGCACAAGGAGGTTGAGTTAGGAGAGAATTGATGTGCTGTGGCTCTGCTATCCTCTCCAGACACCACAATGGGGAGATCTCGGGGGCAGCCTTTAATTCACCCAGGTCCTGTGAAACCCAGGCCAGGCTGTCACTCTGGTGCCTGAAAATTTCCTCATCTCAGTATCTGTGCTTCAGAGCACCTTGGTGATTAAAGTACTGTGTGGAAAAACTGGAGCATCTTTCAAACCTGGATTCTCTTCCAGCCATCAATGAGAATGAATGGATAGAAAAAAGGCTGAATGTAAAATCTTACTTCTGCTTGCCTAAATCAAGCTGGTTGTTAACTAGGACCAAAGCTGTCTGGGTGGGGAGAGTGAATAGAGGAGAATTCTGAACTTAGGGGTGGTGATTCCTTATTGTGTGCTCTGTTGTAGCTCTTTTGCTCTGTGGTAGCAAACAGCAATCACATTTCCAGTCCGGTGGTACCTGTAAGTCAGCAGTGCCTCTGGGATCCTTCAGTGTGAAAGGGGCCATATAAATGTAAGGCAATGATATTATCTTTATTATCAATTAAACTTTTAGTGCCATTGACAATCTGGCGTGCAAGGTGCATCAAATGAACTCTAGCTGTGATTATTTCTAAACACCATGTAAAAGCAGACCTTGCTATACTAATCAAATTGAAAAGGACTAAGAGGGCAAGTCAGTTATGTCAGGATGGAATCACTTCAGCATACTAGAAACTGCACAGAAATATTGCTGCTTTCTTTTTTTTCCAACATCCCCTGCTCCCACTTCCCCTCAAGAGATTTGTCTGCAAAAACTGAGCTGCCATATCCTTTAACTCCAGGGAGTTACTGTAGCAGGATTGTTGATGGCATTTTAGTAAGGAATTATACTGGAGTTAGCACTGGAAATACTGTGTGCTATTGCAAGATATACTCATTTTTATAGAGTAATTCTGTCCCTTCCCCCCACCCCCCAGGATGTGTTATTTTAGGATGATGATACTTCACACTGCTATTTCTGTTCAAGGTATTATAATTAATGTTCTATTTCCAGACCGATTCTCTAAGCCTGCCCTTGCTCATATGCATGTGAGTGTTATATACATATTTTTAGGACTTCTGTGTATTTTACACGATCATTGTCTATGTCGCAGTCTTTGTTAGAAGTGTTCAGGAAACACACTGTGGTTTCTACAACAGTAATATGTTTTGTGTAAACTAAGTTAACTTTCTGGGTATGTTGTTCTTCCTCTTCACTTTTAAATGGAGGGAGGTGTTTTTACCCACTGTTAAGTAAAACTGCCTTTGCAGTTAGAGATGGCTGTGCATCAGGGAAGGATGAAGCATTTCTGAGGTGTATGGCAAGGCTTTTGGAGGAAAACAGATTTTACATTTTTCAGTGTAGCAGTGTAGCCAAGATGTATTTATTTACTAGAATTGTTTTGTCAGGGCTTCCCTTTGGGGGAAGTTTCTTCTACACTTCATAACAGAGCATATTTGAAGAAAGTTTTCAATTTTTCTCTTTATTAAGTCAGCTTAAAAACGGCAGTGCAAATCAGGATTTTCCCCTGCAAGGCTGTTTGGTAAGCCAGATTGTGTTAGGGAGTTCTATATTTCTGAACTACCTAACAACTTTCCTGTCTATAAAATTAACAGCAGTCTTGCAGAATTATTTTTCCCATCTTCTCCCCACCCCAAAATGTGTGGGCAACCTGCAGAAATGAACACAGCAGATCTAATCAGTTCCTGGAACACTGAAGAAAAAAAGCTTAATCCACTGAGCTTTGCTGCTTTTTTTTTTTTTTTTCTGAGTGTAAATTACTGCCATCTTTGTTTCTAGAATAACTCTCAGAGGCGTCTTCAGGTGGATTGCCAATAAAGAGCTAATGATACAATATTTTGTATATTTTCAGGCAAATGAAAGCTAGAAATCAACAGCTAGAATTTGAGACATTGTGTATGTTTATAGCACACTTAAACTTCAGATTCTTCTGTAAACTAATGACCAGATTACAGTCAGCACGCGTGTGGTTCTTTCTCTGAAGATTTTGTCTGCAGGAGTATTTTTATTTGATCTATGATGCTGCTGAATTACATGTAGTTCTTTGAGCATTTCTGCATAGATAGTAGCAATCTCTTTTTTTTTTTTTTCCTTTTATCATTGGATTATGATAATTTTTACTCTGCAGGCAAGAAATAAAACAGAGAGGATGGGGCAAATAGTTCTAAACATATGGTGAATTTAGTAGGCTTTCATGAATGATAAACCTGTTAGGGTTACCTTAATAAGTAGTTACTACATGTTTTTCATAAATCACCACTAACAGCTCTCTGGGAAGGTGTAAATAGATATGTTGATCTGCCTATACTGTGAGGGTGAGATACATGAGTAGAACACAAATATGTCTATGTGAGGAAAATGTACACACATCTCATTCTGCATACTGATTCCTGGCACAGTGTTTTGCCTAGGAGGCAGTAAATAAACAAATGGCCAGCCTAAAACTGTATAAATCTGAATTGATTCCACAAGGAATAGGAGGAATTTTGCAGCCTTTCTTACTGCAAGAAATCCCATAGTTTCCCTGTGACAAATGTATTTTCCCAAAGCTTACTGCAGTACCAAGGCTATGTGTTTGCCTTCACAAAGTAGTGTGGATTGCAGTCCTAGAGACATCATTTTTCATCATCTGCAAACATGAAAATAACTTCAGTAAGCACAGCCGTCTGATTTACTGTTATTGAAATGCTGCCATCTCAGGATGTGCATCATGTATAGCCATGTTTAAAAAACAAGTGAATAAGGAGAAAGCAGAGAGAGAGGGAGGAAAAACTTCAATCTGAAAGTGTTTTTTTCTTAATAAGCCAAATATTTCCCACCAGCTGGAAATGTAGTTGACAAGATAATTTATGCTTACTGTTTTAAATCTAACTATTGTACCACATGTACATATGCATATTTTGAGTTAAATTTGTTTAACCTGGAGATGCTTACATTGTGCTATCAATAAAAACATATATTCGGTTTGTTTACTGAGTTCTCTTGGAATGACACTGCTGTTCCTGTGCAAGTTTGGTGGCAGTGCAGAGACAGTGCTTCTGATAAGAATAACCATGCTGTGTCTGTGTGTGTGTATTGAGACACAACAGTATTTATGTATGTAAATTTATAGAAGAGTTTGTGCAGTTTTTTAGATGTTAGTCCTGATGGATTTTAACTCTCCTCAAAACACTTGGAGCAGCTTAAATTATGATACCACTTTGAATGTTATCCAAGTAATCTGTAAATTGCTTCTATGATATCTGAACCCTCCCCAGCACGTGACATTGCTGTTAAACTGAAAATTCATGGAGTATCCAAAGAGAGGTAACACAGGCAGCCTTTCCTGGGCAGCTGTAACCATGGTACCTGAAATATTGTCCAACATTGTTGCCCTGTCTTTTGCAGTGTTCTGTGTGTGATTCTTAGATAGAGTTTCTCACACACTTTCTGTAAACATAGCAATGTTTTAGTTAACTGTAACTTTAGTTTACATTCTTTTCTCCTGGGTGGAGAATGTTTGATGGACTATTCTGTGAACCTGTAAGGATGGAGGAGGTGGTAACACTGACCTCCAATCCACGGTTATTCCTAGAAACATATAAATATGTAAAGAATAAACAACCAGGTCTCTTTTCCTTCTGGCCTGCGACCTGTAAAGAACTCGGTTTCAGAGTGCTTCTTTGTGGCCTAGGCCCACACAACATAACCTTTTTGATGCCTTTTTTTCCCCAAACAGAAAGAGCTTTTATCAGAATTCCTACAGATTTCTTGTTACATTGACACCCAAATTCATTTCTTATCAGTTGCGAATACACAGTTGGATTTTTCTTTAGTTAAAAAAAAAACCTCCTGCTGAAAATGGAGATGAATGTACTTCAGAAAATAACAAAAGCCTATCTGCATGTTTTGAGCTGCTATCTCATTGTATAATCCTGCCTCTTTGAAGGTTTAGCTTTTCTCTATAGACTAACAGCATATACAGAAATGTAGGTTTAGTAGCACTAGGCCTTCTAGAGCTATTCTTGTTCGGAGTGACAGAAGCTTAAAAGAAAACATATTTGGAAAGTGAATTAATTATTCCATTGTGCTTTGAGGTGATGTGAAGATACCTCAGCTTTGGCGGATCTGTGGCTTTGCTGCCCGTGGTGAACACAACGGGATCTGCCAGGGGACTCCTGCTGATGGCTCAAGCTCAGGATAGGGCAGGAGGGGCAGATTCTGTGTCTGATTGCCTGTGGCAGCTCCTCTGACCTCGAGTGAGTCTCATGCCCTGACTGTAGCTCAGGAGCTCCTGTGAAGTAGCAATTTAAAATCACCAACCAGAACCCTTTTTTTCCCCCGCACACATCCAACACGTTTGGGATGTGAGACTCAACATGAGACACACTAAACAGATGACCGTGTTTGAAGTTTTGTGTTCAAAAATTGGAATTTTTCTGCTGCACATTGCAATATAAAATTTGTTTGTGATGACAAACGAGCAGAAGTTTCAACACCCTCCAAATTCAGTAAGTGGCCTGGCAGCCATGTGGGCTTCACAAAGGGCAAGAGCAACTCCTCAGTCTTCCTGAAAAATCTGTTTGTCCCCAAGGAGCAACCATGGTTTCCTGTTGATCATACACCAAATGTACATATTAGCCTCCTAATCCAACTGTCAGTTTGCAGTCTGTCAGGGAGAATTACTAAAATAATTTAAAATGTCCTGTTAATCCATGCATATGTTCTATAAAAATCACACGAACCAGATTGGTTTTACTTGTACGTTGTTGGAAGATGGTGTCAGGTGACATTTAAAACAAAGTGAAGCAACACGTGGCAAAATGTGCTGGAGGGGTATAGAAATTGTCTGGGCACATGCAGGCACATAAACATGTGTGCTTCATATGTTACACATAACAGTGTTGCCACCTATTGATAGAAACTTAAACTTCATGTAGATGTTTATAATCTATTTTTCCAAACGCAGCAAAGGTCTCCTCCTTCTGTTGAGACTGGCATGAAAAATGTGTATTATTTGTGGCAGAATAGCTCTTATAGGCTTTGATAATACCAGTGTTATGAAGTAATGGGTGCTGTTCAGAAACCAACAAAGGATAAATGTTATCAAAGGAATCTAAAGCTGCTGATGCTTTTATATTACATAGATGTATGATCCCATTGTCAGTGGTAGCTCTTTGAAGGAGTGAGTGTGTCTGGTCTGCACATTTCAAGTTTATCTCTAATTTTCATGGAGATAGAATGAACAGTGGAAAATTGAGGCAATATTAATACATGTACAACTGCTTAAAGCATTCTTCAAAAATATGTTCAGAATCAAGGAGCTCCCTATTGATTGTACTGGAGAGGTGATACGCTTTTATTTAGAAATTAAACATATGCTCATTGGCATTAAATCTGTTACTTATGGTGAAATATGAGTATCGGAGAATAAAAAACTGTCTACGGTTTTTTGTTTAGGCAACGGTTTTGTTCTGAAGAAGAATGGTTTTGTTCTTTTCTTAGAAGACAAGTGAAAATGAATTAGAAGTCGTCAGATATATGTTCAGAGTATTTCCATGAAAAACTAATGGATAATTGTGAGTGCTGCTTTATAGCTGGGGAAAAAAATGACTAATGAAATATTGTTTGCATAGTCATAAAGTCACGTATACATATGTTCAGTTGTGTGTCATTCTTTTAAGCAACCAACATTTGTCCTAAATTAGGGTTTTTTTCAGTATTTATCAGTATTAGCTCTTGGATAAACTCTCGTATTCTGGAGGTGTGCAGTAAAATGGATGATCATGTTTTATCTTCCGTGACAAACCCAGTTTAATTTCCTGCATATGGCTTTGCTGCAGATTAATCCAGCCTGGGATGTCTTGGCTGAGAGTGCTGCTCTGCAGAGGGCTGAGGTAAATCTCGGCTGAGTGCAGAAGAGTTCTGTCACTCTTTTTCCCTTCAGTGTCCAGAGAAGGACACCGGAGCTGGGGAAGGGTTGGGAGCACAAGTCTGATGAGGAGCAGCTGAGGGGGCTGTGAGGACTCAAACTGGAGGAAAAGAGGCTCAGGGAGAACCTTATCCCTCTCTAAAAAGTGCCTGGAGCCAGGTGGAGTTTGGTTTCTTCACCCAAGTAATAAGGAATGGGCCAAGAGGCCTGATGAAGTGAAGGTTTAAATTGGATATTAGGAAACATTTATTGACTGAAATGGTGGTCAGTCATTGAAATAGGCTGCCCAGGGAGGTTATGGAATCACAATTCATGGAAGTGTTCAAAAAGACTGTAGATGTGGCATTTGGGGACATGGTTTAGTGGTGAACATGTCAGTGTTGGGTTAATGGATGGATGGGATGGTCTGAGAGGTTTTTCCAACTTTAACAATGCTGTGAATCAGATGAAGCAGGAGTAGAAATTACCCTCTATTACAGACTGTGAGGGCTGAAATGTGGAACATTATCACATGTTCCAAACATTCCATTTGGCAGGGGGTAAACAAGAAGACACTGCATGTTAAGCTGCACGTGAAACTGAAGCAACAGGAAAATCAGAGGAGATTATTCAGAGGTGTAGAAAGCCAAACAGGGATCATGATCTTAGAAAAGATTCATACTTACTAATTCAGGGATCTGTAATTTTATGTATTTACTGTAAAATAAATAGACACATTGCTTTGGACTAATTAGGTGGCCCTGAAACTTTATGGCAAATGCCATGTATTAATGGCTTATTATTTGTGAAAGGAAAGTGCATTTTCATAGCTGCAAGCTAAGTTGAATTCCATGTCACACTATTTCTGCCTGTAGTTGTGAAGAATATGTCCTTACCTATCTCTCATTTGTCAGGAGTTGATAGGAAACATCTGCACAACTTGTTCAATCTGTTAACTGTATGTGTTCATCCAAGCTTAACTGACAAGTAAAATGTACGAGTTAATATTGGACTATGGGGATGACCTTTGCTAATAAGGCAGATACACCATACGTGGTGTGAACCAAGACACAGCTAATGAAATGGTGTTTTGAAATGGCTCTGTGCTATTTAGTCCCTTTACTGTCGGTCTAGATAAAGGAGAAGGCGTATTTTCTTGAAATATATTGAATATTTTCTTTAAAATGTTTCAGAAAAAGTAATTCAGAGAATAGGTAATATGGGAAGAATTTTTTGATGGGCACTAATGTTATTTTTAAATGCAGGCTTGATAGCTTGCTTAAAGATCTTCGCTGAATATCAGATTTAGCAGAGATGTTTGTTTCCTTTACCAAAATGATAGGTTTAGTGTCTTGCAAGGAAATATTTGATAGAAATACTTTGTATTGAGTTATCCATTTGTGGATTAAGCACAAGCCAAGCTGCTGGAAAACACTGTGGTAGTCCAGAGTTCACAACCTTAATCTGATTAGGCTGTTTCTGATGATTAACTTGGACTTCTTTATTTATTTATTTTAAATCTGGGAGACCTTAACTTCTCAAGAATCTGTGCATCTCTGCTGAGATCAACCTAATCCTGCTAAAAGAACTCTGAATTACAAAATCTAAACCAACTGTGGAGTTCACTGCTTAATGTGGCTTAATCAGAAATAATCTTCCATGGGTTGAGAATATAAAGGTCTGGATACTGAACTGAAAAACCTGGCAGTCAGGAGTCCTGTTCCTTATTTCTTTAGTTTTGTTTTTGAAAAAATATGGACCTGATAAAAAGGACCACATGACACAGGCTGTGCAGTACCAATATCCCAACGCTGCTGACCCTGTCAGTGGGAATTGGCAGAGAACTTTCATATTTTGCCATCATTACTCAGGCTTTTTCTCAATCAATCCATGTTTTCTGAGCAGAATGCGTTTTATGGGCAGAATGCTTCACTTTTTAAATGAATGTTTAATCTTTCAGGTAACTTTTCACAGATATAGTTATTATTGCATTTTAAAGATTTTTTTTAAATATGAGTATTAGTATCCATTAGCTAAAATCCAAACTAGGATTTTGAAATTCAGCCACACGAATCACTAAATGTGTTGCTTTCTTATCCTGTCATTGCAGGAAATGCACGCATTTATCCCAATGGTTTACTTTTTATTATGAACACCAGTATCTCTGGCCAATCTGTTTCCTATTTTCATGTGCTAATGAAAATGTATTCTGTGTTAAGTTTGAGTTGTTTGTTTTGCTGTAAAAAGTCATTTGATCATTATTAAACATTCATTGAGCATTTCTCATAACCATTTGACTTGGAAAATGATGATCAGGCTAGATTAGCAAGTTGAAGTTTGGTAGATAAACACATGGTACACATTAATTTGAGTCTTTAACGTTCAGTAAATATGATAATGTTGATTACATTCCAAATTCAGCCAAGATATTTATGGTATAAGAATTCAATTTCTCATGTTTTCTTTTATGTTTAAACTCATCAGGGAGATAAATTTATGTGGTGTTTTGGTCAATGCATTAATTTGTGATCAGTGTGCACCAATATTTGAATGCTACCGAGAAAAAGTAATGAATACTTAAAACACTTTTTAACATTTTGTGTTCCGTGCACTTCCACTAAAGTATTCACTTGTCTCTTATTTCCATTCTACTGAATGGATAAAGGAGGATTTTTAATTCCAAACTCACCTAATACAGTTTGTTATCTGAATTACTTCTGAACTGTAATACAGCTTAAGATGATTTAAAGCCAAGTTATTGAAGTAGTTTAGCCTCAAAACATCTGTGGTTGTAAAATGGACCTTCTCAAGCTGCTAATAAGACTTTATTTTTTTCAGTGTTTCTCCCAGTGTAATGGTTCTTTTAGTTCTATTATTTGAACTGCAGAGCAGAAATCACCGGATTATGTTGCTAAATCCATGAAATTTGTGTTTAAACTCATTTATGCCACTGTGTGTCGGTGCAGCTCCCATCGAGTTTTAGAGGAATGCAAGCAAATTTTTAGAAGTAATGTAGATTTAGATGAATGTGTGTTCCCACCCCAGAAAATAAAAAAAAAAACCAATATCAGAAAAGTATTTCTCATTTTAAAAGTCAGTGAAGTGGTAAGGATTGCAGCTCCAGCTGTTTCACTCTATTTGCTCAGAATTCATGTTGAAACATTTAAGAGGATAATATTGAGGATGACCTTAATTCTGTAACTTTTAAGTTTTTTAATCTTAATGAGCTAATTTTTCCACTAGTAAATTACAAAACTCTAAGACAGCATTCACATTCCTACAGGGTGGTGTCTGGTTAGTGCAGCCGCAATTTGTGTTATCTCTTTTCTTTAATATATAAAAATGTCTCTTGTTCCCCACTAAAGTAGAAAATATTTTATTTGTTCATTTCTTGGTTTTGCTAAGGTACTGCTGTTGCAATATTTTGAACACTTACCAACTTCCTCAACACTGTATTAAAGCAAGAGACTTAGTTAGGATTGTCACTTTAAAGAACAAAAGACCTTTGTACTTTACAAGATTTTTACAAGACTCCTGGTACTTCACTTGACAAAAAAAGTTCCCAAGTGCTACGGGGAAATCGGGCTTCGATCTCTGCAGTTTTAGGTGTTAAACAAGAAGGGTTCACAGAAAGTCATGCACATGGATGTGTTGATGAGGCATGGCTGTTCAAATGCAGGATTCCAGTAAGGAAGAAATGCCTGGGCAATGGAACTGACCTTGGAGATCAGTTGAAGTAAAGGTGTTTAAGAATGTGTTAGGAATTAAAAGCAAAGCAACTTTCAAAAAGTCCTAATAAAATTGGAGGAAATCAAAATAGAAATATTTCTGTGCTCTTCCATCAGAGGTAGCACACTGGCCATCGTGGTATTGAATGTAGTAATACCTAGAAATGGTTCTGGTGAGCCTTGCAGTTCTTGGTCCAGTTCTATACCTGTGCTCATCTCTAAATTTATTTAAAGGAATTGAGTGGTGTAATTGAATGACTAGGCAACAAGATATGTTACATAAAATTTGGTGTAGTGGTAGCTTAAGTTTTTTGGTTGGTTGGTTTGGGCTTTCTTTTTATTTTTTAAATAGTCCACTAACTGCAGAAATAATAAGA
This sequence comes from Daphoenositta chrysoptera, assembly GCA_013397915.1. Lineage (NCBI taxonomy): Eukaryota > Metazoa > Chordata > Aves > Passeriformes > Daphoenositta > Daphoenositta chrysoptera. The sequence continues at coordinate 292,296 of VZRO01004351.1, forward strand.
TTGAAACTAATTCTCTTTTCTCTTATTCTGCTGATTACATTTATTTTTTCCTTCCTCCAACTATTCAGCAATTTCCAGTAACTGTTTGCTTTCCTTTTTTTAAAATGATGCTTTTTCTGTCATGCTCGCTCTGTCATGCTCATTCAATGACCCATTCCCTGAAATGGGAATGGATCAGCTAATACAGATCAGCTGCAGTCACTGGTGATTGTTTCCCCTACCAAGTGCTCCAGCTGGGATGTCACCCTGCAGCCAGACTCTGCTGCTCTCAGGACAGCCCCCCTAGAAGAGTGCAGGAACCAGAGCCACTTCATTTCTATCCTGCTTCTCTGGCAGCAGTGTCACCATGTGTAATTCAAGGTTGACTTTTTGTAAGAGTTACGTGTAGGAGTAGGAACAAGAGTTTGATTTTTATTTAACTGTGATTAGGTCTTCAATCCTGATGAAAACAGCTGAAATTCTATTTAATAATGAGTTTGGGAATTGTTGGAGCTGAAATGAGAAATAGGCCTTTTGTTGATGATTTTGTTATCAAATTTCCTGCTGGTGTTTATAGTTTAGACTGCAGATTTGAGTTCCTTGTAATTTTATAAGGATATGATATAAAAATGTCAGTAGATTCTATGTGCGTAAGGAATTTTTGTGTTTTTTCTAGGAGGTAAAAATTTGCGTAGTTTAAAACTCTTCTACTTGCAGTATTTTTGAAGCCAGAAGATTTACATGTGTTTGTAAAAACCACAAACAAATACCACCACTCGAGAGCCAGGTGCTTAATAAGTGATCGTGTCAGAAATTGTGCCCTGGGAGTGTCTGCAGACTTGTCCTTGTGTGAAGAGGATCACACTGCAGCTACAGTGATTTGGGTGGGGTTGGAGGTTGTTTTTCATTTGGTTTGCTTGTGTTTTTTGTTGTGATAGGTTGGTTGGCTGTGGGTTTTTATTTGTTTTTTCTTGAACAATGCACTTTCGTTCCTTAGTTTCACAGACTGCTGTAGGTGTATATGAAGCTATATTTCATTTGGTCTGCTTCAGAGGAATTAGTGCAGACATTTCTCGTGTCTGTTTACCATTATTGGTAATGGAGATCCTATCCTTACTTCCCACTGAATTCCTAAAAGGTCTTAAATGCATCTTTGACTGTATACAGAAATTTCTTTAACTACAGAACAAGAAATGACTATTTCCTTTTGTTTTGAATGTTTGGTACTTTCCATTTTCAGTGTCATGTAATAGCAGAAAATCAGACATAAGCTTTCAAGAGAGTGATGATCTTCACAAGGTTAATGTATGTTTCCAGCCTGTCTCTGGTGCACGTCTGCAGTTACAACAGAGTGGTGCTAAAATGGTGGCTTTTAGCAAGGCATCCTTAGGCTACAGAACTTTTCTTCTTAGAGCAGTTACATTAATATGAGTCATCTTTAATAACAGTTGACATAAACCTTGTCACATAACAAATTGCTGAACCTTAGAACTCCTCTACACCTAAAAGCACTGAAATGCATATTTAGAATTGCCTCCAGATCAGCAGTGATGATGATGAGTGTCAAATGTTTTCTAGGGGAGCTTTCTTAGGTGGCTACTTGCGACATGAGTTATGTGTGTAAGTAATGATTTGCATGGTCTTCTTTTGTCTCTGAACTTTCTTAATTTTAAAAATACACTAATACTCTGTGAAGCTGTATGGCACGATTTTCTTCAGCGATGATATTTGTCATTTAGCACCATGTTCACAAACCTTCCCCTGCTGACTTGCTCTCTTGTGCAGATCAGCACTGGCTTACTTCATTAATGTCACAGCTGCATTTTTCTGCTTCCCCCAGCATCTTGTGCATATAAACCAAAGCACAGATGAGATACCTGTGCTGGGAATGTCTCTCTGCTTTCATTACCAACCTGCCCATAAATGAAGACAGACCTGAAATGCAGGTTGCTTCACAGAATAGGAAGAAATAAGGGGACTGTTTCAAGGCATTGCCGTTCTGCACAAGGTCACAGTGTGGCACACAGCGAGTGAGTGTGGGTGGCATATTTCTTCCTGACCTTTCACATGATCATGTTGTGGGGAAAAATGAAGCAGCCAATAACCAAATTCTGCTGGCAGAGTGTCCTTGCAGCTTTGAGTGTTTTCAGGTATTTACAAATGTTGCAAACTAGGATGTGAAATGGGAGATGAGAGTTAACATCCCTCCTCAATTGAAAGTAAGTTTTTGAAAAAAATGAAATCACTGGCAGGTGCCCATTTCATAACCTCGGTATGGATGTATTTGATATGGGAGAATATAAAAAAGGATATCCACTGAACCAAACACAATGCAATTCAGGCATAGGTTAAAGAAAGGTCATTTTCTTGCCTTGTTGGCTGGAAAGAGACAGCAGAGCTCTAACATGTAATTGTGTTCTGTGACAGTAAAAGGAGTCTTTTGGTGCTTTGGGAAAGTGACATTTTCCTTGCTCATGAGAGAAGCACAGCTTCACATTAAATGTGCACTACAGTGCTCCCAATATAAACAGAATTAGGATGGGCAGAATTGTCATCCTCAAGGATAATGATTCTTTTTTTTTAATGCAGCTAGTGGAGATAGATACATTTGCATGTATTTGTACACAAATATAAAAGCAACAGACAAGAGTCACATTTCAGCTTCATCCTTCTCTCTCTCCTTGCTGTGATTTCTCAGCTGAAGGAAGGGAGCTGAGCTAGGAGGAGTCATTGTACAAGTGCTAAGGAGACTGTGCTCTTGCCAAGTAGGGAGGTCGTAGTGATAATAATGTATTAGATATATAAGAGCTCAAGTAGCTGAGAGTTTTGAGCACTTATTTGAAAAACTGAAGTGTGGCATGGTTTAATTTTTCCTACCTTATGTACCCATGGTGTGGTTGTAGTCACTCCGTTCTCACGTGTTGGGCCCTGGGGTTCAGAGGCATTGATTTCTTTGTGAAGGTTCATTTGCTTGCCAACACTCAAACAGAAGAGTAGGACCACTTGGCTTTTACACACCTCTGTTTAATTACCTGCTTAGTGGGAAGAAGCAGTTGCAGCAAGGTCCCATTTACTTTTGAACTGGAATTGGTTATTGCAGAATACCAGTTTCCAAAAAAAAAAAAAAAGCCTGTTTTGGTCCCTCTTGAAAAGGATATTGGGGACAGTGCAGCCTAAACTAGAAGAAGGGACAAGATCTGTACCAGAAGCACTTACACAGAAAGAAGACATGGGCAAACAGCTCTACCAACAGTAAAAAATCCATAAAATTTAGTCTTTCAGAGATTGATGGTAAGAACAGGAAGATGATTTCAACTGCAATTTACCGTGTTAGAATTGTTTAAATGTAAAATCATTGCCTTCCTGTTAGTGTATTTCTCCAGAAAACACTATTTCCCTATTTTTTTGGGAAAACAGCTCACAAAGATGTAGTCAAGAAGCTACTTGTAATGAGAGTGCAAGAACTGTCTGTGGTGCTAATAGGCATAGTATGTAAAAATTTGAATAATGCTTAAACAATAGGTACTCTTTGCTGTTCTAAAGTCTAAATAAAAGAAGGCCTGAGCATAAAAGGCAATAGTCTTCCACAAACAGACTAGAGGCATGTTTGTAGGCTTTTAGTCTATTGCATTCCCAGATGTAGCTGAGCTTTCAGGAATACAGCTGGGAAATATTCCCATTCTTCAAGTGCCAGCACTACCTGCATTTTCTTTGTAGAGTACTCAAGAAAATGGTATAATCAATTTGCAAAAACTGTGAAGTTTTGGATGGACATCTTAAAATAGTCTCTGCCAAGAAGGCTTCACAGACTGGTGAAAATGGGTGGATGCATAATATGCTTCCAGTTTGCACTACAGAAGACTCTTGGTACTTGCAGGAGAAATTTCTAGCAAACATTCATTACAAAGGATTCTCTATTGAAATGAGAACAAAGGTTCCACTAGAAAGATCTCTAAGGATTCAAATGTACCTTTTCATAGGTGACATGCTGATACAAGCCAGTTCTCAAGGGGTTGCATCAAGGCATAAATCAGCAGTAATTTCAACCCTGCAAGATCATAGCACTATCATGAACAGAAAGAAAATCAATCTGACACCAGCTCAAATAATAGCGGTTCTGGGAGTCGCAGTATATAGTACAAGTCCACTGGGAGGGCCTGCTTGTCAGAACAATGGCACTTGAAGACACTGAATACTTTGACAGACATCAAAGCAAGAAGAAAAGGAACAGAAAGATCACTTCTCAGGCAGCACGGTGTCAGTCACACGAATAGCAACCTGAGTGACGCTTCAGATGAAGGTGCAGCAGATGTTGGTCCTGTGGTCAGGCAGTAGTCAGGTCTTCTTGCGAAAAGGACTTCAAATACTTGAAAAGCTTTTCAAGTTTTAACTTAGTGGGTGATGTCAGAACTGCCTAATACTTGATGGTATTTCTTCCCAGAGTTAGAAGAGAAGAAGTTAAGAAAACTGTTTAGGAAAAGACTGAAAAGTTCACTTTTTATGCGCAGTAAATAATGGTGATTTAATAAAAGTTCTTAGCACTGCTGTGATAACTTAATTGAGAGTCTGAATACTTGCAAGACATTAAACTATAGATCCTATGCCTACTGGAAGTGCACCAATGTTGTGAACCTCTGCTGGAAATAAAACAAGTTGCTGAATCAGTGCTGCTTCTAGAAATCCTAGAATGTAGCAAAAATAAATTACCCCAAAAAGGTCATCAATCTAAATATGAACAAGCCACATCAAATCTGAGAAGTGGACAATACTAAAGAGATTAGCAAATTTAGCATTGGCAAACTTCAGCTGGAGGTGGGAGCTGGTTTTGAAACAAAGACATTTTGTTCAGAGATTTTTAGTAGGTGGGTTTTTTGATTTTGCAAAGGGAAATGAAAATTATTAAGGCTCCCTGAGATCTACCACAACAACTCCTAATGCTGGGGGAAGGGGGGATCATTGTGACTTTGTTTACTGTGGTGTCAACTGATAAAATCTTCTGTCTCATGAAATGTGATGATAATTAGACTTGTTCATATGCTTTGATAGTCCATAAATACTCTGGTGAATGTCTAGTTTGCTTAAAGAAGATTTCCATTATTCTAATTAAAAACAGGGAAAGTGAACATGAAGAAAAAATTGTCAGCTGAATGTTTTTGAACACCATTGCCAAGGCATCCTGGTATCAGTGAAATACTTGAACTGTACTAATACTTGAACTGTAGTTTAGATGTTCCACTGCATCGATGCGTTGTAAATTATTCTCATGTGCTAAGCTTATTGTGATACGAAATTTAAATTGGTGTCTCAAAAAATTAATAGTATCTACACAGAACATGTAATTTTCAATTTTTGTAATCTCTGAGCAGCTAAACCTGATTTTAACAATTACTTTTTTGCTAATTAAGCCTTACTGGGTCTTCTTAATTAAGCACACAGTTGGAAAAGAGACATAGCAATAATTATCTCAATTTGATGGCTATGCCGATTTGCATTATCAAAAAATAACCAAAGCACGATTCAATTTTCTGTCACATACAAATGATACTACTTGCCGAGTGCCGGTGTATTTTAAAACAGTGTACCTTCCAAAGTTACTCCTAGATGAAACAAAGAATCCATTTTTCCTACTGGCACATGCACAAGTGCACGTATGCCTCAGTATTGTATTATATTGTTAGATAAATCAGAGCAGTGTAGGTATTTATACACACACATACAGATATAGATACAAATATTTTGATAGTATTTTCCTCTTTAGTTCAGAAGAGCACCAACATTCAACTGTATTTTCATAGAACCCAACTACTAAGTGGAGTATTCTAATTTTAGGTCTTTACAATGCAAAAATATGCTCTTGTCAACAGAGCAGTAATCACAACAGTGGAGAACAACCTGAACTTCCACTGGCAAGCATTTTAACACTTCCTGTGGATGTGTTTAGTATAAGGAAGTGCCTGAGGTGTTTGGGGAATGTCCTGTACAGAGCGAGGAAGATTAGTTGTCCCAGACATTCTTGAATGTGAGGGGGAACATTCCTTTTCTTCAGTTCCATTATCTTCATAAACTGTCTTTTACTAAGAAGTTACCAGCCTGGACCACACATCCTTCTTGGAGTACAAAAATCATTCTGGGAGATCCATATATTGGAATATTTATCCCTGTAGTCTCAAAACTACACCCTCATATAGGCCAGACCTCCTGTATCTCTTTCCCTCTATGTCCCTGCAATACAGTCAGGAATTAAGTTGAAAAGGCAGTAGATGACTTGACCATGTGTTAGGGACCAAATCTGTAGATATCAAGCACTTGGCAAGTTCCACTTAAGCCAAGACTTTCTCATGTTCTTTAGGATTCCTGGTTGAGATGGTGGCAGACTGTTCACAGTCTTTCCATTCTTTACATGAAAAAATGTTCACACTATGAGTTATTCTGCAATATAATTAGGAATTGTATTTCCTAAAGTACAGCTTTTCAGAAAGACTTTGTGTTGAGGAGATAACTCTGAACCTGTCCAGGATATATCAGCCTGAATCCTGAATATACTGTGTCCCACAGCAGTAGAAATTGAGCTTTTGTCCTTGAATCACAATAACATCAAATGATGAGTTTCCAAAAGAAAACATTTATGGACTTTTGTGATTCTTAGAGTCAGTGGCAATTCTCCAAGTAAAGTGAAGGGCACATGTTGGCCAAGAATTCTGTATCACAGTTGAGTAGCTGACATAACGTATGTTTTTAAGATCACTTTCAGTCTTGCCATATGCCACAAAATACTGCAACAACCTGACTTTCTTTCCAATTTTATTCTGCAGTGTTTTCTCTCTGAAACTTCAGATATAATGGACAACACTTTGAGTTTCTTTGTTAACTAGAATTAAATTAGACTTTGAGTAATTTTAAATGAAGATCATTAAATGTGAAAATGAACCTTATTCCGCTTGCATCGATCACAGTGACATGTAAATGTAGGAGCCAGTGTAATCCATCCAAAACTTAAAAAAGCACATTCTCTAGGGAGTGTGTTAAACCCATAGCATGGCCCTGAAAATTCTGGTTTGCATCCACATAGTTGATTCAGAAAGATATGTTTAAAAACATATTTTAAGATTGTCATCTTTTATCTGTGCATCTGTTCTTGTTAAGAGGTGCTATGTGGTCCACCTGCAGGAATAACAAAATGTCTCAACATTTCCCAATTTCACTCTTTCCCTGATAAATACTGGACATGTTGTGCCTATTGATCTATACATCCTTATGTCATTTTCAAACATCTTTTCATGTGTTAATACTTTATGATCCACAGAAAATGTTCCTATGAATTTTGGTAGGTTTGTTTTGTGGGTTTTTTTTTAATTCTGTTTCTTCAGTCCATCTTCTAGGGACTGCATTCTGCTACTGTTCCTTGATTTTTCATAAGAGATTTTTCCTTCCATTGAAAAGTATTATCTGCTTCTATCCTCCAGACTTAGGCAGATTTTCTGTATTTCTTCATAGTATCTAGTTCCATGTATCACATAGAAACCTAATTTCTTCCTGCTCTAATGCTTCTCAATTCCTTTAGCTGGTATCTTCCTTGCTGTGTTCTGTAAGACAGAACTTAAAGGGACTTCCTTTGTTTATAATCTCTAGACAAATATTTGAGGGATATATTTTTTGAAGGTATGTACAAGGTCAGAATGTTCTTACCTTTTTTTCTTGGTATTGCATTTCTCAAAGGTTTAAATCAAGAGTCTTTGCTCTGTTTTGCTTTTCATATTTTACAGTTTTGTATTTCAGAAAGACCTGCAGAAGAAAGGTGCTGTTCTTTTTGCCTTCAGCAGTCCAAAGCTGATATTGCTGCTTAGCAGTTCATTTTCAGAAACTACTGGGCTGAAAAGGCAATAAGCAAACGGTAGCTTTCAGATAAGGGTATGTGTTGGAAGAAAAGAAATATAGGAGAGCAGGAGCACAGTTCCCTGGTTATATTTTAGCATTATAACTGCAATTACATTTTAATTCCAAATAGTCTGGAATATCTGAGTAGTGAACATAATGATTAGCTGAGGCCAACAAAGGTTATACTTTTTCATGTTTTTGATCTTGTACGCTTCTGGAGGGCCCTGTTCAGCTACATGATACTCATTAGCAACCATAACCTGACCTCTCTAAATAATTCTGGACTTACTGGAAACCAACTGGGTATGCCACTGGTGATTTGATGGGGCTGATGGTGGGTAATCGCTATGGAAATTTGTTCATTAAGTGGGCACCCTATCAGAGCAGCCTATTAAGAATTTATAAAAAGCACTATTAAAGTAACGTGATCTCTGTGGCAGTGCTGTATTTGAGTGCAGAGCCTCTGTGCAGTGCAAGTGCATAAAGTGAGTTTTGCTCTCAAGTACCTATTGATGGGCACTGCAAACAGCACAGCCTTGCTCATAACCCATTACCCTGACCTTACTGAGCTCCTGGAAGGCTGATCCGAGCAGAACAGGGAGTGGGGTGGCTGAGGGGAGAGGATCTTGATGTAAGTGAAAGGTGAAAACAGTTTCTAATAACATGTACAATGTGCACTTAGAAGGTTGTATAAATCATACATAAAAATCCTACATTTTTTGGTCTATTACTTCAAGGGTGCTATTTTCCTATCCTATAGAACTTTTTGACTTTTTTGCATTTGCAAAAGTATTTTATTGTGAATTTAAGTTAATAGTCATTCATTCTTCTACAAAATTGACTGTACGATGCATATGATATCTATTTTAAAGTATGGTTCATAATTACCTGCTATTCCGTGCCTAAATATGTATTTCACATATTTATATGTTTATGTGTAAAATATACACATATTTTTCTATCATATTTTTATTACATACTTTGTGAAACCTTTCAAATAACAGAACAGTGATGGAAAGGTCAAAAAAGTGCTACTTGTGAGGAGGAGAGCATTAAGACACTTATAGAAAGGTCACTTACAGGAACTGTAAGCTTTTATGAGACTTTATCATTTTGCTGACAAGGTCAACTTGATATTGATTGGCTGGGTGTTTTGTTTAGTTACTTGAGGGCCAGTTATTTGAAGAAACCTGTGTAAACATCCAGGCAATATTCTTTATACTCCTGCCCTATTTCAGCATTTTGAGTTGCTTACTGTGCTGTATTTTTCCAAACAAAATATGAAATAAGGTTAGAGTATTTGATTGCCAGCTTTAAATTCAGGTTATTGTACCATACCATCATTTGTTAAATTTAACTGAATCTCTTACTGTAGAAAAGCTTGAATATTTGATCTGTTTTAAAACATGTGTTTCTGATGCATAAAAGCATTTTTTGATGAAAAATTTTATGAAGTATTTTTGCAGTACTTGGAAATTATTTCTCACCTGCTCTCATGTCAGACCCAGGTGCCTGTGGGTTTAGGAGACACTAATGCCCCAAGCAAAGGTAAAGGAAGCACAATCTTGGTCCCTGTGTGCAAGGCAGCTGAAGTTTCCTGTGACTTTGCATGCTCTGGGGCTGTGTCTCCAGTCCCTGTGTGAGCCTTTAGCACTGCTGAGTTTTTGATGGCTCTGGGAAAACAGGGTTGGTGTGGGAGGGGAGAGTTAGGCAGGTGAGTTGGGATGTGTCTGCATTGCACCTGTGTCAGTATCCTTCCACCTCAAAGGGTGTAAAACTTCATTCTGGGTCTTTCTGGTCTGTGCAGAGTGCACTGAAGATGGTGGGGATTCCAGCCTGGTGGTCAGAGCTGCAGTGGGAAAAGCTGAGCTGTGGCTTCACACGCGTGTGCCAGGGCTTTGCACCCCTGCTGCTGCAAGTGGGGCACGTGTGGCCATGGCTGCAGCAGCATCCCTGAGCAGGGGCTGGGGGGTGTGGTGATACTCAGAAGCTGGTCATATTTTTTAATCATCCTGGTCCTTATATAACAAGGAATAACAAAGTCATAGTTTTTAGGTGCATATTGCGTTAATTTAGAATTGAAAAAATGCACATCCTTTGCATGAGAAGGTAGCACACCTGAAAGTAACACAGTGAAAGAGAAGACGTGGAATATGTAATTAATATTAATTGCTTACGTTAAATGATTTCATCTGTCTGCTGCCTTGGTTAACATCATTAAATGTATTCATGCTACAAACAGTCCTCACAAACTAAAGACTTTGGTTTTTAAACCTTTTTTAAAAGAATACAAATAAACCTCCCTTAAGTAGTTGTTTACTGCAACTTAAGTTTTACAGGTCTCTGTGCATCCTAATAATTTTTTATTACTTGTTTAAAAAAAACCAAAACAACTACTTGAAACCTCCCACAAAATAGATGCACAGCATCTTTTAGGGGGAACTTCTGTGTTTTGGTTTTTGGGCGGGGGGTGGGGGTGTTATTTGCTTGTTTCAGTAATGAGCTGAATTTGTCAGATTCATGGTTTTGCACTTTTGAAAGCAGGAGGCACTGCCTGTGTCCGAGGCTGCTTGCACTTGCTGCCTTCATGGCAAAATTTATTTCTTCTCTACTGCATCTTCTTAATAGAGGCCCTTAATTTCTCCTTGTTTTCCTCTGGCTTCTGTAGCTTTGTCTCCATTTATTCTGTCAGACAGAATATATTGGAAGGCTTTTTCCTGTCAGTAACCATTTCTACAGAGTCTTCAGTTCATCTTTTAAGCCAACTCTGTTCTTGTAAGTCACAGCCCCTTTGCGTTCTTCTGTCGCTATTAAAGCCACTCACAGAATAAATACTGAGCTTAGGCAATAATAGGCAGTCTTGGCAAATAACAGTAAATTATTTAAGCAAATAGCTTTGGAGAAGCAAGTATTAGTAGTAACTTGTCTCCAGAAGCATCTTATCACCAACTGGCTACAGAGGAATCAACCCAGAGCACAGTCCCTGTTCAGGGCTGCAGCCCCTGATGCACTCTCAGCTGGCTTTGCTCTCTGGCAGCTCCTTGGTTCATCTTTTTGATTCTGTCTTTATCTTGAAGAGCTTTTATTGACTTAGGTGCTTTCAAGCCCACTTTGTTGAGTAGGAGATACGAGGTGTTTTTTGTTTGGGTTGGTTTGGGGTATTTTTGATCCTAGTGCTCTTTATCCAGGTGCCATTTGTTTCTGAAGGGCTGTTCCATGTCAGGTTAAAGGGCTGGATATAACTCCTTGAGATTTAGTGTTTCAAACAAAGACATGCCTTTAACCTCTTTCTCCAGATAGCCTCCTGAATCCTGGAGAAAGCAAGGAAAGTAAGGCATGCACTCCACAGTGTTACTTGTGCTGTAATGGTCTCACTGCTTCTCTCCAGGGGTTCTGAGGGTCTGGATTTTGGTTTTCTGTTACAATGTTAGAAGCTTTATTCCCTCTTCACATCTTGTGTAGTGTTTTCCACTCCTGCTCGGGAAAGTGATTCTTTCAAAAGTATGGGGAGGACCCCCAAGCAGGAGATGAAGTTTTGCTGTTGGGGAGCACCATGGCAGTACCAGCAGTTGTGTCTCAAACGTTCAGGCAGTTTCAGAAGTTGGCCATCTCTTTAGCTCTCTTGAAAGTGCTTTCTGTGGGGATTTTATGTTTACCTTTTGTGTGTTTTCACATTTTATGTTTTGCTTTTGGAGATTCTGGTTTTATGCTCGCAGCTGGCAGTATGTGGGGTTAAAAGTCTTTGTTGCAGATGGGAAATGGGCTGATACCAAACTGAGCATTAAACTTATTTCCATCTACTGCTGACCTTGAAATCATTAAGAAGCTGTGAGAAATTGCTTTCTAATTAAGCAAAATCTCTTTGAACTTCCATGGAGATTTTTTTTTGTCTTCTAGCAATAATGTTTTCAGGCATCTTTTCTTGTTACATTTGTTTTTCTAGGTTAATAATATCTGCTAATTCAAAAAGAAAACAACAGAAATGACCAAACCAAACAGAGCTCCCTGTTTGTGAGCCATGCTGCTGTAAAAGCTGTGCCATAGTCCCCGTTATTTCATCCCAGAGTTTGTCTTAAAATTGGTGATGGGAACAGCTTAATGAAGGAAAAGATACAGGACGAGTGCACCAGTTGCACATGCAGCTGCAATGCACTTGATTTGAAGGATACTGGATTTGAACACCATTATACAAATACACACACGAAACTCAAGCTGCAGTTTGGAAGCTTCTTCCCATTGAAATGTTCTCAAAATCTAAAAGAAAATGTCCTTTGTGTGCTGTTCTAGAGTAACAGTGTGGTATATTTTTATTTTTAAAAATTTTTGTGGTTTTCGAATGTCTGAAGTCTTTTATTCTTGCTTAGGTGTAATGTAATTTACACGAGAATACTTAAAAAGAGTGAACTTTTTGCTTCCTAGGCTTCATATTTTAAAAGACATAAAGTGTTATTTTCCCTTGAGATGTATATGCATCCCTTTAGAGAAATAGAAGCTGTTCCATCTTAGCTTTGATACCAAAATATATGTTGTTGTAACATATTTTATACATAAGATACAGTTATTGCTTTGTCTAATAGGACAGTGCTTAAGATTCGGTTTTAAGTTTTTCCTGCAAGTGTCTGTTATTTTAATTCTATTTTTAAAAAACAGAAACAGTAAAATATGACATGTTCGGTTTCTTTCCTGTATTATAGTGATATTAATGGAATTCAATTGGTTTATATAAATTAAAAGCAAAATTGGACCTTTGTGACGTAAAAGTATATATTATGTCTGAAATGAACTATTATTGGTTTTTTTCCAGGACTGTTTCCTTAAGGCCTTCCAGTTGCTTGTTTTCATGACTTTGAGCCTATTTAATCAGAGATGGAGCAGATGGACTGCAAACCCTACCAGCCACTGTCAAAAGTGAAACATGAAGTGGATCTAACTTACACAAGTTCTTCAGATGAAAGTGAAGATGGTGGAAAGCAAAGGCAATCTTACGACTCGAGAGAAACTCTGAATGAATACAGCCAAGAGCTAAGACTTAACTATAACAGTCACAGCAGAAAAAGAAAAGCCATTGACCAGTCCACACAAGGTAAATAATTGATCTACTAATTGTGATAATTACTTCCTGATTGCACACTATGAAACAATATCAGGAGTTGAGCAAACATTTTGTTCTCAAAGGCTTATAGGATCAACCCACTTTTTACCTAGTTTTAATCATACTGTAATATCATAAATTTTGGATTTTTTTTTTTTAAATTGAAGAAAAAGCTTTTTTGGCAGGATGGACTGACTGGTATTCTGGAAATCATCACATCCTAGCTATAGACAAATATTTTCTTTAGTAGGAGCTACTCTTCTTACTGATGTTGACTGATTAATTATTTACTACCTTTGCATATGTTGGGTGCATTTTTCTATAAAATCAACATTGAGGCTGCAGGCTATCTCTGCATGTGCTTACAAAGACTGTGAACTAATTCAAATACAACTATTCTTTTAACATTTCTAATCATATAAATAATCAAGTAATTTTAAAACTGAAGTTAATTAGTGTATTGTAAGAAAAAACCCCAAGAGTTAAGTTTCTGTCTTAGCCTTTTGCATGATTAGGACAAATATTTGAGCAGTGGTGATAGTTGAACTGAGGTTCAGAAAAGCTACTGTTTGATTAGAGACAGAAGCTAAAAAGGCTAAAGAAATGGAAGGAATGAGCAGAATTTACTGCAGCATCTCCTGACAGACTCTGTAAACCCGCGTGCTACTTTTGTACACAGTGAACAGAGAAGGGGCTTCACTGCTGCTTTCAGCTCTGTCACCAGCCCAGGCAGGATGGTGAGAAGGGAGAATATTTTTAGGAATCAGTGTCAGAAGCAATGAGAGTCCTGTCCCCTTAAAGGTAACAGCAGCAGAGTTCTGGGGCCAGTCACTCCCTGCTCTTCAAGGAATTGGTTAAATTACAGCAAAGTGTGGCCAGTACTTCTCAGCTAAAACTTGTGGCACTTATTAAAAACAAACCCAAAATCCTCAAGCAAGCCACATCACGCACACACACTGCCCCCAAAGGCCTCACTGCTTACTCAGAAAAGCCTTCTCCAGTTTTCTGAATATAAAAATAATTTTATTTTTGTGCGAGGAAATGAAAAATAGGCTTTTTGAAGATGGAAAATTTGTCTCCTCTGTGATATGTAAATTAATGTAAAATTTGGAACAGCTGTGCCACATAGCTATTGCAGCGGTTTTTGTCTTTTACTGCAGCTATTCTGACTCAAGTTACGCCCATAATGCTGGTGTTGTCTGAAAGTACCTATAATTCATGGGAGTAATGATACTTGGCTGCCTCAATCTATGTGCATATATTCCCTCCAAAGAGTTACAAAACTGCTATTTTTGGGAAGAAAAAGTCATGAACATAGATTTCAAAAGAGGACTGTTTAGAAAACAGATTTGTTTGTTGTTTGTGACTTCATCTTGAACGTGCTATGAGAGTTTAATTAACTGAGATATGGCTGTATGGTCGTACCTGGGGAGGGTGTAAATGTTCTTGTAGATCTCCTTAGAGCAACTCCCTCGTTGTTTGTACCTGTGGCCGTGAAAGCAAAACCTCAGCCTGGACCTGGGCCCTGAAGAACACCAGGTCTGCAGTGCTTTGCTGCTGTTGATATTCCTGCAGCATCACTGCCTTGGGCACATCTGAAAGGGTGGCAATCACCACTGTAGGCATAAGGAACCAGCCTCTGTGTCATGCTGAATTTATTCTTCCAGAACATTGCCTCTGAAAGCAATCACATTAATAATTTTGCAGAAATGGTCAAATTAGTGTGCGTTTCTGTAAGAAGTTGTCAGGCATGAGCTTAGCTCAGTTATTCAGGAGTGACCTGTAAGGAATCAGTTAGGTGCATGTGCAGACCAGCAAGTATTTTACACTCATGTTGTATGATGATTTTATTGAAATTATATGCCCCAAGATTTTTCCATTCAAATTAATTTTTACAAGATACTGTATGAATTTTCAGTTATTCTGTTTTTCAAACATTGGTATTTTTCTTCCTGGATGAAAGACAGTCTTTTACTGCTTCAAACTGCAGGATGAGGCTTGATGTCCATGTTTGTAGAAAAATTCCTTAAGCTTCTAAGAGTTGTTTGGCAGTATGCAGGGCAGCTCCTAAATACTTCCTTACCTCAAGGCACCTTCTTTCCTGAATTGTGTAGGTCAGTATATTATTATTTAATATTGTGTTATTCACCTTAAAACTTTTTTTAAATCTTATTCATGTGCACTGATTTGTAAAGGTGGAGTTGAACTTGTACTAGAAATCATTGTTTTCCCTTGTCTTGTGTAACAAATTCAGTTTGGAATAACTGATGTCGTAATTGCACTGCGAAGTATACCCATTTGGCTTCCCAGGAATTCATCCTGACATCTTTCTAGTCATTTAAATCATTATTTTTCTCTGCCACAAATTGAACCTAAATATTTGGCCTGGCAAGCAGCACGGATTTGAAATATAAAACTGGTGGCGCTCAAAATTCAAAGAGCAAAAAAGTTTGCAAGGCTGAGTGTAAAATTCCAGACTTCAGGCAGATTTCATTGCAGTTCTAGTGCAATCAATCTATTTCCAAAAGGATCCCAGGTTTCACAGTGTGGGACCTGGGAATTCTTGGTGGTTCTTGGTAGTTGCTCAGTCAACACCAGGAAAAATCAGGTTCAGGTTTGATCTATGAATCTGGATGTATCCATAAAGCTGTAAATGGATTTTTTTTTTTAAACCATTATTTCCTAAAATGCCTTTTTAGAATCTTCAGCAAGGTTTTTCTTCATGTTTGACACATCTTCGGAATGTAAAAGAAAAGAGAAACAGAAATTAAGCAAAACCAAACCCCCCCCAGCACTCCCTTTTCAAAGGGGACTGTTCTGCAGGGAGTGCTGTGTCATGCCAGTGCTGGAGACTTGCATCAAATAATTCCACCTATAAAGGCTGCTGGGGCATCAAAACTTGTATCCCTTATTAGTGCCACAATGCTCTTCTTTAGTGGCATAATATTCTTCTCTAGCTGCAGCTGAAATATACCCTGTGTGTGGTGAGTTACCAGGGTGCAGAGTGAGAATAATCCCCATGAACCTCGTCCTGGAAAGGTGAGGAAAGATGGGAAATGGGCACACCCAGTGCCAGTCACTGTTATCACTGACATGCAGTGATAACCATGGCTGTGGGACGGCATTCCAAGGAGCTCTAATGATGGAATGTGAGAAGAAACGGTGTCAGAGTAAAATCATTAGTACAGAGAAACTTCTAACAGGGACAAGTGTCGGGGTGTGAGTACTGATCTAGTAAGTTTTGTGAGAAGGATCAGCGGTTCAGGTGTTTATGGAAATTGAAAGAATTTGTATTGGCTACTTAAGCAAGGTTGGTTTTATAAATTAGACTGGGCAGTCACCTGAATTTAGTAAATAGTTTCAGAGTAAAATGTGATTAATTGCACAAAATACTGATATATCTCAGCCATTTCTGTGACGATTTTTGCTATGAACAATTCGTCTATTTCATTATTAGTGTCAATACTGAGGAATTATTTCTATGAAAAGTTTCAATAGAAATCTGATATTATGTAAAATCATAATGCATTGGTATTATATGTTTACATACATGGACAATCTGTATTAAACCAGAACTTGACATGACATGAACTTAAAGGAAGCATTTCAAGAGTTCATCCAGCAGAATTGGATAGCACTATTAGTGTTTTGCAAAACGCTTTTTGTGTCAAAGTTTGAAAGGCCACATAATCATATAAATAGCAAACATTGAAAACATTATCCAAATATAGATTATTTAATTGTGTCAGTATTTCTTACTCTCTAAGATTCCTGAAATTGTATCTCAAATGTTACACTTCACAGATATTAATTGGTTGGTTTTGCAGGTCCTATAGGAAAAAATATCAAAGGAGAAAAACAGAATAAGTATAGAATTGATCTGTTGATTAAGCAGGTTTTTTACATGCTATTTTTCAGGTTTAGTACTGGTGCCCATTATATAGAGTCCAGTGCCAGTTGAATTCTGTGTCTGCTGTTATTGCATCAGAAACTTTCAGTTATCTTACAATTTGAGGTATAACAAATAACACCACAAACTGTTTCAAGCCCAACTAAATTTTACTGGCCTAACAACTCAATGTGACCAGGTACAAAAATCTCCTGACAAAGCATCATTGACTCCTGAAGAGTCAGTGCTAAACACATAATGTGTATATCTAAAAATGCCTTCTCTTAGTCACTGGAAGGTTCAGAATCCTGCTTGTCTGAAGATATGTAAATCTGCAATATCTCATCCTGGCAAGATCATCTTACAAAGTAAATTCCTGGCAGACCCAATATCATATAGTTTGGAGATACTGGCAAACAAAGTAAATTAATTCTTGGAAGAATTGGTAAACATACTGTTTTGTCCTTAAAAGAGATGGAGTAGAATTGGCAGAAGTTGTCAGAAATGTTGCTCTTGCTAGGAAAATCATTGATGGACCTGGCTGTGAGGAAAAAAAGTTGTTATAGATGCACCATACATAGATTGCATCTCAAGCTTATTTGTGACATGTTTACGTAATTAGAGCTGTTTTCTCCCACAGTTTTCTCTGTTTCCACCAAAGCAAATATGAAAGGAGCTGTATTCTACAAATACTGGCAGTACAGAAAAGCTTTCTGGCTTTTAGGTTAATTATAGATTTGTAAGAAAACACTAGTTTAGAGGAATGATTTCCTGATAGGATAATCATCTGGGATCGAGTCATTGGCATGATGAGGTTTATTGATTGTTAACAATATGAGCATATGGCAGTAAATTTCTGATTAGACAAACGTTCATTTCCTGGCAAGATAAATATATTGAACTGCATTATGGGCAAGGCAAAATGGAGTTATTCCTCACAGGAGAATCCGACAGCAAGTAATTTCTGATAAACCCGTGTGAGAATATCAGCGTTGCTAGTATGGCAGGACATTACAGAGTGCCTCACAAAGAATTGGCATATTCTGCTTTTAGCCCATTATGGAGTAACGAAAACCCTTTTGTGGACAAAAGCTCCAGATTGGCGACATAATTAATGTTTTCTAAAAAGCACATATAAAATTATCTTCAGGAGCAACAGGTAAACAGATCCAGCTAAATGTTCAAAGTCTGCCTCAAAGGAACTCCACTGACTCTGCAGAGGGACCTGGGTCCCAGTGAGAGAAGGCTCTGCAGCCTGAGGCCACTTCTGTCTCATCCTTTCTTTTTTAGCTTTCTGCTGTTGCCATCCCGTTCCCGTTTCTGCCCTCTGATACATCCTAGCAATGGTGAGGATACAGAGGCAATAGAAATGTTTCCGTGCTGAAAAGCATTTTCATTCCCTAGAAGGGAAAAACCACTTGTGAGCTGCAGGAATAGGAGGGCTGTTTTGCTATGCATTAAAGTTCAGCGATTTCCAGCTTACCAGGAAGGGAGATTTAAACACATGTAACTCTTAACATCATATGACGAGTCAAAACCAGTTTTACTGATCATCCTAGACATAAATAAAAGGCATGCTGACAAGCACTGGTAGGAAATTGTCCTGTCAGGAAAATGTCATGGTGGTGTTTTGTCATCTGTGAAGTAGCAAAAGGTTTTACATAATAACCATATTCTACTCTGATTCCAGAATTATGTAAATCCATTCAGGACAGCAGGTCTGCTTTGTGTCAGTATCAGGCTGTGCAGAGTTGAATTTGGGCTGTATGTAGTATGTGCTTTTAGTTACAATTACCTTCTTTTTAAATGATGTGTAAAGGTAAAAAGACCTTTATTAGATTCTTCCCTTAATCTGTTATGTATAGCACTAGAATAATAATCTAACAAACCACAAGTTTGTGGTCTTGTGAGCTCTCCCAGAGGAAACCAATGCCAGTAGAGTGATTTTTCATTGTTTTAAAAGAGATTTGGAGCACTTATCTAGGTGAATTTAGAACTCTATGCTCATAAACTTCCACAAAGAGCAGTTAGTGAAGGGGAAAATTTTATTGGTGGGCACCCCAAGTCTCTTGTTATTAAGAAGGTAGAGCTCCAGGACTATCAGTGGTCACCTGGTGGCCAGTGGAACAGGGTAGGGCAGTTCACTATCGCTCTACCTGCCAGTTACCTATTTGGGAGCCATTTAGTACTCGTGATAAAGGCTATCAAAATAAAATACATTACAGTGGCCATTTAGTGACATGTAAACAGCACATGGTAACATGCATTTTTTATGTTTGTAGCTGGAAGGGAGATCATTAGTTTTGAGAAGGACAGGAAAAAGAATGTCAAAAGAAAAAAAATACACTCTTATGAGAACTACTGCTATGCAGCCTTTTAGAAATATGGTAGATTGGAACTCTTCAGCTGGGTAGTTACTTCTCTTGTTCCCTGTGTTTTCTTTATGATGAGATTTGTTAGTAATAAAGGAAGGGATTTTTTTTTTAACCTTTAAGCTGCATCATTTGCTCAGAGCTTTGCCTTGAGCTGTTGTGGAAGGTAATTGTAGGACAGTGGAGTGAAGCATTCCTGAGTACTATAAGAGGAAGTTAGGAACAGGCTGATTACAAATGAAACCAATTATTTTTGCAAGCACTTTGATTGAAATTCTGTGATTTAAGGAAGAAAATCTCTTAAAAAATAGAAGACTTTTGCTAACATGCTGTTACAAGATAGGGTTAGTATAAAGGCGGTTGAGATATTTTGTATTATTAGGCTCTTCTTTCTCTTTTTTTTTTACAAATGCCAGATGCTTAGACTTTTAATGTTGTTTATTTGTTTTGCTAATTTTAGAAAATTTGAGAACTTAGGCATGTTCTGTACCTGTGTGCTTTAGAGCAGACTTGAAGCACAATGAAGTGCTGTCTGTGTAAGGGCACTCAGTTTATCCCTTGTACTGTCTCCTGAAAGGGACTCAGCTCAGTGGAGGGTGATTTAAAGGTCCTTCAGATTTCTGGGCTGGGGACTAGCGGAAGGAAGCGACAGCTAATAAGCTCCATCTCCTGCTGCTGTATGTTACACCATCTGCTCTGAGTGTTTATGAGCTCTGTGTTGTCCAAAAAAAAATTACATACGAGGCAAAGTAAAAGACTCCACACTCCTAAAGCTTTTCAGTGCATTGTCTCCTCCTATATTCCCTTGCACAAACAGGGATTCCTGGTGTGCTGGGCTTTGTTTGGCTGGCTGTGTTCTGATCAGGGTGGTGTTGCCATCTCCCAGAGAAAAACAGTGCTGTGAGCAGTTCCCTGTGGCTGCCTGGACTGCAGCCTCCTGCTCTGTGGGGAGTATCTGCAAACTGTAAGGAAAGGAAAAGCAGCACTTAGGTTGAGACCCCCTCCAGATATTCTTTCTTGATTTGCCAAGTAATTGGAAATTTCTCTCCCTGGAATAACTGGGCTGAGGAAACTGTATGTTTGTGCCTTCATTTGAAATCTCATGGGGGGAATAGTTTTCCTTCACTTCATCAAATCAAAATACACCAGCAAACTGAATGTGCAAAGACATTTTTTTCCCCATGAGGCTGAAGTGGGTGCTCCCTTCCTAGATCACAAACGTGTTACAAAAGCTTGTAACCTGCTGTCACCATTCCTGTAATGCTGCTTCCAATCCTGTCTCAGCTGCCATCATCTCAGTAAAAAAAATGCCTCATATGATCAAAAATAGTTTTGTTCTCATAAGTAATTCTTCTGATTTAAAAAGTGAATATCCGAGAGAGGGAGAAAAGTGAGAAAAAAAACCTACAGAGAGAAGAAATAAACTAGCGAAGGATCACAGTGCATTTCCAATCCCCTGCTAACAAATCTCATCTAAAGAATAAAAAAAGCATTCTCCAAATGTTACAGAAGCTTAACAATCCATTTGTATGTGCACAGATACAAGCTATGCTAATTTCCATTCTCTTCTCTGAATCACCAGTTTTCCATGGTGTCAAATGCCAGAAATCATAGAAGTAAAAATCAGAAGGGCAGAGTAACACAGGAAGTGTAACAGAAACCAAGGAATTTGTGGAGGACTCATCCATGGAAGTGTCCAAGGCCAGGCTGGATGGAGCCCTAAACCACCTGATGTAGTGAGTGCCATCCCAGCCCATGGCAGGGGGATTGGAGCTAAATGATCTTCAAAGTCCCATCCAGCTCAAACCATAGTAACCTGTACCAAATACTAATGGAATATCTACAGGATAGGCCTTAACTTTTGAGTTAATGTTTTGGAATTCTGTTTGTCAAAACCTGGAATTGTATCTGTTAAATGTTTTTGCTATTTTAATAGAACCTCTTCCAATAACATTTAAGAGTGTCCAAGAAGATGTCAAGTGTTAAACCAAGATAGGAGCAAGCATCAAGGCAGAGTGAGGAAACGGGTGTCAGAGCAGGGGAACCAGAACAAGGCTCTGCCCCTGCCCTCCAGGCTGGTTTAATGTGCATTCTCTTGCTGTGTCTTTCACGTCACTCTCAGAAACAAAGAGCTGTCATTTTCTGGAACTGGAAATCTGGTTTGCGTATCTTCATTTGTAGAGCAGATGCCGAAACAAAATACCATTTCTTCCCAGGGTTTCTCATTTATGTATCTGTCAGAAGGTTTTGTACCTCTCAAAATAAAGAACTGTCAAGAAGTAGCTCAGTGAGTCGATGACATTGCTGCATATCTGGATAAACAGTAGCGTGGGCGTACCCTAACTGATACAGAGCTTGAATACGTTTTTCTTTTGAGAGTGAGCCTCAAATACTTCTGAACTTAGGTCTTTATGTGAAATAAATTGTGAATATGGTTTAAAATCTAAGGTTCCCTTTTCAAAGTTTCAGTTTTATTGGAAGCTGTTTAAAGTCAGTTCCCTGCTGACTGTCACTCTTTAGGAAGGCTTTGCGACTGGATGAAGTATCTTTAGCTCAGATGGCTAAAACAGCATGGAAGGAATAAGGTAATGTTTAATACCAGCAGAACAATTCTTTCACTGCCCCCACCCCCCAAGCACCAGTTATCTAACAAAACACGTGAATACTGAGTAGTGTTGATACAGTCACTTCCAGCTGTAACCCCAGGAAAAACAGTCTGAGGACCTAGGAAAGTCACATACCAAAATATAAACAGTTGCTGTGAAAGTCACCAAGAGAATATTAGGGAGCCAGCAAATTCAAATTATAATATTAGCATTGTGACTAATCAGATGTAAATGATAATTTTTGTAAAAACCCTTTGCTTTATTCAGTACTAATGTCCTGGAATTGATGACCATTACAGAAGTTGTGCCTGTAAGGAAGAACATTCGCAACTGGACTGTCAAAATACTGTACTCAGAAATTGGCTGTTACAGAAATCCTTGTCGTTCTCCCTCACAACTGAAAGCAGTAGTGTCTGACAAGCTGGGTTCAGTGTTGCCACTGGCTTCATCGATGTGAGGTGCTCAGCTCCAGGCTTGATTTTGGAAGTGCCAAGGAAAGCCCAGTCCTGTGAGCCAGGACTGTTCCCTTTGCTTTCCAGACGATGCAGGGCTGTCGAGGAAACTGTCATTATTTCCAGAGATCAGCAGCAGCTTGTGCTGCCCGTGGCCTCTGGAAGTGAGACCAGTCTGAGACTGAAGTGCCAAAAACACCCCTCCTGCATACCTGGGAAGGGGGAGGGATCTGGACCTCCTGCTGTTGGTACTTTCTGAGCACACAAGTGTTTTGTGAACTGTGTTGATCTTTCCTTGCAAAGAAAATAAACAACAAAATTAGTTATTCTATTGAGGTAGAGACAGGAATTATTTTTAAAATTTCTCACTAGTTTTCTCCTTCCATTATTTTTGATAGAGTTTTCATATTTGTTGCTACTAGTATTTATTGCTACTAGTATTTGTTACTACTACTGTTATTACTAGGTATGTTTGTAGTATTGACATAGTACAAGTTCTACCTGCATTACTTTAAGGTGTAGTCTTGTACCTTACACTGTTTAGTCCAGAAAATTAACCAGAAAATGTTTTGTGAGGGTTTTTTTTGTATATATGGAGATGCAGAACACTAAAGGAAAGGCAGAAATCAGAAGTGTGTGTGCACATGTTTCTGAACTTTGAACAACATTGGGGATCTTCTTTTGTAACTGGAGTCAATTACTAATAGTTTAAATAGATAAGTATTAGAAATGTTGACTAATAGTTGCCCCCAGAAGTATTCATCTCTGCTCCTTGCAAAATGTGTTAGTAATTTCCTCTTGCTGATGTTCCTTTCCTCATTTTGTACTTGGGGACAGATTATGAAATTCATTTGTCTTTTA
This sequence comes from Daphoenositta chrysoptera, assembly GCA_013397915.1. Lineage (NCBI taxonomy): Eukaryota > Metazoa > Chordata > Aves > Passeriformes > Daphoenositta > Daphoenositta chrysoptera. The sequence continues at coordinate 315,422 of VZRO01004351.1, forward strand.
CTCTCTCTGGAAGGAAATACAGAATTCTTGAAGACAAGGGCATGGTATGAAAAAATCCTTGCATTTCAACTGAGAAAGGAAAAAAGGAAGATAACTGCCTGTCCTTACTGGATAAACGTTTATGTGAGCGTACCTTGGATGACCATCGTATCTGTTACCTGTTGTAAAAATAGCCATGAGAACACAGTTTCCACCTGCACGAACAGCATTCCTCCTCCCATTGTGACTGCAACCACATAAAGAGTATCTTGGTTGCTTTAAATATATTTCATTTCTACTTCTGTGTATCCAGATTTTCTGAGCCAGTTCTATATTCAGTAATACTTAGGGAGTTCTGGTGAAAAAAGTAAAATAAATAGAGGAGTAATAAATTGACTGGAGTATCTGTTTGCATGATGTCATTGAGCCCAGCATAGTTTAGTGTCAGCACAGCCTGCACTCTGTGATGAAGGGCACAGTGTGCCCTTCGCCTGCCCAGTTAGCACAGGCAGAACTTCCAGCTTTACACTGTTTCTGCAGGTAAAGCCAAAACTGAACATAGAAACTGCAACATCTTTATTCAAGAATGCTTTATGCCAAGGTGGTGTTCTGATACGCTGATGATGGTTTGCATTGCTTCCTCAATGTTTAAACTTAGCTTGAGGAATTTTCTCAGATATTTTGGGATTTTTTAAAATTGATTTTAAATATTAATTTTCTAATTATTCAATTCCTTAATAAACTAATCTATTAATTTTTATAGGTTTGTGGTTTTAGTCATAGGAGAAACTATGTGACACAAAGGTTTGTATTTTGCTGTGGTCTTTGGATTAAGAGTTTCTTTTCTGTAGAATTTTGGTGTGAAGATACAGGACAAAATTAATTTTGTATGTCTGTTTATGGATTAAAATATGAAAAACCATGTGCCTGGTTTTAATACTAGTTCTATATGAAAATAATAGTCATACTACTGTAAATCACAAAACAGTATTTCTTTAACAACAAAGGAGTACATTACACATTATGTATTGTAGCATGTGTCAATACATAACCTTGAGTAGTGTTTTGTCAAAAGTGTGTAATTAGTGGCTTTGGAAAGGAAATATTTGTAGGATTTATTTAATTGGTTTGGTTTGCATACAGGTTCTCAAACGATTAATTGAGCTGTTGATTCTAGGGATATGATTCTTCCTGGTAACAGTGAGAATTATGCCTGTAGGTGTGAGTTTAAGCTGATACTGTAGCAGCAATTACTTAAAAGTTTGCAGTTAATTGTTGAATTGTTGGCTATTGATCTGTAGAGTTCAGGGATGGATGCTAATAGTTTATTTTTATTGTATGCTTAGGAAACTAATCTGCTTTCAGACAATTAAAAGAAAAGCCTTACTTACTGAATAATTTGTCGTATCTTTATGCCCTAGCTGCTGGATCAGACTATTGAAATTCCATGGGTACATTTTTTTAAAGTATCTCTCAGCTCCTCCCCACACTTTCACTATTTCAGTGGTAGCATTTGAGGACTTCTGGCACACATTTTCTTTGGGGTTTTTTGGGATTTGGGTTGGCTGGTTAGTTTGTTTTCCCCCAGTCTGATAACATCTATTAAAAAAAGAAGAAAAAAATTAAAAATTAATTTCACAAATAAAGTGAAACTGTCCTACTGCAGTCCCACTGTGGTGGTTGTGCTTTTGGGGCAGTTGCCAGGTGTTCAGCTGGCTGGAGGCTTCTGCCACTCACAAAGAAGTTAGCAGAGACAGACTGTACCTTTGGAAATGGCTGCCTCTGAAAAATTTTATTACTCTAAAGAAGGAAGGTGTTCTCTGACAGAGATTTTAGAGTTGTGGAGAAAATGAAGGTCTGGCACTGAGTACCTCAATGCTGTTTACTGCTTGCAGAAACAATAGCAGAAATTTATTTCTGGGAGTGGGGTGGGCATACATTCAGGAAGAAAAAAGCTATTTAGCTAATTTTCAGCTTTGTATTTACAAAGTGTCACAGGGGAAGCTCTGCCTGCTGCAGGCTGTGTCTCCAGCTCAGGAATTCTGGCACCCATCTGTGTGTCACACAGCTGCTCTAGACCTCTGTGCAAAGGGAGCTGTGTCAGCTTTGGCCAGCTTCTCCCTAACGTTATCCCAGCTCTCCAGTGAAATATTACTCAGCCTTGACTTCACCCTTGTGATGAATATTCATTTCACAGGTAATTATCGTCATCCCTGAACAGCTCCCCTCACACAAACCAAACTTCTCACGCAACTCCTCCTTGCTGTCACTGTTTTGGCAGCACGGAGCTTGTGATTCCTCGTGCTTTAATAATGCTCCATCATCTGTGCTATCAGATTTGGGTCAAATGACCATCAGAACCGTTAGAAAACTCTTCCTTTATACAATGCTTTAGGAAAATAAAGAGGCACCTGCCGCTCATCTTTCCATGTACTGCCCCGAATCCCTCACCTGAGCCAACAGCACTGTGGCCACAAACAAGAGCTTGTTTGCTGTAACTTGGTGCTCAAATTTGGGTACCTAATGTCATCAAGTGAGTGTTCAGACATTATATTTCAGCATTTTCAAGTTTTTCTCCAAGGTTGTAGTTACTAAAAGAAATCTCAGTCCTTAAATTGGATGTAGTAATGGCTTTATCTCAACTGTCAATTGAGTGGAATAATGTTGGTACCAAGTACCTATATTTCAGTTTAATTTTATGATCTTTTTGGAAGAATTATGTGTGTAAAATATATTTTAATGGCTAATAAGTCCTACTAAATGATAAAATATAAATACTGTTTTCTTTCAATTCTCTAAGTATTATTATTATTGTTATTATTAAAATGAATAAAAGTGCTAAATAGCTACAATTAAAGTGGTAAGAGCAGTGTCTGAACTGGTTAGCGTTCAGTAGCAGATTGTCTGCAAATGAGGCATTTACAAACTTGATGTCTTTGACAACATTCAGCACAATTTTACAATGTTTGTATCATTATTTTTTTTAATTAGCCTCAAAACATGCTCAACAAATCTGTCCATTATAATTTTAGCAAGCAAGTCTAAGCAAGAATACAACTGTATTAAACAGGAAAATACTGACTTGTTACATTTTCTGGCCAGTGTCTCTTCAGTATTTCAGCAGCAGAGCATCACCAGGCTGCTTCTCACTCAGTGTTTAGTTCTGTCCCAGCATCTGTCCACTGATTCCTCATTTTAACTTAAAGAAAAGCAGGGAGATGTGGGAAGGGGAAGCAGTGAGGGGTGTACATACTCTTCTGAATGAGTATGTTGTTGACAAGATAGTTCAAATAAATACTTTTTATTAGCCTGTTAAAAATAGTTCTTTGTCCTGTGTTCATTTTCTCCATTGCTCCAGGCAGGTCCCTGTTCATCCTGCCTGGGTTTGAATTATCCTCATGTTCAGACCCCCTGAGTTCAAGCCCTTCCTTCCCTCCTTCTCCCTGTACTGGGAGTTCCAGCACTGAAGAATGTCTGCTCCTAACTCAGTGCTCAGTCCATGTGCTCTCTGGAATAAGACTCGGGCTGGTTTCTCAGAGCTCTGATTCGAGTCAAGTCAGTGAGGATCTTGCTGTGTTTTTAAAGATCAGTTGTTTAAGCTCCTAAAACCAAAGGTTTGGGGGGTTTTTCACTCATAATCACTTCTGGATGTGCTGCTTGCATCCTTTGCCAGTTGTTGTGATCAGCTGTGCTGTTTATTTCCCATTTGCTCTGTCACTGCTGTGTCTAATATTGGACGCAGCACGAGATGGTGCAGCTCAGGAAATGGTGAAGCAGCTGGTAGGGAAATGAGACAATACTAAATGCAGAAAATGTGAAAAAAGGCGAAATCCACGTGACTTGGACATTCTACGGGGAACTGGTTTTTGTGAAGACTGCGCTCAGCGTATTTGCATGAAACAAATTTATTAGGAAAAAACAATGGAAAATGGTTTTAAGGTCTGGTAACACAAAGCTGTCTGCTAGAAGAAAGCTTTTTACAAACATTCCTATTTTTTTTAATCTAAAAAAAAAAATCCTTGCATAACTGGATATTTGCTTGGGGTTTTTTCTGATACTTTTTTTTCCCTGTAAAATACTTAAACTGAGGGGAAAATAGATACTTAACTCTGTAGACTGTCACTAAGTATCTCTCGAACGTAATGTTTGTTACAAAGAGAATATCCTATATATGCTAAGATTGTGAAGTTTATAGTTACATGTTTTAAGTCTTCTAGTTTTGGGTTTTCTTCCCCCTCCTTGATATAGTGGATGCATTAATATAGTGTGAGCTGGGCTTTTCAGTTGCTGCTGCAGTCCTTCCAGAACAGCCAACAGTAGAGCTAAAAACCAAAGGAATTGAGACACTGAATGGTCTTACAGCATTCCTGTTTTTGGATCTCCAGCATAATTGACAATTGCTCAGGTGAGGGAAGAGCCCTCTTCCTCCCAAAACACCTGTCCCCTTGGTGGGCATTAAAGTACATGAAGGCTATCTAAACCAAATGTATAGTGGTTTTTCCTGATTATTTGTGGCCTTAGTGTTTTAATTCTTCACAGATTCTTTCAGTAGTACATATAAATGTTGTAGAACATGGTTTAATACACATTTGCTCTCATTTTTACTTGAATCTGGTATTTTCTCTGGAATCTCTTTTTTCAATGCTTTTTCCCTTATGTGTCCCTTTTCTGATCGTGGCTTAATCACATTTTAAGTGCCTTCTGTGTTACTGTCTCCACTGCCTCAATTAGTTCACCTCCAACTGTGTGAATTTTTTAATAACGAGGCACAAAGTATTTCTGGCAATACAGAGTGTGAGCTCTGCTTATCAGCCTGTGGCAAGCTTTCCTTCAGGGCATGGCAGAGTTTACGGAGGCACTGTAGGTTAATATGTTAGTGCCATTTGGGTTTGATTTATTTTCTCTGGGTTAGTCTCAGCTGCTGTGCAGGCTCTTGACTCTTCCTGAGCCTTGTTGATCGAGCACCTTTGCAGAACCAAGAATTATGGAGAGCTCACGGGCTCTCAGTTGCCCACGGCTGTAGAACCCAAGGTATGTTAGCTGTGAACAAAGTCACAGTGTGCAGCTTCTGTTCCACAAATAAAATGTCTGAAAGGCAGATGCTGGAAAACATCAAAAGCAGTTTATATGGGCAGTGTAATGCTGTGGGTAATTCCTCTGGTGGCTTTGTTTGTTAAGATCCAAACAAATTATTTCATTTTCTGATTTCCTTTTTCAGAATTTATCTAACAAAGTTGGTAACAACTTGGAGCTCTCTCATGTTAGGTAGTCAGCCTCCCAACCATCTTTCTACACATTAGCAATATATATGTATCCATTTATTTGATGATGGAGGGGATTTGGTTTTACTTGTGGATAGTCAACACTACCTGTGATTTGCATTAGATAGAGCAGGTGCTTGCCTGCTAATTGTCAACAGTGAGAAATCACATTTCCGTACCAGTCAGCAACTTGTCATTTCCTAGGTATCAATTATATGGCTGTGTCTTTGTGAAAGATTGAAACACTACGTGGTTAAATCTCAGGCTGGAGGTTTCAAAGTCAGATACTAGTGCAGCTGCTAAAATGAGTGTCACATGTCTAAAGAAGCTATTTAGTATTTTAAAACAATTACAGCTCTCATTAAGAAAGGGCAAGGAAATTAAAGAGGTCTAGAGCTGTAAAAATTGTAGCCAAGTGCTCCTAAAGATAATGGAGTAATTTCACTGTGACCTGACTGTGTTCCCAAAGTTTGGATAAGTTCTGATGCCAGATCATGGGACCTCACACTAGTTTATACTTCATGACAATGTACAGAGGTCTTTTGATTTGGTGATTTTTGGGGTTCTCCTCATACTTAGTTTTGGTGCAGCACAGGAATGATGATGGCACTTCCCTCTTTGGGAGCTCTTTATCAAATGTCAAGATAGAAAATCTTGTAGATACCAGCACCATAGTGTATGCTTAGAAACTTTATTATGCTGACAAAAATATCTCAGATTTTTATCTTTCCTTGGTAATCATGATGTGCATTTTAGGATAGTATATGTTTTAAGAAGTATTTATTTAGCTAAATTAATAATGGTGTTGTGTGATAGTGATGTAAGATTACCACAAAATTATTTTCTGGGGATACACAGCTGGAATGGGGCCACCACTTTCAGCTGAGTTTCTTTGATGTATTTCGTGGTATAAACCCCAAAATTTTTACATTTTGGAGTTGCTGATACAGAATGTAGTAGTCTATAACTTATATAATTACCTTCAGGAATACAGAGTAGGAGAACTGCGAATATCAGAAAATCTAATAAAGGTCTTGTAACAAAGTTAGTTAAACAGTTGAAAAAAGTTACTGTGATTGTGTGTAAAAATACGACATGCAAACCCAATGATTCCAATTCAATTGTTTTAATATTAAACTGCAGCAGAGCTGACCTTTAAGTTTGAACTGCTGTTATTGAAATTTCTTTGGTAAACTGAACACTTGAGGAAAGGAGGGAGCAGAAGTGGTCAGAATTATGTGAAGGCAGTTAAATCTCCCATCAGATCAGATGAAACATTTGATGTCCAACCCCTCCAGAGATTTTGGGGGAAGAGGGGCTGTTTGACTGACAAGCTGTGTCCCAGCTGGCTGATCAAATGGAACGGACGTGCCAAGTTGTCTTCCCGAGTTCTCCCTGATGTCAGATTGACAGCAGGGTGTAATTGGATGTGAATGGAAGCACTGAAGAGCTTGTGCACATGCTCGTGCTTGCTCCTTCTTCTTCCAACAGTAGTCTGAAGAGTGAATTCCTTGGTCTAAATGTTATTTAGCAGTTCAATATAAATTTAAAAATACACTGCTTTCATAGTAGATGTTAATTTGTTAAGTTCATGCCCCTTGTGTAAATTTTTGCATGATCTGGAAAACAGAAGAGGAGAAAGAAGTGCACATACCTGCAACCCTAATCAAAAATAAGTCAAACTGTTTAGCTGCCCCAAGTTCTGTTAGGGGGGGATCTTTTAGTCTGACTTGAGGTTTTTTTCCAGTGGAAAAGGTGATTACGCACTAAAAAGCTGTTAGTAAATTTATGGGGAAAATGGAATATTTTAACAGTGAAAAATCAATTCATGGACTGGATTTTCAAAATCACAGAACAAAGCTGAATTTCCAGTTTGATTGTTGGGGCATAACCCTCTCTTGAAAACCTCACCTAGGAGACAGTTTTAAAATGCTTCATAGTCTGGTAGACTGGCCAGCAGTCATTGCTCTGTAGGATTCTGATTCTCTTCATTAAGAGCCCTGGACACCTTGATCTAATTTGGCCTCTTTGAGCTGGGGATGTGCTATTGACTGCCAAAACTTGTTCCAATTTCAGTTATTTAAAGAGAAAAAAATTATAAAATTAGATGCACTATTCCGCAGGTGCTAGACATCCCACCAAGAATTCAATGGATAAAAATTCCAAATTATGGCTTCATTAGACAATCTTTTTAGCTGGATGCTTGGGAGGGGTATCAGATGTACTTTCAGGATGGACAGCATTTGTGGGGTTGATCCCACGACCTGAAGAGGTTGGCTGGCAGAATGTGTGTGTCTGCTGTGCCAGCTGACCTGGCAGCTCTGGAAGCTTGCAGCCTGGGCTTTGTCAGGCTTGAATTGGGCATGGAGGGCAAGAGCCTCCTGCTGGGCACGTCTCCGTGTGCCCCAGGGCAGGGTGTTGCTGCTGTTCCTTGCTTCTGGGATGGCAGCACAGTGACAGCAGTCCCTTGTGCCCAAGCGCTGTTCTGTTCTCCTTCTCACTGCACACACAAGGTGCTGCTGGTGGCTGCCTCTGCATCCCCCCTTCTTTAAGGGACTTTGCTTCTAGGTGCTTTTGTGGGTGCTGAAAAGCTCTCAGCAGAGAGATCTCCCAGCTCTCTGCAGTGTTCTGTGAGGACCTTGTCGTTCTCACACAAGCCATGAGAAACAGTGAGACGGTTTTGTAAACGAGTTCTCTCTCTAACACCTGCAGCTTGTTTTCCAAGTTTGTTGTGGCTCTTTGGGAAAATGTTTTGAAATGGGGTTGTAGGGTTTCACCAATCATGCCCGAGAGGTGGATGGTCAATGACCAATGGCCCTATGCCACTCAAGCAAACTAAGAGATATAAACCAGTCTGTAGAATAATTAAATAATTGCATTTCTTCCTGGATCGGGTCTGTGTCATTGTCTCCGACCCCGGGACAATAGCAACAGTGCTTAGACCTCTCTGTGATAGCTGCTCCCTTGCAAATACTTCTTCCTAATTTTCAGCACTTTTAGTTAGCACTTAGTTGGAATGAGCAGAAAGACGACTTGGTCAGTGCAGTCTTGCTGCAGCCTTTCTCTCACTTGTGCTGAAATAGCTCATTCACTGATCATTCACTGAAACTGGCCCAGGGGTACCAAAACCACCTTGCCCTGCTCCAGCCTGTCTCCATTTGCTGTCTGCCTTCCATCCACGCCACTTCAAAGGAAGATGGCCAGTAGTACCCTTGATACTCTCAAACTACTCTAAAATTATCTTAGAGCTTTGTAGTTTCTGGTGAAAGTTAAGGTGAGGAGCTGAGTTACTCTGATGATTCTTTTTGAGCATTGTCTGTGATCTGAATGCCTCAGTTCTGCTGAATATCCAATCAGTACAGGAGAAGATTTCTGGTAAATCTGTGTTGATAGCAGCTCTCTAAAAGTCTTTTCCCCATCACAAAGTTACACACTTGCCAGGTGCTTGCTCTGAGACCATCACAATGACCTAAAGCCTAAGTGCTACCCTGGCCCACTGGCTGCTTAGAATTAACTTCTGGATTTACAGCACTGAAAATTAAATCGGATTTTAGACCTGTGGATTTTTGCACGTGTAGCCTTCTAAAACTAAGTCAGTGAAATTTATAAAGATACCTGCTTTGCACATCTTTTATTTAAAAAAGACTTTGGTGCTCATGTATCCAAAGTTATTGGTTCAACTAGAATTTTAAAAGAGAAGAAATGTCAATATTTTGAGAAACAGTGTATTTTAAACATATTTCATAAACCAGAATCAAAATTGTTGATAGAAATTATTTTCATATCTTTGTCTCAAGTTTTGTTAGAAAGTGATAGCTGTCATGCTTAGACATCATAGACACCTAAGAATGGGGTTTGAATGAAAGGGATTTTTGTTTAAATTGAACTGCATTCGGAAATTACTACCAGAAAAGCACGGCAGAGCTGAATTCAAGTTTGTAGGGATAGAGCAACAATCTGAGGGTAATTTCACTTTGAAGAATGTTGGTACTCTGTTTACACTCTAATAATTTTGTCAGCCTTTCTTCTCTGAAGTGCCATACAGACAAGATAAAATCCCGGCATTAACTTTGCTGTGGAGAGCTGTGAAGGCACTCGAGGCAGCAGTGCAGAACTCTGCTGTTGGACACCCCTGGTTAATCTGGAGGAAAACTATTTGTTCATGTGAAACCCCTTCAAAGAGAAAGGCTAGTTAATCTGCCCAAGATAGTTTGAGTCATAGTTCTAGTGCCCTTCATGAAATTCTTAGTTATGGCTAGCTTTTAATTTTGAAAATTTAATGACAAGAAGAAAGGATTCATTATCTGTTGCTTCCTTCAAACACATATGCAAATGCCAAAACTTGTAATAAAAAAGTCATTTTAGAGCCAAGGAACCTTTAAAATACTTGAAAGAAAATTGGGATGCTTTTTTCTTTTGATAGAGGTTTTGGAAAGAGAAAATATTTTTTTTCTTGAAAATTCTTAACTTCTTAATTTTCACATATGAAGAATGAAATTAGAAGTGAATCTATTGTAAGACAAGCTTTTCCAAACCCTATTTCAACTGTAATATTAAAAGAATTTAATTTATCACCACAAATTATATTGAGGTTCTTTCTCATCTGTGGTAATTATATTTTTTACCCTTTTGTCTTTAACAGAGTAGAGTTAGTTTGGTCATTATTTGAGATTAAGTTGGTTTCCTTTATCTGAAATTTAGGTTAAATGCTAATTCCTGGCATTTGCTATGATTTTATAACTCTAAAATTCATTAAAGGAGAGATATTTATGACTACCTGCAGTAGAAATTTCTCTTCAACAGAATCCTGTGAATGGAAGTATTTTACCTCATAAAGATACACTTTGGAGTAGGAAAGGCCACAGCCAGCAATAATTCAGATGTTTTTGAAGTTCAAGGATTAAATTTCTAACTAATCTTGTACGGAGAGTGTTTCTTCCTAATTAAAAGGAGACCTGCTGCATCCACACTGTAGCTCCAAAGGTGCCTCCTCTGGCATCTTGTAAGTTGAGAAACTCTTGAAAAACAAAATCTCTAACATTAAAAATTTCAAGTGATCTCCAAAAGAATATTCTGCTTCTGGGGACTGAGAGAGTTAATCTATTTTCCCATAGGATCAGGATGATTTCTATGCAAAAATCCCTTATTTATGTTGATTTCAGCAGTAGTAAAAATAAAGATTAATATCAGAGAACTCCAGGAGAATATTTAAAAATAGGTTCAGTCTATTTCTGTGCTCTTTCTTTAAGCTTGAAGCGTTAGTCTGAAGAAGAGAGTAGAAAGATACTTGCCATGAGGCATGGGTTGGAACCACACTGGTACCTCTAGGGAAGGACCTGAAGAATAAAGACTTTTTCTTCCTTATAAATTTCACAAGCCAAAGAGTTTCCTGAAGGTGCAGCCTCCTTTCCTAATCCCTTAGCTGCCTAACCTGCAAATTTCACTCCTTAGTGTTGTAGCAGAGACTGATTCCTCTTTTAGTCCTCCTTCAATTGTTATTACTGTTATTTTTAACTTTCTAGCATTGCTTCTGGTAACTGGAGGTTAATGTAAGAAAGTAAGCTACATAAATAAGGGAATGCAAGGAAAAGTTGAAATACAGTAAAATAAAATGTACAATAAAATGCAGTTGCTATCCAAGTATAAAAATTCAAATGGCATATTTTATGTGCTTGTTATTTATGTGTAATATGTATATCAATTTTTATTTATTAAAATTTATGCAGCTGAGAATCAGTTTTGGGCTGTGGCAATAATGTAATTGATGACAAACATGAGATTTCTAAAACAAATTAATAGTCAGTGTAATGTGCTTTTGAAAATTAATTAATTTTTGGCTTCTTCCTCAATGATTTTTGTACAGATGGTTACTGGAGCTTCATGTCTTTGAATTATATTGTCTAGGAAAGATATGGTATGTTCTCAACATGGAAACAAGATCTTTGGCTAAATTAAAAACGTATACACAAAAGCATTCAAAAATGTATGTAGCAGGTTGTGTTTCACCAATGCCTTTATGAAGCAGCTTAAGATCTCTGCACATTTAATTCCCAAGTCCAGCAACCAGCCAGTAAACCACAGTCCTCAGGTGAGAAATGAGAAATTTTAAGGGCCGTTGAACACATGAAATTTAGCAGAGTGCTCAATAGCCCTCAAAATTTCTCATTTAGGAGGATGCATATGTATTCCTTCCGAAAGTGAAGGCCAACTTCGCCTTCCCCATTTGATTTACATTTCTTCTCTCTCCCTCCCTCCCTGCCTGTGTCTCTGAGTCTCTTACACCACGACTAGCTGCTCTGCCTTTCTGCTTGTTTGGCAGCACACACAATACACCTGCAGCTTAAGGCACTGGAGTAAGTTCAGTCTGAAAAAATGTACACCAAGTTGTGGTGTAACACTGAAATCCCAACTCATAAACAAAAGTGCAGGTTTGGGGGATTTTCTCCCTTGCATTCCCATCATACTCCCTCAGACACAGGAATAAACTTGACACTTTTTAGGTTAATGTGCATTATTTGCCTTTCTGGAGTTCCTCCATTGTTCTCTTCCCCAGACTCTGGTATTTCCAGTGTTGTCAAAAACCCTCCAGTCTGAAAGAGGAGAGTAGGCCAAAGTAAGTATCAAGGATTTAAAATTCCAAGACTGATGTTTTCTCCTTGCCTTTGAGCTACTTAACCTCTTTTATAATGTTATATTTGCAGAAAGAGCAGTTTGTATTTTTTTCATCCAGAGAATTGATTTTTGTGTGTGTGTGGGCAGGGAGCATCCTCAGAGTAAGAACCACCTCATATCAAGAATCAAGAATAAAATTAATTTGTGAATCAGTGATGTTTAAAGACTTTTAGAATCAATAAGTTGCAATTGCTTAATTATGTGATGGGATTCATAAAAGGCACCTAATAGCAAGATGTCAAACTATTCCAGTTTATAAATAAATTATGTTTTTCTGTAAGCTCTTTCTCTAGTTGAACGTATAGGTCAATTAAGTAATTTAAATGAATATTATTCGTCACCCTGTTACTATTACAAAATAATATTTTTCCATAAGGGAAAAGGAAGACTGGAAAGGAAGGTTCTTCATGCTCACCTCTATTTATACACTAGTTTTATGTTTCTTTTATCTTCTTTGTTTGGATAGTCTTTTATGTATTTTAAATATTTATTTATTTAAATAACTATTTATTTACGCTCCTGGTTAGTTGGTAGAAATTAGCAGAATACTTGGCAAATGGCAGCAGTGAGTAGATTCCACAAGTCCTGCAAATGCAAGTTTGCAGAATTACTAGGCTGGAGAGAGGGGCCTCCATGGGCGTTCACTTGGGTAATTTTATTTTCTTTTTACCTGAGCCAGAAAAACTAAAAGTTACAGAAAGAGTAGCAGGCACAGAGTTATTCCTGACCATACTAAGGACAAGGAAATAGTCCTGAAGATGCACTGGGAGAAGTGTGTTGTATCTGCATGAAAATCCTAACTGTAGGTTTTTAACTTTACGGTGGCTAAATTGATGCCATAGTAAATAAATCCTTGGCAAGTTGTCTGGAGTTTTCAGTATCTTTGTCTGTGAGCAAAGCTGGAGCTGTGTTAGAACTGCCTGCTCAGCTGCCCAGTTCTCAAATCAGCCTTAAATGGCAGAGGCCCCACTGCCCAGTGGGGTCAAATTTCTCTTTAACTGCTTATCTCTGAAGTTTTGTGGGTTTTGTTTTTTTTTTTTTTTTTTGAAAATTGTATTTAGAATTAGAAAGAAAGGGGTCTGTTAACTGAAATGCTGATTATTTTTATGTTTTTAACAAAGCCTTCTTTCCTTTTCTTGATCATTAGATATTTTATATTTCTTCGTACATCACTTTTTGAAAAAATAGATTAGTCTCAATGTGAGGTAGAGTACTTGTTTTTTTAATGGTTGTGTTACAACAGGCTCCATGAGGGTCCAGAGGTGAAAATCCTTTCGTCATCTTCATAACTGACACTTTTTTTCTCTGTCCATTGTTCATGCAAAAACATGAATTTTGTATTAATGTTCTCTTTTTTTCTCTTGTGACTGTGTCTTTGTGGTAATACTGAATCTATCATAAATCCACTTGAACTTTATCTCCTTGTGGAAATAAGTAGTATTTTAGGTAAAAAGGTTAGATACGCAGACTAAAAGCAGCCACTTCTGCCATTGTAAAAGCTTTTCAGAAAATCCATCCCGTGGGAGTTAAAATACTGCAAAGGCTTGTATACTTAAGAAATAGACTATTAAGGCAATAGATCGTGTTAAACTTGAGTTGAACAGGAGTTATAGTATAAAAAGTCATTTTCTTTCACAGCACAAAAGAAAAAAAAAGGAATTAGCATATAGACTTGAAGGGTAAATTCTGTCCTTCTTAAACATGTGTAATCTAATTAGCATTTTGTGGGATTTACTGGGATGAGTTTTCCCCTTGGCATATGCAAATGCAAACAGGGAGAACGTGGGCCCCAGGCTGCTCATGGCAGACATCTGCCTGGAGGGACAGCCGTGTCAGGGAATGCTGCATCCCTATCCCCTGGGGACCTGGCATCAGCTGACATGATTCTTGAAGTTATGGGAAGATTTTTAATTATGGGGAAGTTCCTCAGCTGGTGAAAATAAGCGAAGATCTCTTTTAAAGGGGAAGAAGGATCAGATGATGTTTCTTGAAATCACACTTGTTATAAGGTAGACAAAGTCCAAATGCCAAATGTTCCCTACACAACTGCTTCCAAATATTTTGGCTGTTTTCTCTTAGCCACCTCCATCAAACCTCGGAGTCAACCTCAGTGCATCTGAGAGACTGGGAGGACAGGGCTCATGAAGGTGGCACATCTCAGCTTCTCAGGGGTAGGGCTGAGACCACGTCCTCCTCCTGTGAACCAGAGGAAAAGATCAGAGTGATGGTGGAGCACTTGGGATCATCCCAGCATGTCCTGCTGCTCCAAAAGGGGCAGGAGCAGTGATGGCTGGTGCTGCTGGGATGGGCCACCCAGTGCAGTGACAGCACCAGGCACAGCAGTGCAGTGACAGCACCAGGCACAGCAGTGCAGTGACAGCACCGGGCACAGCAGTGCAGTGACAGCACCAGGCCACCCAGTGCAGTGACAGCACCAGGCCACCCAGTGCAGTGACAGCACCAGGCACAGCAGTGCAGTGACAGCACCAGGGTGACCTTCTGTGACTCCTGCATGGGAAAGTGAGGCCATGGCCACGCTCTTCTCACTGCTGCCCACCTTCTTCCCTTGCCCTCCACAAATGAGGTTGCCATTCTCTGAGCTCAAAGCCAAGACTACAACCAAGAGCTTCAGGAATTTTTGGATGGCAAAAGAAAAATATATACAGACAGATGACATATAAATTGAACCACCTGAGGAAATTGGATCTTAGCATTTGGTTTGTAGGTTTTGGTTGATCCTTCAAGAAAATACTAGGGCTTTTTATTATTTCAGAGAGAGTGCTTAAAATCAGAATCAGTCCTCTCACTAGCTGGTAAGTGGATTAGTTTGGCAAATTAAAGCTTTAGTTAGGATGACAGTGGAAAAGATTATTTGTCCTTAGTCTCGATCAATGACTCTTGTCTCTAATGTTTCTTTTCTAGAAATTGAAAGAATACTGTATGCATATTTGATATTGTATTTAGTCTCTCAAGATGGCATCCCAGGTCTGATGTTCAATTAGGGAGTGTGGTTCTGTAATCCTTATTTAATTAGAACTCCCTGTCAAAGTCCCTGTGAGTTGCATTTGTAATTGGATTCTCACAAGTGAGAATATGCAGAGGCTACCTCAAAGGGAAGTTGCAATTTGCTGATGTGTGTTACTTACCTGTAGTTCTTCGAGAATGTTTCCTCTGCATATTCACATTATGGGTCCTGTCCACCTTCTGTTTGTCCTCGGATTTCTCCTGCCTGACAGCTGCAGTGTTTAGTAAGAATAACTGTGGCACTGTACAACTTTCAAATCCCAGATGGCTTGGTGTCATAGGTGGCCCTTGTACAGTCCCAGTAGTCACTGCTCTTCTAGGAAGTTCCTGTAGGCCACCAGCACTGGAGAACCCAAACCCACTGGTGTGAATATGCAAGGACAGCACTCTCAAAGAGCAAGCCAATGGTAAGTACCCTTTCTTTGTCTTCTGTGATAACCGAATATTTTAACTGTTACTTTGTAAGTTCCCTGTTGGCAAATTTGCTACACTTTCCGTATAATAAAAACATACTGAGTTTAATTTAGAGCTGTTGCCTTCCTGGCAAAATGTGAGAAAGTATCTGTGTTTTCAGATGCTCACTTCAGTTGTAAATTGATGTGCAACAATCAGTGTGTGGGTGTGTACACGTTTGAGCTGTAACACATATTCTATCAGACAAAAAGGCACAATTACAGTGCGGCACTATATATTTTACTATATATTCTTCTAATTGTATTACACTTAGAGTAGATTAGATAGCAGAGTGAGTCACTGACCAAAAGAAGTCTTCTAATAGCATGAACAGTGTTAATTCTCAAAACAGCTTCTCCAGAAGAAGATCAAAGTTATATTGCTTTTCACTGCTACATTTTTTTCTGAACTTCTGTGTTTTGCAGACATGGAATTCTGCGAGCCTCCCCACATCCTGTGCTCTGGCTATCAGCCTGATCTGCACGGTGTAGCTGAGCACAGTTACCCGCTGGAGGTGGGCTCGGATGGGGACACCGAGACAGAGGGTGGAGCATCCCCGGACCACGCCCTGAGGATGTGGATGAGGGGCATCAAATCGGAACACAGCTCCTGCCTGTCCAGCCGGGCAAACTCTGCCTTGTCCCTCACGGACACTGACCATGAAAGGAAGTCTGATGGGGAGAATGGTAATAAAGAAATGCATCTAATGTACTCAATAGTAGTAGTAATTTATTCAAAACTTTCTTTTTCTACTTCTTTTCCTTTTTTCTTTTTATTTCTCTTTTGTTTTCTTTCTGTTTTTCATTTTTCCCCCTAGATCTCTGTACTGTATGTAAGGTGAAGGGATTGTTTGCTGTGTGTATTGTATTTATAGACAAAAAGAAGACAAAGAAAAGAAACACTGGTTCTGTTGAAACATCATTACTCTGGAGACTAATAGCTTTCCCACATTCTTCATTTTTATGTCATTGGACATTTATCGTTTGAATTTGCTGGCCTATGAATTAGGTTCTAAAATAAATCTATATGTGTACATTTATATCACATTTTGCATACAGTTGATCCTGTGGCTTCTGGACGTAGTTTTAAGGCTCTTCAGGCAGGTGACCTGAGAAAGACAAACTGGAGTCCTAAATGCTCTGTTTACTTCTAATCTTATGCTACACCTGAAGACATGTCTTTATCAGTAGGACAGACTGAACTGGTCTTTTTCATATGTCAGTTTTGTGTTTCTCTGCATATGGAGAGTGGGCTTGTGGAGTTTGGTTTCTTGCATGGGTTTGGTTTCTTTGTGTGTGTTTTTTAAATATTCATCCTCATTCAGGATTTTTTTTACTCATTTGCTTGTCTTATGATTTAGTGTATCACAGAAGGGAAAAATGGGTATTTAATTAAGTAATGTGGGGAATTAGTATTTTTTTACCTCTGCATTAAAATTGATTACAATCTACTCCATTTCCTTACAGAGTATAGTAAGTAAACAAATTTATCATGCTTAAGATCAACAAGCTTAGCTGATATTTTAATTTCTGTGTTTAATAGCTGCATGTTATGGCAGGTCTAGATGTTATTAAATATTGACACTTCAGTGTTGACAGCGACACATTTTAGTGCCTCTGTAGTCATAAGGTGAAAGAGATTTCATTTATAAATGACATTGCTATACTTACATGTTTGAATTTGTCAAATATGAAGCTGGTAATTACATAATTTCACCTGGCTGTCCGCCAGTACCAATGATAATGTCCAATATAGGCTCAGAAACATTACATTGTCTGCTTGAGGTTAAAAAAGACATTTTAGTGCACGGCTTGTTTCTAATTAAATGCTCCTTTGAGGATTAAGCATTCTGCACTATCCCATTTTATTGTGTTGCTGGAATCAGTTAATTTTCAGATGCCACCCCATTTCCACCATGCAGTGGCTGCCTGTCTTTCAGCTTCCTGCTCCTGGGGGATCCATCCTCTGTGAAGTGTTTGTTGCATAAGATGTTTTGTTTGGGCTTGAGGGAGGGTGTGTCTTGGTCTGTTTTCCTAAGACATTGGGATTTAGATGGTGGCTGAAGGAATTGAATCTGGTCTGCCTGGCATTGGTTGGCCTTTAACTGTGAAAGTGGTTGAAAGGGAATGCTACGTGGGAAGGAATGTGCATACTTTTGCCATTCAGACTAAAAAATACACACTTCTGTTGAAAAGTGCTGGGAAGCAGATGTATTGAAAGCCCATTAAGCATATAACCGTGGTCTGTATTTCACTCTGGAGTGCAGTGCTGCAGCTGGGTGTTGATGATATTTTGCTAGTTGTACATGTTGCATTAAATAAGTCATCTTCTGTAGATGAAAATTACTGTAAGTAGTGCACCTTCATCATCTTGCACGGATGTAGCAAGAACCATGGGTTAAGTGTCATTAAGACAGGGACACATAATCATTGTGCCTCACCACCAAAAAATGGAGTGGTTTCTTCTAAAGGTTTGTCCCTGAGAATGATTTTAATCAATTCCAACTGGTGTAGACAGAGTAGTCTTTTTGCATGTGGCTTTAATATTTCATTCCTTGTAAGTCTTGTAACAATTTTTTAATCAGGGATTCGTGTGTGAGGTGCTTGAGTACCAATTTTTACTAAATAGCTGGGAGAGGAAAGCAAGGGCAAGAGCAAGTTGGAAGAGAGAGAAACTGAGAGCACAAGTTCACTTGAACTCTTTGGCTGTCTCTAGGCAGGGCCAACTAAACAGGTATCAGTGCTTCCTGTGCCATTGTGTCATTATAATAATTACAGTCTTGAAAGTTAATGTCTGAATAAATTTGAACACCATGGTTCAAGCTATTTTCATTTATATTATCTGTTATTTCACAGGTAAGTTCATAGCCAAGATGCCTGATCTAGAGAGCAGCATGTTTTTCACCTGGGTTGGCACTCAGCAGCACAGCACTCTCTGAATACAGGGGTTCATAAGTCTCTATTTAAATTGTGTCACAGGTGGCACATCTTCCTGTTTCTATGCAGTCCTGTGTGCCAGGGGCTTTATCAGAGAGCCACAAGTGTTGCATTTATCCTTGTCAGTTCCTGCCATGGAAATGTATTTTTTTTGTGCCAGCCAGTAACTTCTCTGGTGTGAAAATGGGAGAGTGCATAAGATCTCTTGCTGGAAGTAGATGAAATATTAGTTTCCACGATACTTTTAAATTGCTGTAAAAATATTTAGCAATTCTGGATTTCAAGGGGTTGACCACATTGTATGTGAATGCAGCTATTTGTAACTGGAATAAAATTAATGAGAAAGGTACAGTTGTTGCATGGTTTGAGAAAACATTGTTATTGTTGTCCATATTTTGAAAGGGTCAGTAGGGTTTCGGGTTTGGATTTTTTTTTTTTTTTCCTCTGTGAGCACAATTTTTGCTACAAATGCAGAACAGCTCTTTTTGTGGTAACATTGGGACAATTAAGTGTGTGGACTCTGGTAGAGGTGCTTTCAAGGCAGTTTTTTGCTTTACATTGATCTGAAGCTAATATACTTCTTAAAATTTTCTTCTTTTTAGCTATTTTTTGACATTCTCCTATTCATTCTAAGCTCTAGGTTGAAGTTCCCTGGCACAGGATATATATTTCTCTGTTAATTGCGGGTAGCCCAATCTGAGAATTTATTTGAGGATTGTTTTCCTTCATAGACGCACCAAGTCTGTCACAATCACTGTTTTAACACACTCTGGTTGTTTTGGCAGCGTTGAACAGATTGTATGAAACACCAACGTTCCCATTTAGTGTTGTCAACGTTAATGGCAACTAATAATAGCCTATTAGTGCACAGACTGCCTTCAGCTTTGCCTGAGGCTAAGCAAAATATATATTAACTGCACAAAATGAATGACCAATTCCTTGGGGATCATTGCTTATCTCTGGTATAGTATAAATAGCTCCATTTAAACACAAACAATGTTACTCTACAGTATATTAATGTAAATTTCAGACAGCAACACCACAGAATAACCATATCAAAAATAGTTTTTTTGTGCTGTTGAAGAAGACTGCACTTACCCTCCGTGCACTGGTACAATGGTATCTGTCGATGCAGCATGGCACAACATCAAGGTCAGTGCTTTTGTCTGCTGGATTACTGAGCTGGCAAATCTATTTATTTATTTATTGGTTTCTTTTTCTGGAGTACGTGGTCCAGAAGAGGATTACAACCCTCTTCTACAGAAAGGGTGGTCTCCAGATATATCCCTAAAACTACATGGCTTGTCATGGATCTGCCTGCCACACTAGGTAGTGCACTAAAAAGCAGTGCACAGTCCATTTGTGTCCATATAACCTTCCTCATTGTTGTTGTTATGTTTTCCTTTTTAGGATGTCTGTGCAGGAATTTGACCTCAAGTGCATTTTTGCCATGCCATAATCCATTTTTGAGCCACATTTGACACATCTGCACAGCATCAACTCTTTTACTTTTACCTGCTATATCTCAGCTGAGAGCTAGTGTGGAACTTCAGCCATTCCTACAATAACACAATTTTTAACCTTTTTTATTTTGTCAGAACAGGGGGATGAACTTATAAGTCTGACTTGTTTGGCTTGTTCCTGACATCTACTAAGATGTTTTTATGCAATTAGTTATCTTTCTCTTCACCATAGTGACAACCAGTGGAGAGTACAGGATTCCCAGTGCTGGAAGAGTGTACTGTGAAATGCACACTCACCTTGGAGCCAGATTCCTCTCAGTTTCTTTGGCTGAATTATATAATGATAACTGGCTATTAGCTGTAGTTCACAGTGACTTCTTTGAGATTTGTAGGCAAGAAATTAGGGTGTTGGTACAGGCTGAAATACCACTGGTCATGCAATGTGGCATTAGAGTGTTTGAGATCTGGTCAGGGGATTTTTTTTAATAACATACTTGTCTTTTTAAAAACAAAGCAAGAGCAGGAAAAACAACAGCTGTGGAAAAATGTAATTTTTCCTTTTTGCACACATAAATTGTTGGGAAAATTCTTTCTTAAGATCAGTGTATGGGATCAGATTCTATTTGAAACAATACTGTTAATAATAAACATTTTTAAACAGCAGAATGCAAAGATGGCATAATAATATTAGCCATATATTAATAAGTAGATGTAGTAGAAAAATTAGTAGGTTACAGATCAAAGCTGAGTTTAATGAGCTAGAAACGTGTAAGATTATCTTGTGTAGTTCATCTAAGTATTTGGTTTATAGCCTGGGAGCAGTGATCCATTTAACAGAGCTTCTGACTGTCCCTAAGTCTCTGGGGATTTTTCATTTTGCTTGCTGGGCAGATGGGTGAGTTTTGGACAAGTCACTTTAGTTCTTTGCATTTCAGATTCAGTATCTTACCAGTATCTGTTAAAGGGATAGTTAGTAACAGAAATACTGGGATGGCTGATGCTGTATGAGAAGCACAGCTTTGTGAATGCTGTAGTTATGCAGACATGGAGAGGATTTAGCTAAGGACAAGGCTCTGATTTAATTTATGGTCTGTGTCAATAGACCTACTGTGAATTCACACCTGTTTAAATGAGACTTGAATTTGGCTCTTCATAAAAGTCTTGTGTTTAATGTAAGGAAGTGAGAGCATTGAGATTAATGTTGCTGTTATTTACTGTTATTTTGTAAACAAGTCAGGCATTAAGCTGATCTCTAGCTTTCTCACTTCTCCAGGAAATTATTTCCAGCAGCTACATTACAATAACAATACATGTGCTGAGAAGTGGGCATGTGACTGCCTCTCTATGCAGGATTGTGTTTGTAATGATGATGGCTGAAGTATATTCATTAGCTCCTGTCCTGTCACTCTCTATTTACAGCAGTGCAATTAAGAAATTGAGTTACTAATTAGCAAGTAGACCCATTAGGTCAAATAAGTGTAAGTAGCCTTGAAAATATAAAGGTAAATATTGGTCTTAATCCCATTCCCTCTTTGTCATTTAATATTTTTCTCTTTGTTCCTTGTATGCTTTATTTTGCCTCGTTGTTGAGGCATGGGTTGCATCCTGTTTGTTGTCTCCTGCCTATCAGATCATTTAAGGCACCTAATAGATTAAGGCAACCTCATCAATAAAATGCAAAAGCCCCCATGGTGAAATTCCTTCAACTTCTGTAGTTTACTGTCGCTTGACAGATACTTGATTTATGATACTTTCAGATATTTGACAGAAAAGGGCCACTTACTTTCCCTTAATAAAAGACCTGGGTTTTTTGCTTCTGTTGTGGAGGTTTTTTGATCTATTAGTGTTTAGTTGGTATTTATGTTGGTTGCTTCTGCTGCTGTTTCGAAGAAGGCTCCTCAGTGTGAAAGGAAGCGTGTGAGTCCCTGCAGTAACGAAGCAATGCCTTTTGGGGAGCACTGGCATATTCACTGACATGCTAACTGCTCTGCTGGAGTTGTTAGGAGTGTAAGATGCCTTTGTTGACCTTAGAGTGGTTCCTTTGGAAATGTTACTGTCTCCAAGGCAGCATGTAAGTTATCTGAATTGCTTTGGATAAGTGTGAGATGCTTCTGTAAGCACTGTAGCATCACCTCAGCTGTAATATCATGCAAGTCTTGAGCTTGTGCCTCCAGTATTTAAGCCATTTATGAAATTGTTTATGTATGGAAATTCAGCTAATGGCTTTTTTGTCAGTATTGTGGGGGAAATTCTGCCTTTTAAAATTACCATCTTTATTACTTTTTCTGACTAACAAGGGCATTGCATCTGCATGTCTGCTATTTTAATCTGTCATGTGGTGTATTAAAATCAGTACACAGTATTAAAACATGCCCTTTTTTGTGGTTCTCTTTTAAGCACAATGAACACTAATTTAAAGACAAATATCAATATTCAATGTCTTACATTAAAGATAATGAAACAGTGCTTAGAATGTAGCAGAAATACTTTATATATTCCAGAATCTAAATTACCTTTGCCCACTGCATAGTAGAAACTATCAGTGCATTTGCAGAAGATTGTGTAATATTTTTATCCCTGCAGTTTTGTTTTCTTTCAAGGGGAGTGGGGGGAGGGGGAAGGAGGGGAGGGAGAAAAGCTTGAGGAGAAGAGTCAGGTCTAATTTTTATTCCAGAAATCAGTAAATTGGCATTAGAGCTCAGAAAAAAATCTCTTGGTTTTCCTCCCCTGTGTGATGCAGCAAGTATAGTGGATGTGGGTTAAGGAGCCAGCAGCAATATAAATTATCACTCCTTCTTTCATTTAAATCCTTTTTATTTTCTAAGTATTCTGCGTATGAATGTAAAGGAAAATTATCTCCAGAAATATTTTATAGTGCAAAAATATGTTGCAGTGATTCTGCAATTCTTGGGACCTCAGTTTATCTAGACTGCCACAGGGGGGAAAACTGAGATGGGATAGACAGGTGTCTGCTTTCTGTCATGGTGCTGCAGTGCAGAAGGGTGAGGATTATCTGACTTCTCATTTCACAATCTTTATGAGACCAGGAAAACACTGAACAAAATACATTTTCTCTTGTTAAGCACCTACTGTGAATTCTACAGGAGGACATCTCTGGACAAGTGTGTTGCTGGGAACAATTCCATTCTAAACAGCCAGCATATCTCTCCTACTGTTTTATTAATGTTGTTTTATTAAGTTTACAGTATTCTTTATTTCTCATCTCTTTTGGTTAAACTTTAAAATGTTTTAGAAGATCAGCAGTCTGATTTACAGAAACAACCTATAATCATATTTTATGTGTATGTCCTTCAGAATTTTTTAGTTTAGTTTCATAGTTATTTTGAAATACAATCAATTTTCCTTATCTGTCTTAAAATGTAGATGTTTCTACCAGTTGGAACTTATTTTTCATCAAAGTTTTGGATGTTCAGCTTAAAGCTGGAAGTTGAATATCATTAGTGCAAAATAAGGCTAAGGGAAAACTTGTGAACTCTGATCACGGAAGATTATAGCTAAGGCTGCTAGATAAATGAGATCAAGTTACTCTCATTTGATTCCTCACACTGTCAGCCCGTATGGTTTTAAATACAAAGAGAACTGGAGCACTTTTCATCCCCACAGCAAAATGCTTTACATCAAAATGCCACATCACAGAATGGTTTGGGCTGGAGGGGACCTTGAAGCTCATCCTGTCCCACCCCTGCCATGGCAGGGACACCTCCCCCTGTCCCAGGCTGCTCAGAGCCCCCTCCAGCCTGGCCTTGGGCACTGCCAGGGATCCAGGGGCAGCCACAGCTGCTCTGGGCACCCTGTGCCAGGGCTGCTCCACCCTCACAGGGAAATAATTCTTCCCAAATCTCCTCTAAACCCACCCTCTGTCAAGTTTAAAGCCATTCCCCCTTGTCCTGTTATTCCATGCCCTTGCCAAAAGTCCCTCTCCATCTGTCTTGTAGCCCTTTTAGGTACCAGGAGGTGCTCTGAGGTCTCCTCAGAGCCTTCTCTTCTCCAGCCCAAGCCTCTCTCCTTAGCTCCAGCTCTCTGAGCATCTTCGTGGCCTCCTCCAGACTTGCCCAAACTGTAATACCATAAATGAAATAAAAAGAAGGGATCTAATAAATGAGTACAGGATGAATACAGAAGTGACAAATATTGATAAAGTATCATTTTAGGGTCTAGCAAGGTTTAATCTAAATATTATTTCTTCTTCATGTGAGATCTAAGAATTTATTGTTGTCCTATGGATGAGAAAGGTTGTTCATTCTTCCTTTCCAACCTTTTTTAATTTTTACCCATTTAATTAATTGTGTGTTAAATTACATGAGAAAGTATTATCTTACATTTTCAAATTTGTTAGTATTTCATTTCCCCTTGGGCTTGGGAGGAAGATGAAGATCAGCATAAATCTGTATTATTCAGGGTTATGAATATATAGCATATCCTCATCTTGCAAAAGGAGAGTATTAATAGCACCAAGTAGCTTTCATCTAGAAGAAACATTGTGGCTGCTTCCCGTGGATGCAGTCTTCATAGTCTTCTAAAAGTGAAAGCTAAATTAAATGTATTAGCCTATTTCTAATTTCTGCAATAGAAAATAGGTTAAGAATGAGAAGTTGTATATGATATTGGAATTCATTTTTTCAGAATAAAGCAGATTTGAATGCTGCTTGTTTCAACTCGCTTTTATATACAGGGCTTATGAAATGAAATTCAGCATTTTCTATATTAATTTTGTTTATTTAATCATATCTAGCTCTTTGAGCATAATCATATCATAATCATATCTAGTGTATGTGACTAGCAATGAGATGTGTAGAATTAGCTCTTCTAGACTATGGGTCCAGGATCACTGAATAATTCCTGCAGGCTGCTTCTTTTCCCTAACAGATGTTTTTGAGTAATATTGTAATCAGATTCCCATATTCTGATGACTAATTTTATTGCCAGTGTTTTTTTCTTTCTCTTTAATTTCTACCCGAGATGATCTGCCGTGTAGATTTTATGCCATGTTCCCAGCACTGACTTTCAGCTGAGCAGCACTTCAGCTTCTGGTGCTGAGCTGCAGGCCAGGACAGAGGGGCAGCCCTCGGGGCATCACAAACCACCTGTGGTAAAGTAACAGTGTCCTGTGCCTTGGGTCATCCAAAAAGGGAGCTGGGGATGGGCTTTGGTTCCATGAAACCACATATCCTAACAGATCCCTGTGTGGGAGGAAATACCTGCAAGTGAGGATGGCTTAGGACAGCGGGTTAGGGTTGTTCAGCTCTACTGCTGGAAACTTTGTTAAAAGATCTCAAAAGGAGGTAACAAAGGGACAAAAGTTAAGGGTATTTCTAGGCTGTGTACTGTATTAATTATGGTTCATAGCACTCTTCCATTCAGTTGAAAGGGTTTTACTCACATCTTTCAATGTAGCTTTTCAACTTTTTCCCTCTCTGCATACAATTATTTTTGAGTGAATGTGTATTATGAACTATTACATACCTTTTATACATACCAAAGTCACAGTAAGTGTTGTTCAGACTTGTCTGCCCTTCTCCTTGCTTTGTTCAATATCAGTGTCAAGTGGCACTTCGGATTTGAGAACATGCTATTTGATTATTTTTTCCCCAAACAGTGCTCTTGAGACAGCAAACTTTGTTATTGCCCAGTCATGCTAAATTCTTTTAGAGCAAATATTTTTACTGTGGCAGACGTGGCAGGGTCATAATGCCTGCTTGGAATTGAGGTTTTTCTGGATAATTTGGTATAAACATACCTCCACTTGCACAAAGAGAAAGTATCTGATGTAATTTGCTTGAATTGAATCTTCCTTGAATCTGCTTGAATTGTTGAGTAAGAGAGCTGCTTGTGAGCTGTGCACTGTCAGTGGGACCTGATGAGTGATGCAGGATTTACAGCTCAGCACTAGAGACTTCTCAGTTATTTTCTTTATGACAAAACAACTTGTGGATGCTTGCAGCTTTTGATTACCGTGGAAAGGTTTAGGTTTTGCTGCTGATCGCAGATAGGGGTGGAACTTTTGCTATAAAGCGATAAAGCTCCTGGTGAAGGGAAAATCTCCAAATTTATTTTTATGTACTTGTAAATTTTTGTTGAGGCCAAGTTTCCCAAAATATTACACAGTTTCCTTTTATAAAGATGATAGTGATATATATTTATAAGTGTATGTGACTAGCAATGAGACTTCACATTTTGTGTCTTTTTCAAAAACCCTCAGCCCTTCTCTCCGAGCTCAGAAGTTGTTCCAGTGCTTCTCCAGTGCTTCAGTAAAGGAGGGCTTTCCCTCCCGTTTTGGGTGGGTTTGTGGGCAGCACGTGCTGCTGAGCACTTGTGAGGGTGGGCACAGCAGCTGCAGGGCCGGGGCTGCTCTGCCAAAGGCACCAGAGCCCACATGTATTTTCTTCCAGAGCATCTGTAATTATTCACCCTTTAGAACTGCAGTTCTTCCTCTGTAACAGGGGGCACTGCCCAAATGCTTTGCTGTGATGTGCTCAATGTGTCTACAACTATCTTTTATGTCTTTGCCTGTGGGGAAAAACATAATTGAGTCATTCTTCCTGAAGCCTGCGTGGTTGTGTGTTCAGCCAGTACAGTGTTCATTTCAACATTCCTATTGATGGTTGCATTGATTATTTTTATTTTAGCCTGTAATTCTGTCTCCAATCTATCTTTTTAATTTTTATAGTTCACTACCTATTGAACAGCAAATTCAGCTATGTTTGGTTGTGTGCATATTTTTTTAGAGATATGATCTCCTGAATCCAGATTTCTCAGTAGTAGCTAATAGCCTACAGTACTTGAAAGCTCCTTTTTCTTTTTATAACCTATCTCTTTTCCAATACATTTTCTGATTACTGCACTACAGTTCGATTTTTATTGGATCATTTTAGAGTGTAATAATTCATTTCTGATCCCTAGTACCTCTTGTCCATGTCTGAAGTACTCCACATTATTTCAGTCACTCATTTTTGTTGACATCTTTTCTCTAAAGGCAGTCTTCTGCAATTTCTCCCAAAATATCTTTCTGGCATCACCATTTTAGACTTGTGATATCCAATTTCTCTTTAATACAAAATCAAATAGAAAGCGTTTTCTGTACTTCACCAGCCAGCTCTAGTGGAATTTTTTGAGCTTTCTTCTAGCTATCTTATACATTGCTTGGTGGCTAATAATAGCAAAAACAATACTAGAGCTGTACATGCAATAAAATAAACACACTTACTTGCTTTGCAACTCCATCAGTGCTTATTAATGTTAAATAAAGAGCCATAATAAGTAGAGTGTAAATCAACTGAGATTTTGCATGAATCTCTATAGACTTATTTGTTCATTCATTGCTTCTATAACAGTTTAGATTGAATTATCTACCTTCTGTTTGGGAAAAAGAGAAAAAAAAAAAACAATACATGTCCCTTCAGGTTTTGCAGAAAGCTACGTCAAATCCTGCAGTTTTCAGTTGAGTTCCTCTTTTGGACTCAGTAAGAGCTCTTGAGATACTGAATCCTGGCCACTCTTAGGGCAAGAAGCCTCTGGTAAGAGAAATGACAGTGAGTTGCCATTTTCAAGTAGTTTCAGATTATTTTCTTCCAAAACTTCAGATTTGTGCAGTCATGAGAAAAAAAAATAGTTCCTGTCCATGGATTCCCGTGGGTAGATGCAGGCCCTGGACAGCTGGCAGGGCTGCAGTTGTGGGTTCCCGCTGGGGAAATGTGCATTAGGAGTCAGGATGTGGAAACAGACCCTCAGCCAGCTTGGGAGCGGGAAGGAATCCACAAAGTGGAGATGTTTGACCGTTGGCTTTGCCAGCTCAGATCGTGTTTGGGTGACAATCTTTGACAGAAGTTTGCTGTAGCACAGAAAACCCACCCCCAGTCTCCTGCTCCGCTGTCCCTCTTGTTGCTGCCCTTTCAGTATGTAATGATGGAATTTGAAGTTTCATATGCCCGTGGAAGAGAAATGAAAACATCAGTCGAGTGCTCTTTGGGGTGTAGTTGTCTAGATCAGGTGTACAGCATAGCAGCCAAAAAACACATGGCAGAGGCTTTCCATCCTGCTGCTGTCCCTCCTTCCTGCTCTAATGTTCTCTGGTTGCTGGCCTGTCTTAAAGACTCCTTATGTCCTTTGAGGGCACCAGCATATTTTGGTGATGGTGCCAGAAAAGTCCTTGACTGGTAATACTCTGAAGCTTGAATCCTGAATATCAGTGTACTGATAAAGCTGAAAACCCAGGCTTAGTCAAGTGAAGAAGTGGAAACCTGAGATGTCAAATGAATTTTAAAATACACATATAATTTTGCAAAGCAATTATTCCTAGAGAACTAGAGGACTTTCTAATACTCCTGAGATGCATAGAAAGATCTTTTAAAGATGAGTTTCAACCTGTTCTAGGATGCAAGTCTGGAGGTGGCTGCATTGCTTATTCTGGTAGGTGGCCAATGCACACCTGCTCTGTCTCAGTACAGCTGCTTCTTGTAGCAGCTCAAACAGTTTGAGGCCTGGCAATATCTTTATACCTCCTAAGTGTGAGTGGTTGTGCTGAAATCCATCGCTACACAAATTTAAAAGGTAAGCAGGTAAAAAGTGTGGAATTTGTTTATCTCTGTAGATTTGTTGTTGGCTTTTGGATTGATTTGTACAACTAATACATCAAAATTTCAGTTAATTTGAAAATTTTTGCAAAATTCATCAGATTAGAGAGTTCCTTCTCTTGGTTTCATGTGTTGATCAATGTGCAAATACAAGAAAAGCAAACATCCCAAAAAGCAGCTGACTGGGCAGTCAAGCTTTTCCTCCTTTTCATATGAATAATAATTGTATTTGGAGGAGTTCTTCGACTGGCTTCTGCCCAGCAGCTTGTGTTGGTAATTTCAAATGTGGGCCCTTCTTTGGATGCTTCCAATGAGTCACCAGAACAGGAAGAAGACAAACGGGGACAATTCTCTACTACAAGTAGGTCTTTCTTACAGGCTCACTGTGTGGCTGATTTAATTACTTCTAAAAATATTTTCTCTACATGTGTTTTAGAGGTAGTGATCTGAAAACAGATGACAAATATTTTAATGTTGGTTTGGTTTTGTTTTTTTTCTTATTGGCTATTTTATTCCCTTAAGACTAGCAGAACAGGAAATAACCTTCCACTCATCTAACCTGGTTGATTTTAAATACCTACCAAATTCAGTGGCATTTCTTAATTCTTCATCTTCGAATTAGTTTCTTGACTTTTCTCTTGAATGTAGCTTGTTCTGCTAGCATGAGGACACCCAGGGGATTAGTTAGAGACATGCTTCTGGCATGCTTCTGGGTCACCTCAGTTCTGTGATAAACTGGTAACTGGAACTGAAATTTATAGTCATCCTAAAAGAAAATATCCAAGAAGCAGAAAACCTGGTTTCATTGAGCTGTTATTTCAGAGGCTGAAACATGACAAACTGTAGTGAAAGTATAGAGAAAGCCATAGTTACTCCCATTCTGCTGGGTGGAATTTAAAGCATTTGGAAATACTCTGTGTTCATTACAGGAGATTGCCTCTTCAGGTTGTCTAGTAATTCTAGGAATTCTTACCTATGTTCAGTATATGCAATGAAGTTTTATCAGTTAATGAAATAGGCTAATAAGAATAACACACTGTCATAGAGACAGGACTTAAGCAAAACCTCAGTTAACTGTTAACCTTATCAGCTGGCAGTGTTCTGATCTCCCAAACAATGCTTCCAGGCAGTGATTTTCATTATTTGCATTAGAAGAAAGTTAATAGATTCTCATCAAAATCAAGACTAATGTTACTTCACATTATACAGATACAGTTAAAAGATGAGCCAGTCCTCTGAAGAGCCCAAATGATATAGATAGATTTTTTTATATATTGATTATTTTATCTCTTTTCTTCCACAGGTTCATTCTAAGTCTCATGTAATATGCATAAAGCTCTTCAATAAAGAATTTTGTTATTAACTGGGAAGAACTTCTGTATTATTCTTAGCTGTTTTTCAGGTGGTATCAGGTCAGACTTTGCACAACTGTTTAGTTTCTGCAGAATAAAGCATTTATTTTGTCAAGGATAATAGTTTTTTATATTTTTAATTTATTGAAAGCTTTTTTTCCTGCAAAGTATTGTGTAGCATAGAAGTAGTAGCAGTTGAAACAGGGAAGTGGAACAGACCATTAAAAAGGGTACTTGCTGCCTTTATTGCTGTTGCCTATGTTTTGAAACATTAATTACCAAATATACTTAAATATAGTATTTTCTATTTTTAAATTATTAAAAAATGTAGGTGTTTATTATGGTATTAAAATTTAGCTGGTTGGGCTATTAATATCTGAAATGTGGGCATGATAGCATGACACAGTGTTAGGGACATAAAAATCTTTATGAGAAATTGTCATGAAAGGTGTCAGAAATGTGATTCTTATCTGATATTTAAACTGCAGACATTAAAACATTATCCCTGACACACAAGTCGATACTGAACATTTCAAAGATCCAGACAGATACACAGCAAATTGAATGAAATTCTGTGGGGGGGATAGTAACCAAATATAAAATACTTAATAGGAGCTACTTTGGAAAGCAGTAATGCTGAAAGGGACCTTAAGGGCCAGTAAATTAGATAAATGGAGCCAACAAGTCAAATGCTACTTTGGGCTGCATGTGTACATGTGTCTTGTCAAGGAACTATGAAATATAGCAGCTGTCACTAAGACTTCTCTGACGAGTCACTTCTGAGCATTTCAACACCAGGGATGTATAAAATCAAAGAATCCGAGTAGTGCAAAATGCAGTTGTGTCTTTGGGACTTGTTATTCAAGGAAAGGTTTTTTTTAAAAGGCCTGAATCTGTAGAGAAAGTCCAAGTTGTTCCTCAGATGATGGGAACAAGGTTGGGGTGCAGGGAGGGAGGAGCTCTGTGGGTCTCCGAGATCCCGGGTGATGCTGCCGTCACCAGCACAGTGCAGAATACACAGAACTGCCTGCTGGCAGCCACAGACCAGCAGTGCTCTTCAGGGGCTGCAGCTGCCAGCCTGAGGAGTTTAAATGTGAAATCAGAGACAGTTCCTAAACACTGTGCTCATTCAACGTGGGAGTAATCTGCCAAGGGACTGTAAGTCCTTAGTTCTTGGAGCCCTTGTGCTGAGGGTTAATGTGAGGGTCACAGGTTGAAACTTGTTCTGTCTGTGAAGGTGATCAGACTGGATGGGTGCATTGGCTCTTGCTTTGCTTCTCTGAACCTCTTACGTTTCTACTGACTATTAAATTTTTCCAATTTGCCTGTTTTAGGGCAGTATGAAGCAATAAATGAAGTGGTAGAGGTTTTGTGGCTGCAATTGTTTAAAACCAGCCAACACATTTGAGCATATACTACAGAGGACGTGACAAGCATGTGATTATTGATTGCTGTTCTTCATCAGTTTGTAGTCAAAGGAAATAACCCAATAGATCTTTCCATCTCTGACTGGTGTGTATTGTCTATAGATGTAGCAGCTACCCTAAACATTTGGCAACTGGCCCAAGCCCAAAAATTAACACTAAAAAATTAATTTTGTATAAGCTAATAAGGACAAAGGCCATTCAATTTCTTGTTTATGCAGAAAGCTTATTGAATCTGAAGATGATACATCTGGGAACAAGCTGGTGGAATCCATTTGTAAAATAATAATGCCTACACATCACAGAAGGACTTGTGTAATAATCAGTTAGTCATTAAATAAAGGGGATTTTTGGTAGAATACAGGTCAAGATATTTACCTATGGTAACCCAAATAGACAAATGTTTATTAAAGATTTATGCAAAGAATTTGAAGAAATATACATCTAATCAAACTCTGCCAAGATTAAATGAGAACCTTCCCTTTATTATCCTACTGCATTGCTGGCCTTGCCTGACAAGGTGTTAATCACAGCTTCTTTGTCTCCTGTATAGTTTGCACTTCAGATTCCAGGTGTAGCAGGGTCTGTTTCTTTTAAAGTTTTTCATCTATTCCAGTGCGTTGGCTATTCTGTCTCAGTTGGAGTTTGTAGTCTTTTGATGGGTCCAGACAGATCTAATTTTTCGGTTCCTAGAGCCCTTGATTAAGGGTGGACACTGCTAATTAATCCACTTTGCATTTTGAGTGGGTGATCTGCAAAGTCTCTGTCAGTGCAGTGTGTCTCACCCGTAATTATATTTCACCTCCTCTGTTAGAAGCAGGCTTTGCTGAATACTACCTCTGGAAAATTTTGAACTGGGGATGGGGTGTATCTCCTGAGCATTGTCTGTAGGTCTTGCCAAATGCTTGACATGGAAATTGAAGTAGGACCTGGGGAACTTGAGGCTGGTCAGGTTCCCTTTGATGCTGGGCAAGATCAGGGAGCAAACCCTCCTGGTAACTGCTAAGGCACATGGAAAATAAGGAGGTTTTTGGTGATAGCCAACATCACTTCACCAAGGGCAAATCATGCCTGACAAATTTGATGGCTTTCATGGCAGGGTTACCTTGGTGGACAAGGGAGGAACAATTGACATCATCTACCTGGAGCTGTGCAAAGTGTTTGACATTGTGCTCATGGCATCCTTGTCTCCACCCTGGAGAGCCGTGGATTCCATAGACAGAACACTTGGGGGGATGGACTCAAGAGAGTTGTGGTCACCATCTCGAGTCCCAGGTGGAGGCCAGCGAGGAGTGAGTGACAGTCCTCGGGTCAGAAATGGAACCAGTGCAGTTTAACATCTTTGTTGTGACGTGATCCTAGGTGGGATCCAGGGCACCCTCAGCAGGTCTGCCAGTGCCACTGAGCTGTGGGTGATGGTGGAGGGAAGGGATATCATCCAGAGGGACCTGGACAGGCTGGAGAGGTGAGTCTGCACAAACAGGGAATTTGACAAGACCGAGTGCCAAGTCCTGCACCTGGTTTGAGGCAATCCTTGACTAAAAATTAATGTAAGGAGAATTCTTGTCTGAACCTTTCATACTGTTTCTTTAGATTAACACCAACAGTGATTTTCTTATCCATGGGCTGGAATGTGACTATTTTGAGACCATTGGAAAAAGTTAAATTGCTTTGAAAGAAATGTAAATCAGGATGTCATTGTTCATTGAGAACCAGAGAAATTGGACTTAAATTTGAATATAAAACAGTATATTAACTTTACTGCAATAGATCAGTGTTTTTAAATACATTTACAAAAGCATTTGGAGTGTGTAAAAGGCTGCCTTCCCTTTCATTATCTATTGCAGTTGTGTGCTACTCTTCTTTTGTGACTGCTGCATCTAGTGAGGCAGAGGAATGTACTGAAGGCATTTTATTATCTCACACTGGAGCATTACACTTCATGACTGCCCTATCAACATTAAGGCATAGGAAACAATGACCCTTGGCCTAGAATTTTTTTTAACAAGGTCCAGAATTCAAGTTCTGTGTCAGTCTGGTTTTGTTTTAAAAGCGCGGCGAGTGGATGTGACTGCAGCGAGCTCCAGCAGCAGTGAGTTCTGTGAGCTGGCAATTACAGGGCATCCGAGCAGCTCGGTGCAGCTCAGCACTGGTGGCAAAGCCCAGTCACAATTGGTTTTGTTTTAAAAAGTAGCAGTACTTTTATTTGGCTTCTGACTGTTTCCTTGGGCAAAAACATTTGTTTGAACTGGGAGTTTTACCTGAGGAAGGGCTGCGTTTTTTGACATTCATTGAGCCAGTTGCCAGAATAGGAACAGAACATGATCTTGTGCTCTAGAAGTTCTAAAATTCAAGCACTTTGCTGGCATCATCAGACTTAATTCGGCTATCTCATTATGAATTGACCTATAAATGCTAATAATAGCTTGTGGCAAAGGCACTCATTATGTGTAAATACATGTGACTAAATTAATTTAATTATTGCTATCATTTACATGCTGAGTAATCCATACATTTTATGAATGAGAAGGTTACAGCCATGCTGAATAAACCCATTTATATGGGAGCAGAATTTGCTTCATCATGTTGTTACAGCAAATGCTGAAATCTCTACCTTTATTCTTCATGTGGGCAAAGATCACAGAGAAGTGAGCAGGGGAATGAAATAAGAATGTGTGTATATTGTGTGTATTACTGTGCCATGAAATTAAACAAAACATGTTCCCAAGGAAGTTGGAGTAGTGATCTTCTGTATTGTGAATAGAAATGTGCCAAGGGAAAGAGGTCTGGAACAAAGGAAACTGATGTTTCTATACTCCTCAGTTAGTATAAACATTCACTGGGAAATTAAAGGCTTCTAGCAAAAAGCATTTAGCAATGTGTTGCCATCTCTATTAAACTTGAATCTTCACAGCCCTCTGAATATTGCTGTGTGCCTACAGGTGCATTTTCAGTGTTGTTTAATTTTTCATGTGAAACAATGCTGCTTTTCTGTATTTATTCTCCTTCTCTTATGATAATAATCATTAGTTAAAGAACATCAGATCTAGTTATCAAAAATATTTCTAGTGTCAGAATAAAGTTCTGTATGCATATACATTGTGTTATAGTCACTGATTGCATTTTCTGCCTGGGACCTCTCCCTCAGGTCATTTTGAGTCCACAGAATAGACTGTGCCACCATGATGACAAACTATTTGATGTTTTAGTTCATTTTAATTGTTCAGTGTGTAACCTTAAGCCTTATATATTACCACTATTCAAACCTTGTTCTTACGGTAGTATTAAATTCCTATTGGCAATTCTGTGGTGCTCATCACTATGATATTCAAATACTTCATATATGTTTATGTATTTCTCTGGGAAACAACGGGGGTATTTACCTCTATTTTATGGATAGGGATTCACATACATATAAATTAAAGGAAAAATAGCTGCTAAACTTGGGCATCTAGTTTGAACTGCCTAAAACCTGATTTGTTTTTAGGATACTTCAAATATTAACTTCAAATATTAGTGCAATATATGACTAAGAATAGCTCTCACTGATTTAAGTTACAAGTCTATAGATTTATAAAAAAAGCAAAGTAAGTGTAATTATCATCTGGCATCAGTTGGTTTTGAGCAGTTTCTAACATCTAGGTTCAAATATTACCATTTACTCTACTTGAGCTGGCAAATGTTTGATAGCAGTAGGAAGCTGTTGTCTTCTCTTTGAAACCAACAGTGAAAGGAAAAGAAATCCATGTATTGCTGTTGGGTTTCACAAATGCTAACTGACAGCTTTTTTTTTTTCTTTTTCTTTTTTTTTTGTCTCCTCTCCACTCCTTTCCTTGAAGTTGAGTTCTTTCCCTGGTCTTGTCCCAGGCGCTTTCTTTCCAAGCCTGAGCTTTGCCCCAGAGCTTTTCTTTTGCTTAATTTCTTCCTTACTTAATTTCTTCCTTATGGACTTTGCATTCAGATTCTATTCATCGCAGCAGTCTTCAAGAGATCTGATCTCACTGTTCCTGCTCCAATTATTCTTGTGTGTTCCCCCTTTCTCTCCATTTATTCTGTTTTAATAATTCCCCGTGACTTCTTGTTTCTGTTTATCTGATTTCTGTCCTGATGGTTTCATCACATCTTTTCTCTTCTGTAGTGATTTCAGTGAGATGTCTGTCTTCTCCATCACATTTCAGTGCCTTTAAGCAGGGGTCTTAGGGAGTGCAGAAGGATTAAACCTCTGGCAGGCTCG
This sequence comes from Daphoenositta chrysoptera, assembly GCA_013397915.1. NCBI lineage: Eukaryota > Metazoa > Chordata > Aves > Passeriformes > Daphoenositta > Daphoenositta chrysoptera. The sequence continues at coordinate 350,811 of VZRO01004351.1, forward strand.
TTCCCTGGTGCTGTCCGTGCTGGGGGAGTACAGGAGCAGCGAGAGCAGAGACCTGAGCCCTCCAGCCCTGGGCTGAAGTCTCCTCAGCCTCCCCACAATGAGGTGGGAGCATTTTCTGGTTACCCAGAGGCCTCTGAGGACTTGTGTGTGTTCAGTTCAGATGCACAGCTGACATAAAGGCTAATGCTACCACAATTTGCAAATCTCCTGTTCCAGCAACAGCTGGGGGCCCTGGAGCATTTCAGAGGAACAGTCTCCAGTGACAAATGTAAAACACCTCGTCCCTAACAGCGTCCTCAGAGATGTCCAGGTGAATCCCAATAACCCTCCCGCTTCCCTGAGCACCCTGAGGTAGGGACCTGGTATGAGAGGTTCATTCCAAATGGTTAAAATTTCAGAAAAAACAGCCAAATGTCATATTGCAGTAAGGAATGTGTTAAGAAGATCAGACAAATAGGTCAAGTGATAAACCAGCTTCCTGCAACTTTCCCCTGAAAATAATGCTTCCAAAACCAGTTCAGATTTTTGAAGTTCTGTAACATTAAGTTAGTGATCTGCTCCCTACCCTCATTCTCCATAGCATTCAGAGCCTGTTGTAGTCTTGCTTTATAAATCCATACTCTGGTTAATGTAATTTCTGCACACAGTACATAATAGTTGATTGACAGCATTAGAAATATATATATGCACACATACAGATCTCAACTCAGTGAAAGATGTGATGTGTGGCCTAAGGATTTTTTAATTTACAGGTAATGTGATGGTTGTTTCCCGATTTTCAGCTGTGTAGTGATTACCATGCTATAATTTCAGTTTAAAAAATAGCCAGTGAACAGTCATACTGCAGTGTTTTACATAAGTGTCTCATTCTTGCAATATTCCAGTAGCCTAAACACATTCACCAAGCAGTCAGCGTGATTGTGTACCAAATAATTCACCTGCTCTGCTGGAGAGTTGAGACAAATCCTGCCCAGTATCAGCCAGTTTCTGCATGAAACATTATCCAGAGGTTACTGAAGAGTTGTGTTTCATTAACGGGTGTGGATGACACACATAATCTAACCAGGGAGTATGAATCGTTTGTTTGGATTGCTCTCATTTGTTCTGATACACATTTGATGGTTTGAGAAGTGCACTATTCCAGGGAACCTGTCCTAACAGTTGGGGGGAAACAAAAAAAGTCCATTCCTGGTGGAATCAGCTTCATTTAGGAGCACTAACAAGCGTGGTATCCTATAAAAGAAAGCAAAAGTTTGACTTTTAATTTCTATTGCTAAGATGTCTCGATTTATCTGTAGTTCTGTTGCAGCATGTCTCACCCTAGGTCCTTTCTGAAACTGTGATTGAGCCAAATACATTTTTCCATGCAGCATCATGCATAAGGTGCAAGAAATGCTGTGGCCTAACCCATGCTTATCTACACTGATGTCCTTGAAAAATATGCATTTAATGAATATAAATGTAATTATTCCCAAGAGTACAAGTATTTGTTTATGCTGCTGGTTGTGCTTCCTATAGAAAGCGCTATTTTTACTAATAATTACTTTAAAGTTAATATTTCCTATTACTTTGAATTATTTATGGAATTAAGCATGTGCTGCCACTTAGTGACCAGACAAATGGAGAAAACATCCTTGATCTTCAGTTTTATTGGTTGAGTTATTCTCTTTGAAAGTGAAAATCCCACATTCTCTGTGTTTTGTGGTTACTAAAAGCTACAAAATGATACTGAAAGGAACAAGATTTTGCATCTGCAGATTTTAGTGTACTTCTAAAGGCTTAGCTGGGGTTCACCTCAGCTGTTCGACAGTGCCTTGTCACACAGCTGGGGTCCGAGTGAGAGACCCATAGCCACTTGGAGACTCTGGAGGAATTTGTTCTCCTCCTGTTTCTTATTTCTCTTCTTCATCTCCATGCTTTGAGAACGGAAGTATCTCCTCTTTGTATTTCTGTCTAGGGCCTTCTATCATCCCTAAATCTGCTCCCTTCCTCTGCCATGCTTCAGGATAAGAAAGATTCTCCTGTTTCACACCTACATTTTGTTCGTCTGTGGTTTTAAACTGTTTCCTGACACTTTTCCTTAAGAAGAATGTAGTTTCTGAACATAGACCAAAGTGTGGGCTCTTGACATCTTTGTGTTCCTCTGGAATATGAAACTCAAAATTAGCAGATGTAGTGCTTTCCTTCCATCCTTCACAGCTCTCTGAGCTAACAGGTTTGTGGTGGCCCTTCAATCCTTTCAGTTTATACTTTTTTCCTCTGTTTTCCAGGCTGTTGAAATATTTTGTAAGAGAGGTATTGCAAGAAGTGTTCAGTATGCTGTTCCTCTAGAGGGTCTCCTCCTCAGGAGTCTTCAGATCACTTTGAGGCCTTCCTAGAGGTCACCCATGATGTATCAATAATGCCAGAGAAGGGCAGATGAGGCTACCAGCAAGCCTGTCTGTACCACCATTATTAGTTTTAGGAGTTTGTGCCAGTAAAACTAACAGAGGGGGGAAAAATCCATAAATAGAAGCAGAATTTCTGCAGCCTTCTTCCACTTGAGGATTTTTCCTATGGCATTAAAGTAAAAGAAACTCAGTATTCCAGTCTTGTCATAGGGGCAGTTTTATAATCTGTTATGATCTACTGAGGTTGGAAATTCTTGCTTTTTTAACTTGCAGGGGACAATGATTGACTGCTTGGCTTGGAGGGCAGACTGGCTTCCAGGTTAAGAGGGAAGAAGATACTGGACTTCAAAAAATCTGATAATCTTCACTAAGAACCATATATTTTTTTATAAACCAGATTCAAGTATTTTAAAATAGTAAAATTTAATCATTGAAAAGCCTAATTTATTAGAAGCAAAACTATTCAGCTCAGGGATATTAGCATCCTTATATTGGCTTTATGTAATTAAGGACTAGAAAATTCTTTTTCACTTGGATACTAATTTTAAATACTACTGCTCTGTTTTTGTGTGTAGGAAAAACATCTGTCTTTATGGAGAAGCTTTAGAAAATAAGATCCTGTTACTAAATTGTTATTTCAGAAATTGTGGCAATGTCCCACTGAACGCTTTTAAATAATCCAGGAATTGTTCAGTTCTCTATCATACGGCTTGAAAGCATTGAAGCAGAAGTGGAGGTGTGGCCTCAACTCTGCCTTGGGGGGCTGTGGTTAACCCCGAGCAGCTCAGCTGTGTGGAGGTGCCTACTCCAGATCAGAAATACACTTGTCAGTGGCGTGGTGCAGTGGCCCCATGCAGCATGAACTGTGGTGATGTGGCGTGAGAAGGGGACAGAGGAAACAGGGACAGAAGGGCAATGTACAGTGAAACAAAGATGCACATTAAAGCTGAGAGAGAGAGATGGGGATTGCCCAGAAACAAATTGTGGTGGAAAGAAGAATGAGGAGGGAAATAGAGGGAGTCTTTAAAAAAATAATAAATAAAAAAGATGTACATGCAATCTCTGTAATTGTGGAAGGAGGTTGCTAAGAGAAACTCAAGTGAAGAGGATGTAGCTGGTGGAAGCCAGGCTTAAAAAAGAATAATGAGGTCCTGAATATGTTGTAGGAAACAACATACTCTCATTCTGTGCACTTTGAATCCTAGATAAGCTATTGAAGAGAATTTTTCTTTTTCCATGGATGAAACATGTAGGAAATGTTTTTATTCCATCCAGCAGTGAATGCAGTCCCATCAAACAACCTCCTTAAGCAGCAGTTTCCCTGAGCTGAAACCTGTCTCAATATCCACAAGAGTACTTAAAAATGCTGCAAAAAAGAGAGAAATACATCATTAACGTGGTTCTCACAGAGCATCTTTCCAAATGGATGACAGGTCAGGACATAAGAATGTCATGCTGCATTAGAAAGTGCATTACCTCCATTTTGCTTTAGCACAATTCTACAGTGAAATAGTTAATAAGGGATCTTGGCATTTAAGTGCTCATAATCAGCCATCCAGGTTTCCTGTCAGAAACTACAGCAGGCACTGAGGTGTCAGAGCCCACCCAGGCCAGCCCTGAGCTGAGCACGGGGGGCATCAGCCAGACACACCCTTTCATGATGTCTGCAAAGCTTATTCTTTCTTTAAGAAATTTGTGAGAAAATAGAGCCTATTTCAAACTGGAAGTACAATGTATTGTATTTGTGGAAGGTAGAAAAGATGGCTGAATCATAACATTATGAATTTCGTCTGTTCTCTTTTTTCATGGATTGCAGGAGATTTTTTTTCTCCTTCCTGGCTGTTTGCCCAGAATGACAGAAATACATGGTGAGATGATTAAATAAAAAGAAATCTTCTTGTTTTAAAATACTTTCTTTTTGAAACAATTTCTGCACAAAAGTCCCTGTCTTCCCAGCTCACACTCAAAGCTGGGGTTGACTTCAGTGACTACTGGTAGGAGGAAACTCTTACAGGATGGGTCCTCCTATTTCTTACATGTTTGCATTGGGAATGGGATAGTAGAGAAGAGACAGCAGGGTAAGAATGTATGACTGCCCTTAGTAGTTCTTCATGGTTCCAATTCAGTCAGCCTGTATTCCATGGTCCGTAGCTCAAATTAAGTTTCTTTTCTTGCTTTTTTATTTTGTAAACTCAGTCTGAGGTTGCAAAATTAAATGCATAGGTATGTGCCAGATTACTTCGATGTTTTTGCTTCAGTTTTATTTTTTAAATTCCATTTTGAGTACTGTGGGCATGATTAGAAGTCAGTTCCTGTGTGTTTGCAGGTTTTGGGCTGGAGGCACTGCAGGGGTGGGAAGGGCACTGTTCCTTATGTTACCCTGAAGCTGTTCTTTCATCCCTCTTAAAATGCACTCAATCCATAGGTCACCCTGACTGCCCCAACCTGCCCTCTCTGTGATGGCCTGGTGACCCTGCCTCTGCTCAGGATCAGAACTGACCCATACAAAATAGAGCTCTTTTTCCTCTGTTAATTCTCAGTGCACAACCCTGGACTAGTTCACAATGCAGCTGTTCAGAGGGGCCAAGCCAGGTGAAGTAATCCGAGGAGGTCAAGCGGAATTGTGGTTTCTCCAACTTTTCTCTCACACGTTAAATTAATTTACAGTATTCAGCTTGTTTGCAGGTTTATTAATTGACATGTGATCAGTGAAGACCTGCTGATAGATAATGAAAAGTTGGCAGGAAATTAAAAAAAAAATCCAGTTGTAGCAAATGTGCTTGTAAAATCACATTTGGAAAGCCCACTAGATTTTGTTTTCAACAAGTTTTGTCTTCCATTTAATTGTTTTGATTAATATCTCAATTTATTTGTATTCTAGTACAGCTAATGAAATTACAAGCTCTTGCATCACAGGAAAGGCTGACTCTCAATAGATTTTTGAAGCATAAAAGCCTGCAAGCTCAGTTTTGCAACATTAGTCTTTCCTTCAGTTTTCCCATGCTGATGGTTTTCTTTTCATGGTAATACACTGTGAGTCAGAGGGTGGGTCTGAAGCTCATGCAGCACCTTCTGGCTTGATCATGTTCCTTACTTAATAACTTATTTTTACCCTAAAAAAAGATTCTTCACACTGGTGTGTTATCATTTCTCAGATCAGTTTATTTGTTTGGATTCCATTTGCTTTTGAGAGGTGTAGAGGCAAGATCTACCCTAATATGCGGAGGCTCTTCATGTAAGTTGGGCCTTGCCCATCAGTTCAAACTTGTTTGTCATGTCTGTTTTCGTGTAAGTTTAGTTTTCATGACTGGAACAGAAAAGAAGAGATCAACCTACTTTTATTTGTGTTTTATGCTCAGTGGTTACTTTCATTGATGCTCTCTTCCCTTCTCCTCCCTCACATTCCCATCATGGCTGAAGGCTTGGAAGTGGCTGGTGGAGGTTGACTCTGAGCACCAGTTTCCCCAGTAGCACTGAGATTGTTTCTGGACACTCAGGAAGGTGGGAACGGCCTCTGTGACTTTTCACTGCCATGAGAGATCCTCAGGCTCAGCTATCATAAGGTCACAATTCTGCAAAATTATTTTAAAAGGTCAGCTGAGAAAAAAATCCTCTTTTCTCTGAGAATACATATAAATATCCTATGATTTTGTTCTCAGTTAAACTGATGATAAAAGAATGGCAGATTCTGCTGAGTGAGTTGATCCATGTCCAGTTGTTTTGACAATATATTTGTAAAATAACCATATTCCTTTGCAAGCATCATATTTCTGATCTCAGTGGGGAGAGAGGCCTCGGTGTTCTTATAGAGGGTACTCTTGAGAATTCAACCCTACAGCTGATTTTCATATCTTTATTTTTCTACTTTGTTTTCCTTCCAAGAGTCACCAAATGCTGCAGCTGGTGCCTGCCTGAAAAGGCCTCTCCCCACTGCTGATGGTGATGCCACTGGATCTCACTTAGTACTTGGGCTCAGTCAGCAGTGCTGAAACTTTACAAATTGACATTAGAATAATTTTGTTCTATGAGTTTGTGCATGCTGATCTTTTAAATCCACAACGACAGACAATACAGGAAAATCGTTCCCATTAGGCTTTGCAGTTCTGTGACTGGGTTGTGAAATCTCATTTTCTTCTATAGCATGTAATTCAAAGATGTGATAAAACTGACTCCTAACAACTTCTTAGATTAATACTTTTCCTAATAGTTCTACTAACTAAAAATATATCTAACAGTCTGTCAAGGCACGTAAGAGATGTTCTTCATACCCTTTGAGTACACCAGAAAATCTGAGTGTAGAAGACATCTCCTTATCTCTCCATCTGTGTTCATAAATGTGTGGGGTTTTTTTTGGTTTGTTTTCTTTCCATGTAAACTAGTACATTTGGGAGGAGCAGCTTCAGCCTCCAGTTTACCCTTAATAATAACGATCACCAAAAAATTTGATTCTTATAGAAGGCAGTCTTGAAATCAACTTCCTAGGGCAGTATGGCTGGGATTGGTGTGATCTCCCCAGCCACACCATCCCCTCAAAATTCCTGTTTGCTGTCGTGTTCCTGTTAAAATTGATTCAATTATCCAGAGCTGCTTTATTTAATTTCCTCACGCCTGTTTTGTTTTGGGGTTTGGGGAAGAGGATGGAGAGGGGGGTGTGTGCAGTGTTTCCTCTGTGGTCCCCGAGCATGTGTGGGAGTGAGGAGAGCTGGGACAAGTTCTCCAGATGTGCTTGGAGCTCTGCCAGCTCTTCCCTTACCTCCCCTGAACATGACAGCTCTCAAATGCAAATCATTCTCCTGTAGGAGCATGAAAGCCTCTCTGATCCGTGTGTGCCTCGTGCGATACATAGGTGCCTCAGAAGTACTGGGCTCTGGCAAAGAAAATTGTATTAATAACAAGAAAGTTAGCTCAAACCTTATTAATAAACATAATTGAAAAAATGCATGTTAAATTTGAAAGTCAGGTTGAAATGTCAGACAAGGATTTCTCGTGATATTTACTGATGCAAGCTTTATTTCCTGAATCTCTGAAGTGAGAGAAAGGGCAATTAAAGGTACAAGTGTAAAAACATCAATGACTAATATATCACAAGAGGAAAATTTGGGCTCTTCAAAACGGAAAAATCTTACCCATGCAGTGTGACTTAGATGACAGTATAATAGGTGTACTGATTGTCTACTGGTTGACAGCCCTTATTTCTAAATGCTAATCTAATTATTAAAGATTTGCATTCACAGGAAGTGGTAGGCTTCAGGACAACAACAAGCAGAGTTTAATCACTATGGTGTTACTAATTGAATATGGTTTTCTTCAAAATCTGGACTTGTAGAATGATAATCCTCCAAAGGGCCAAAGCAAGAACCTGTGTGTTTGGGATGTTTTATTTTAAATATTACAAGATATGCATTTATCTATTAACTCCTCCTGTGTAGGATCTTTTACCTTATTCCATCAGTTCTTGCAGAGTTGAGGACACATACTTGATCTTTTCATTTGAGCTGTATTTTCTTTATGATGTTAGAAGATTCTTGTGTAAAGAGGGTGAAGGCCATTGTTTTCTTTTCCAAATGTAAATCTACTTTAATTACCATGAATGGGGAAAATTGCTGTCAGATTTAAAGAAAAGGAACTTCCTCTGTCAAGTATCACTTGGGAAAATAAGTTGAGGTGCTTCAGGGTATAAAACAACTGCCAGCAAGTTCTGTTGTTTATGGAGAGGAGGGAGATGAAGAGAATTTCTAATAAAGTGTTTTCTTCTCATTGAAGGAAAACTGATAGCTTCAAAGCAGTTAGTTCAAAAGTTTGTTCAATATGAAAATTGTAGTTTTCTGATTGTCAAATTTAAGTCAATGGAAAGACCACTGCAAGCTGTGGTTTCCTTTGGGAAAGAAGCTACATCAGCAGTTGTATTTGCTGATCTATGCTACAAATCAATATTTTACTAACCATAAGTACAATACAATTTTAGCTTTCACCAAAAGAATTCTTCAAAATGAGTTGTGATTTTAAAAATACAAATAAATAAGAGAGCCATAACTTAAATTGACAAAAAGTGAGAAATTAAGTTCAAATACTAAATCTTTCCCTAATTGTCCCTATAGATGAATTCTGTCCTATAAAATCTGGTATTGTCAGATGTGAGTTACAAAGTCATTTGTTATAGAATGTCAGCCTTAACTGTAATGAATGTTTTGTCATTCTGTTTCACACTCTTGAGTGCTTAAATCACTATTTATTTTCAGATTCATCTTTCTCTATTGATTTTTCACAAGCACTGCTATTTTTTTCTGTGTCAATTAGACAGTATATAAAGTATAGCCTCTCATCTCGCATTAAATCTTTCCCCCCAAAACTAAAATATAATGGGAAAAACACACCTTTAGGAATGCCTCTTACATTACAATGCAGCCTTACATTTTTCTTCCTGAACTCTCCTGAAGTTGGTTTTTTCTCTTGGTAGATGGATAGGGCTCTGAATTTCATAAAGATTGCATTTCATATCTTCTGCTGGTATTTCTAAATACTGTCATTAAAAATCCAGGCAGGTTTAACAGGGGGGTTTATCAATTTAATTATTGCATGCATAGCATGGTGTGTACATGTGTTTAATATGTGCACTTATTTGTACGAAGTTTGATACTAGACTTGGGCTGAGAAATAGATTTAGGGATGAGTCTTTTCTGCTTCTCACAACATGATAAGTGATTTGTAGTGTTCACTGTCATTTAGCATTTCTATACTTCTTTTCTATCCACATGTTCTAGAACTGACTGTAATTGTCTGTGTGGGCATGTCAGGTTCATTATTTTGGTCATTTCTAGCAAGTATTCAGTAGTGGGACAAGTGGCATGAGAGATAACTGGAGGAAAAGGTAGTATGCAAAAAGAGTCGTCTTCTTTTTTCTGAAATACGTCTCTGTGTACATGAGCATTCAGTGTTTTATTGTGCTAAATGGCAACGGTGTTGAAGTAACTTTCCTATCATTAAATTATTGGGAAGATTACTGGTGTAAAGATTATATCATGGTTCAGTGGAAAGCTTTGAGTGGCATGAGCTGGGGTGGGTTTGTTACTGGGGAAGGAGAGCTGATTTCAACATCAGTTTGCAGCACAGGAGGAATTCTGGAGGGATGCAGGGGCCAGTGGAGCTGCTGGGGGTGTGTGCACGGAAGTGGCCTTGGCTCATCCTGCTGCACCCCAGGAGTTTGCTGAGACACCATTCTTCTGAGAGCATCATTCCTCTGTCACTCCTCTGGAGAGAGATGCAGCCCCACAATTTGACTGAACTCATAAGTGTCCTTAGGAAAACCATTCATAGGGAGTTCAGTGACCTTTTTCTAGTTAATAGGCTAAATTTGTATAAGCTATTCTTGACTTCAGAGAAACAGGTCTCACAAAATTTTCTTTTATTCCATTTTGTACAATAGTAAAAAGAAATTAAATGTTATTGTTCTGAACGTGTTTTAATTAAATGAGCTGAGTTTCATTATATGCAAATTTATTTTCTGACATATAAATGATCTCTGCATGTCAGTAATAGAAGTTTGGTGTGATTTGTTCTTAGCAAACAGCGTATTCAATGGATTTAGCCTTTCTGCATAATTTTTTTCACAATATATAGGACAATAGTAATTTGATCAATAATAATGTTTAGGAATTTTCTAATTAGAACATTAAAATAAACCCAGTAGCTGAAACAATATTTTCTTAAACAGTGTTAAATTAGCAGCATATAGCTAATTATGTTGTGTTTCTGTTCAAGAGGATATTACTAAGTTTCTGAAACAAAGCAGAACTAAAAATTAAGTCTCAAATAAATATTTCCTGAACATACTTACTACAAAAAAAAAAAAAAATCCAGTTAGAATTATTAGGAAATCTGAGTGGATGGCCAGAAGAGTCAGAGTTCATTAGATCATATCTTGAGATTATATTCTGTGTGATCTACAGAAGCTCAGCAGAATCCTTCAGGCTGTCCTGTAGTGTTAATGTTAAATGGAAAAGGTTGATGTACACTGGATTGGATAAGGCACACATCAGTGCTTAGGTATGTGGCTTCCTTTGTTTTCAGGTTGTAAGATGCTGAAAGTTCTGAAATGGATTCTAGAGGTGTGCTTGTTAACAGCAGTAATTGAGTGTTTTTAGGAGCAGTACTAGTACAGCATCGGTAATTTTGCTGAAAATGCGAGTGTTTAAAAGAGATAAAGTGAAGTAGCTGGGGATGTTTTTAAGAGCAGTTGTACTGGAAATGGCTCAGTGATTAAACAAAAGTCAGAGGTAATATGGTTTTCAGTTGGTCCAGGGCAACTCTGTCAGAAGGACACTCTGGATACAAACTGGGTTGGCATTTTGAGTTTCATTATCACTGGTTTCTGCTGACAGATAAAGTTTTCTGTGGGCACTTACCTTTGTCGGTGCATCACTATATGAACTTTCATTATAAGGATAGTACAGAAGATTACCTGTCCAGCTAGAACAGCTAGAAATTTTTTTTATCCTGTCCATGAGCTAACTGAGTCTTTCTCTTTTGTTTGTTGGGGTTTTTTGGCTGGTTTCGGGGGTTTTTTTGTGGGGGAGTGTCACTTTCCTCTTGTAAGTGAAAAGACAAGTTCTTTAATCAAGCTTTGCCTCTTGTTATTATTTTTCTGCTGTATCTGTGTGTTTTGGACTTATTTTCAGTCTAATTCATTAATAATTCAAAATGAATGTTCAGTAGCTTTGCACATGTTTAATTTTGTGACTAAATTAGATTGCTTTCACATTGTCCTAATTATTGGTGCCTTATATTTGGCAAGCCCAGCTTTTTAAGACTGGATTTTAATTCCTTGTCAATGAGGTGAGAGGAAAACATTGTTAGCCTCTTTCTATCCAGCTGAGGCCAGGTGTTGTGCATTAACATGTAAGTAGTGCAATTAGGGCCAATTATGATTTTAAAAGAAACATTAAAATCTGCAGGAACACAGTTTGTCACCCATAGTTTTTGGTGGTTTCCTGCTTTTACTTCATTTTGTAGGCATCTGTTCTCACTTTCAGTCTTGATTACAGTAGGGCTTGGAGCTGACATTTGCATCGACAGGTTAGATGTGTGAAGAGACTCTGGATGATAATGCAGAAAGAGGAACTTGGGTCAGATTGCACTTAATCACTTAATTCTCTATTTTATTACACATCTAATGGACATAAGGTCTACTGCAAACTGCACAGATCCCAGGGAAGCTGGGGTGCTCTCAGCTGCTGTTGAATTTGTGTGAACATAAAGGCACCAGGCAATCAGTGGTAGCTGTGGGGATAGTTTTTATAAAAAAGGTAAATCTGATCAGCCAGTTTGAGACTTCTAAATGAAACTTTACTAGATTTATTCAGTAATGACGCACTTCTTGCTGGGATGTCCTGTCAGTTTGCACAACCTTGTGTTTACACCCTCCTTTACCTCATAAATTCCATTATTTGGGTACTAGTTACATGTTTTCCCGTGACACCTGAGCATCAGTCATAGTTTCTGTCGTTCTGGTTATATTGCCCACATGTGTTAATACAATGCTTGTATTTGGTCTGTGGCTGTTACTGGTATTGGTTACCTGCTATTTTTGCATGCTTCCATTTGAACTCAAGGCAAGCTAATATTGATTATTTCCTAATTAGTGGGCTTAAAATTTATGTCAGGTACTCTGCTTGGACTGCATTTCCACAGAAGCCTGTGCTTCTGCAGTGACTCTGGAGTCCCTCATAGATCTGGGTTCTTTGACAGCCCCCTTCCATTGCCAGAGAGCTCTTCCCTACCCAGCAAGAGCTGGGACTGGGCATATCATGTCTCACTTTTCACTTGTGACAGGAAATCCTGCTACTTCTTCAAGTGCATGCGCATATTTTAGGTACCTGGAAAAAAAAGTTGGTTCTTCATCTTTCTCTGCCTATGAGACAAAAGATGGTGAATTCTAAATAAAACAGAAAAAGGTATTTGTAGTGATACATGCTTATACATGTTTGTGGCAGGAATGTAATGACAAGTAAGATGTGAATGTTTTGTACTAACTGTTTTCCCACTTTTTCAACATATATAGAAATTAAGACTGCTTCTTCTGTCTTGTCAGATCTCTTAATAAACTAATGGGGAGGCAAAGTTGTCTGACTGCTTTCTTAGGTTCTTCTGTTCTTAATGTAAATCATCCTCAGTGCATTTCTGACCAGTTCTTTCATCTCATGATGATTCTGAGATGCAGATGCTCAAGAAAATCCCATGTGCTGGAAGATGAGTACCTTTCTCTTTGTGTAAATTAACACATTGACTTTAAAGAAAAGCTAAGTACATTTAATATTGACATCAGTCTTATATCTGCTTCATCGTGTGATCCCTCACAGAATAGTAATGCAAAAAAGTAGTTGAACAGTACAGTTTGTTTTGTATTAATATTTAATCTGATACCAAAAGCACTTAAAGGAGCTGGGGATATGAGTCTTCTATTAGAAACAGCTTCTTTGTTGCACTGAGTAGTTGCTACCCGAGTAAATGAAACCAAGAAGTTTGTTCAAGTATCATTAGGTTTTAAAAATTGTTCTGCTGGGAAAGCTTTTGTTTCAGTTTCTGTTTTTAAGGGTTGTTTCTTCAGAGTCAATCAAAAAGCAACTTCCTTGATGTTAAACACAAAGGTACCAATTAAGTCTAATAAACTGATATTGAGTGAGTCAGAGAAATACTGATAAATGTAAATGCCTCTGAGAGCATTCTGCAGCTCTGAGCTGTGGAGGAACTGGAAAGCTTTCTAAAGAAAATAATCAAATCAATGAAACATCAATTATTAATGCTTTGTGATGCTGGAAAATTGGAAGAGCTGAAAGAAAAGCAGTGTGCTGCTCCAATCCCAGAGAACAATGAGCACACCCAAGGATTTGCAAGCCCAGCTTTGCCCAGCTTTGCCTGCTTCCCTGGGAGTGTGTTGGGAGGCAGTGCTGACAGGGTGATGTGAGGATTTCAGCTTTTGTTTCAAGTAAAATAGTGTTCCTCAGTCATGGGAAGCATGAAATGATTCCCATTGGGCCCAAAGCAACTCACAGGGAAACGGATAAAAGGGCTTAAGAAAATCTCATAATTTAGAGCTATACCTTGTTTTTTGGAGCTTTAGTCATTATTTCTGTACAATTCAGTCATAAATATTGTTTGCATCCCTGTGTGGTGTTCGGTGGCTCATTGATTTGGTCACTGGAATGTTGGATTTGACCACTGGAGTGTTTGGATTTGACCTGGCAGCAGCTCAGGCCCTCCTGTCGTTCCTGTGGTACAGGTGGGCTGCCTGCCTTGGCCACGCTCTGCCACTGCCAGGAGCTATTGTTTGTGCACAAATCAGTTGCTTAATGATTAATGGACTCTGCAGGGGTAGAAAAAGTAGCCACTAATGCTTGCAGCAATCACTTCAGTGCTATTCTCCCCTCCCAAATTATACCTGGGGCATAGGTAGCTGAAAAGTGCCATGTATATCGGAATAGGTCCTTCATTGCCCGTTAGGGGTTACTGCAAGTTGTGCATCATCTTAATGTGTCAGCAAAACACATTTTTTTCTTCCCCCATCCCAACCACATCACCTTTAGGTCTTTTAAATCTCTTTTCCTAAAGTTTCAAACTTGCTGGAATATTTTGAACTAAAAACTTCCACTCTGAAAAAGACCATGTGGTCATTCATGACTGAACCCCTCACAGTTTCCATGGCATTCTGATACCTGAATTCTTAGGTGTTCATGTTCATTCTGTACAGAGCAGTACTTTGGCCATTTGCAGGTAAGTCAGGTCCTGCTGCTGACTGCAGGCTGGACAATTTGGATATGCACTTCTAGAGTAGCAATATAGAAATCAATGAAGTAATTCCTTTGGATTCCATCTGAGAATCTGTTTTTTCTCTCCAGTTCTTCACAGACAGATGGGCTTTCATACAGCTGGAGCAGTGTTTCATACTGCTATCTTAGATCTCTTGAATTTTAAGGAGGTAGTTTTTATGTTTTCAATTGTCTTTCAATAAGTTTCATTGTGTTGCACAGCACAGTGAGTGGGATGATGATGTGGGTGCTTTATATACCAATTTTGGCAGTAATACTTTTCAGCAGTGCTTTAGATGTCTAGGGATGTTATTGATTGGCATTCCATTAGTTTTAAATATTGATAAGAAATCGTTCATTTATTTAATGCATAATTTCTGTCACCTTGTTTTGGCTATGGAAAGAACCGATCTATTAACTTCAACCACAATATTTATGAATAAAATCCTTAAGCTTTAAAATTATAAATAATTAGCTGTTGTCACAGCACTAATTATTGTACATACAGTGTCAGCAGGGCTATAATCTATCTGTCCAATATGTATTCTACTCAAATTGCATTAATCATGACTTGCTTAAATGTTAGCAAATGACTCTGCAAAGTACTTGCAATAGCAATTCTTGCAGCCTAGAAATAATGAAGATGTAAATCACTTCTACGCATCATTGCCATAATATTCTTATGATAGGATATGAAACTGCTGCATCCGCTTTTATACTAATATTTAAGACAGATACTCTGTGATGGCAGCATGATGTAGTTTATTTCCAACTGTGGAGGGCCATGTCATAGTCAATTGAATAAGTGAATTTAGATTTATTTTTCAAACTAGTCATGAAAGTCAATACTAGTTAAGTATACTCTAAATTCAGAATAACACTGTATACTTTTTGAACATGGTGCTTCACATTAGCATGCATGCTTAGAGTGGATTTTATCCTATGAAATTCTGCGTGTCAGTTTCAGTAGTGTTCAGGTTTTTATGTGAATATTATCTTCTCACTTAGTGCAAATTGTCATGGTTTACTCGCTTCAGCAAGGATATGCAATTTTATATGACAATGTATTGCTTCAGGACTTAATTTTGCATGCACTTGTTTATATTGTGCAGTTTGCTTGATTCTTATTTTGCTTTCTTGGTGTTGGATTCCGTGTTCCTTTATGTATTGGCAATACCAGCTGCAGCATTTGTGATCAGCTCAAAAGCAAACACTCCCCCAAGCCTGAATGTTGGGAAGCATAAGCAGAGTTTATTGAAGAGACCATCAGCTCAAAGCCTCTCTCCTAATTTCTTCCTGTGGGAAAATGCTGTAGAACTATTTTCTTGTCATGCACGTTTCATTTCAGAAGCTTCTCACTATTGCTGAAGTGATAAACCTGAGCAGCCACACCAGAATTTGAGTCATGGTACCCGTGGGGCTGAGGCAGGAAGGATCAAGCTGAGCTAGTTTGCTTAACTGCTGAGCTTTTTTTTTTTTTTTTCCAGAGGCAATTTTTATGTTCCATTGCCAATATATGCCATAAATTTCCATCCAGAATTTATTAAATATGCAGAAAATTGATAGTCTTCCAAGATGAATTAAACCAGCAATATTTAGGTAAAGTTTTCAAGCTCGTCTAACATGAGCTCAGTGGAACTGAAATTTTTGAAGGCTGTAGATTTCAGTCCTTTTCTGAAGAGTGTCGGTACTTGGAAGGCTTGAGACTTTGTCCCTGAATTTTGTTTATCACAAGGTTATCAGCCATTTGATGGCTATCATCATGCCTGAGAATCTCAGGAGAAGGGAATTCTAAAAGTGTTTTTATAAACAAAATGAATAAAAGTAAGACAGAGTAATAATGAGGAGCTGCATTTGTCAGCTGCTTTCTGAAGTGTGCCATACTTGTTGCTAGGATAATGGAGAAAATTAATACATCCTGTCAGGACCGCATGACAGGAACACTGAAAAGCTCTGAAGTGACTGTACACAGTGGAATAAAGGAAATCCACTTTGATCTACCATTTTTGATGTTTTATAATTGCACTTATTATCAGGTCCTTTACTCTCTTCTTATTTGACACAAGATCCATTATCACTGACAGCATGAATGTGAACATGGGCTTGGTTTGAAAAACTACTTGGGATGAGGTAATGGGGAAAAAAGCTTTTTGTTCCTAACTGTTAAGAAAAGGCAAAAAAATTAAATCATTTATGTTAGTGCTATCAGCTAATATCTTCCGAGAAATGCTCCCCTTCCAGTATAATATTGTTTATATGCTGTGTTTGAGTAGAGCTTGTTTAATTAGCTCCCTAATGAAATATTGTGTAACAAAATGGAAATTTATCATTTGCTTTTATGCCTTTGTTCAGTGACAAACTAGGGCAGGTCACTGTGCCCAGCCTGGACTAGGCACCATTTTCTTCTGTGCTGTATTTGAATAGTATTAATTTAATTATTTTTTTTCAATGCTGTCTATTGAAGATTTCCAAACAAAGGGATAAAGTGCTGTCCTTTGAGCTTTCCATGCTGTCTCTTATCTGTCCTGTGTGAGATGAGAAGTACTGCTTCACAAAGAGGCAGATTACCAGGTATCTTGTCTTTTTTTGGGCTGTAGAGTAGAATTAGACTGTTTTTATAGCATCAGGGGTATGTGCATTCATTCAGAATCCACACAGTCTTTCTCTTGTAAATCAAAAAAAAAAAGCTAAATTGGTTATTCAAACGGACTTCAAGGTATGCCTAGAGTTTTACTTAGTTCCTACTGCAATCAACAAGAAGCTCCTGTTGGCTATATTTAGCCCACATTCTGTTTGCTTGGCTTGGTAGGTAAAGCAATAAATGACCAGAGTGCTGGTGACACGTTGGTCACGGCAGATGCGCTGCCCCAGGTGCCAGCCCTGCGCCTCCACAAAACAGCCTCTGGCTTCAGAGTGCAGGCAGTGACAGAGAAATCTGCCTCCCTGACTTCTGCCTTGCATTTAAGTATTGCCTGTATCTCTATGGTAAAGCTTTAAAATGTAAAATCGCATTTCTTTGAATGTGTGCTGAAACCCAGACATTTCAGGAAATGTGTCAATGCCAGTGACATTTCCCCGAAGAAGAGATCTCTGTTTGGAGGTGAAGCTCCTCATCAGAGCAAGAGACTCACACAGGAAAGGCAGTTGTCAAGATACTCACCTGAAAAGTCAGATAATGGTGAGGGAGAGGGCTGCAAATGATACCCTCATACCTGGTACACAGTTAGTCTTCTCCCTCCCTCACTCTCTCTAATCTCTTGCAAGCTACTTCACTGCATATAAATAATCAAAGCTGAGCCTCCCATGCTCACATGAAAGCTGTAAAGATTGGTTTTCTAGATTTATGAGGAGTTGTGTTTCCCCTTTCTACCCTTAAGTGTTCTCCACACTGCCTGGTTATGCCTGTACTCATTGGAGTCTGGTGAGCCGTGCTGTCAAGTCTCAGGAAACTTGTCACCCTACATTCACTATTGCCAAGCTTAATAAGACTTAGCACTTCCATAGTGCATTTTTATGTTCAAAGTGTTATAGGAATATTAAATCAAATACTGCTCTCAGCTGAACTGTATCCCCATTCATTGCTCAGTTTTGCTTGACAGTAAGAACTTGGGACAGAAAATAAAGGGCTTCATTGCACCAGTGGAAGCATCAGCAGAGATTGTGAGAGAGAAGGGATGTGTTGCTATGCCCATCAAGAGAGTGCACTTGGCAGTTCCCTTGTGTTCACCTGGCTTACATGAAAGGAAAGTAAGACATTGTCTCACTCCATTTATGCTTTTCCCTTCCTGGTTTTGGGTGGGAGCATCTCAGTGCATTGCCTTTATTCATAGGAGCTTGCCACCTATTTTTGGTACACATAAGGACAGCTTGTGCTTGTGCTCTCTCTATACTTCCAGTAGTGACTCCCTGCAGTCCTGCTCTGGAATCTGTGGCATTCCAGGTTCAGAATTTTCTTATAACTCAAAAAATCTGTTCTGGAAATCTTCTAGGTGATTTTGCATATTCAGTGATGATGTGGACAATGTCATTGGCTTTAACAGCAGCCGTTCAATGATTCTCTAATAATATAACCTATATATAAGCTTTGCCTTTTACTAGTGCCTATGGGGAGACTTTTATTAGGAGAAATGGAAGTTTTTGCTGTTGCTATGGGAT
Source organism: Daphoenositta chrysoptera (assembly GCA_013397915.1). Classification (NCBI taxonomy): domain Eukaryota; kingdom Metazoa; phylum Chordata; class Aves; order Passeriformes; genus Daphoenositta; species Daphoenositta chrysoptera. Next base: position 369,157 of record VZRO01004351.1, read on the forward strand.
TGGAAGGGGTTTTCCGTAGGGAAATAGAGTCATTTTTAAAGCAGGATGACATGTTTAGTTTTGTATAGTTAAATCATGATACTTTTAGTGCTGGCTTTATAGCATGTGAAATTATGCAAATGCTTCACAATGAAGATGAACGCAAACACACACAATGCTGTCATCCTCAGGGATCATCTGGAAGGGGATGAATCACTAATCAGTAGATGAATAAACTTCCCAAACCATTTTACTTTGTATTAATGTTGGAGCCTGATCAATACCATAAATGTCAACTACAGTTTCTGTCATTTAGTTTGGCCTCATGAAGTAAACGGTTTTGCATTAGCTATGCTGTCACGTGTGTGCAGCAATGTTTTTAGTACAGATGATGTAGCAGTATAATCATATTGTGCTATTGAATTGCAAAGATACTCACATGAGATGAATTTGAGCTCGGCAGATGTTCTTTCTGCACAGGCTCTTTGGGACCAGTGCCGTTGCTTTGCAGCTCGCAGGGCGAGTCGGGGTGCTGGCACAGGCACTGCAGAGCTGAGCTGGTGACAGATCCTTCCCTTCCCTCTTTTCTCCTGTCTAATCAACAGGACAGAATTAGAGCTTTCGAGATCACTGCAGGCTGTAAACTAGCCTGGAAGTGTCTCTGCAGCCATCTGATGTTCCCTCCTACATTAGGCAAAATTTTCATCTGAATTTGGACTATGAACTACCATACAGCTGGCTTAGATTATGTCTTTATACTCAGTTCTTCTTTTTTCAGCTGGAACCAATTCATTGACACGTTTACTCAAACATTTTTCTGCCATGAATTTTTTTCTGCAGTAGGGTATGCTTCATTTTGATAGATATGTGGTGTCTTGCTTTTTGTTCAATATAAGATTATAAAAGACAAAGTGGAGGAGGAGGAGGAAAGCTTTGTCTGAGCAGCTCTCTCCTTTTTGATGTGTATAATGTTTTTTTTTCTTTCCTAATTTCTGCTTAATGTGAAATTCTGAAAAGTTCGATTTCAGCTGAATGCTGCAACTCAGCTCTAATAATTACTTTTAAAAGATCATTTTGAAGTTGTATATGCTGAAACTGTCTACTGATCTTCATCCATTTTGTCCATCATCTTTGGTAAAAGGTAACTATTGCACATATTATTGCCAGCTACTTCCTCCACTTCCCTGGTACGTTTCCTTTATTTGCATTCAGTCTGGATATTCCATAATAAGGGAAGGCAGGTGGATAAGGCACAGTGCAGTGAACAGAACTAGTTGTTCTATCCTAGTTTCCTTGGTTATTGTGTTACTCAGTGCTGAGATGAGTTTGGCAGAGGGTGCTTTGTTACTTGGTTATTGCATCATTCAGATTGAAGAGCAGGACTCCCATTTGTAGTGCTCACAAAATCTGTGTGAGGTTATTTTCCAATATTTGCTAAGAGTCATGTATTTCAAAAGACTGCAAGTAGGCATCAAAACTAGAATTTAAACATCAGTATGAGGATTAGAAGGAGGCTATTCTGTTCTGGACAGTAAATCATGTGTTGAGTTTCAAATTGCTGCTCAAGTGTCAATACCCAGCTCACTCTGAGATCTGCAAATGAATTATTTCTTCTTTAGCCTTTAACTTTTGCAGTACTGGTGCTACATGACTTCAAGGCAGATCCATTCTTTTTTTTTGCAGCCATCAGAAGGGATTGCCTTAAACTTGTTTCACCAGGCTGAGTAAATTACTTGCTTCTCTTATTTTCCCCAAATGTTTTCTGACTAAACTAGCCATGACCCGATCACATAGGAAAAAATTCACCATGGCTGGAATTTGGTTGAGGTTCTCTGGCTGGAGCAGGAAGCAATCAGTGAGTGCAGTTTTGCTCCATGCTATTCTAATAATGTTCTAAAATTAAATGCTTCAAGATCACAAAAATTTGGTTTTGTAAATAAACTGAGGAAATATCAGCTTAACTTCTATTCTTTCCACTGGGTGGAAATTCAGTAGAGACTTTTGTGTGTGTGCAAACATGTATGTTATATACCTACACACATATACCTGCTTTTTATATATTGGGTTTAAACTTAGACACATTGAGATTTGTGTGTATACTGCCTGCTTACTCTATGTGGATGAATAATTATCTATATAAAATTCTACATATAAAATATTTGCAACCTTCTTCTCTCAATGACAGTTTGTAGCAACAAGTTTCTAGGTTTGGATTCTTGCTAAAAACAGACAAAACCCACTCCAGAGTATTCCTTATTATCAGTTTTAAATTTCTCTCCTAACAGTTTCATTTAGTGATGCACTGTACTTTTATTGTGAGTATAAATATTTGTGTACCTACCGAGTTCATTATGATGTTTCTCTATCATTTACATTCTGCTTCTCTTTAGATGACATAATCTCTTTAGTTTAACATCACTAATCTACTCACCTGTTTGTAAAATCCCTTCTATTTTTACCATTTTTTTTTTCTGAAAACAAGTGGCAAGAATAGAACAAATTATTCTACAAGATGTGTATGTGAGGATTTAACACTACTTGTCTTTTTCCTTTCTGTCCAGTTTGGTTTATTTTCCATGCTGCTACATTCTTTTACTAAACCTGTACATAGAAAAGAAGTTTTCATTGAGCTGTTTGCAGACATACCCAGGGCCATTTTCTGAGGACTTGGAGTTAATTTAGATCTCAGCAATCAATTTGAGGTACCTTGCCTTTGCCAGTGTGAATTTTCATCTGCTGATGTATGGTCCATTCACATTCCTCTGCTGCACCTTCTTATTTTACGAATTGAAGTAAGTTTGTGCCCACCTGTATTTTACTGGTTCAGTGCTTCATTCTTTTCTCAATTACAAATACAATGTTCTGTTCCTGGAACAGAATCATACAGTGTTGCACAGCTGATATTTTGAAGTGGCAAATTTTCTGCTTCTAAATATATTAAAAGTAGATACACCCTCTCAAAGTTGGGCTGTTTTCTTCTGGGGTTACATCTAGCAAACCAAGGCAGAAAAACATAATTGAAATCAATGGAGGTAATCCCATAGCATGCTGTTGTAACTGGAAGAAGAGATGGGCACTAAATTTACCCCTAAATCTTTCAAATAAAGCCATCTGCTCAGAAGTTTGGTCACAACAGGTTTTAAGCCATCATCCTGGCAATAAAAGGAAAATGAATGATTCTGTGAGGCATACAGCTTTTTGTACATAAAAATGAAACCTTAGAAACCTATTGACTTTCCAGTAGGTTAATATTTTCTAGTAGGTGACTATAGTCTATAAAAGTCAAGCCTGAAAACAGATGAACTTACGTTCTTTGAAGTTGCTATAAATTGCTGAAATTTGCCTGAATACTTACTGTGTAACACAATAAAGTTTGATGCTTAGAGGTGTAATTTTTTTTTTACACCTTAGAGGTGTAAAATTAATCGGAATCCATAAATATACAGGCTCAGTTTACAGAAGCACCATATCCCAAATTTTCTGGTGCAGATGTGCACTGTTGTTATTAAGACGCTGAAAGGCCTTGGCCAGTAATTTTTTTCCCCTGCACTTCGTAAGTATCAAAATGTGTGAAATACCAAGTTCTTTTCAAAAGTCAAATGTTGAGCTGCCTACAGAAAGTTTCCACCCATGCTGTGTGGCCAAAACCATCAGGTGTGAAGTTCTCTGAGCAATATGAGGAGGCACTCACTGCCTGTGCACTGCTGGCCCTGCTTTGAGAGTCTTTGTTCTGGCTTTATTTTCACGGGTATTTCACACTTTCAAAGAGTTTTCTTCTAAAAGCCGTTTTTTCTGTTTGAAATTCCGAAACATGTAGGAGTTTGGCATAGGATTCAGAGCTGAACAAAGACTAATAATCTGTTTTCTTTCAAGAACCTGAATTCCTGAGAAGTTAGTAGGCTTGTTTTTCTTTGGTTGTAAGTACTGTAAGTTTCAGTTGAGGTATAATTATTTTTATATCTTATAATTATTATTATAAAAACAGCTTTGCCTAGTCTGGAAAGTAAACAAAAATAGCTAATAATAAGCTCTGAATAATTTGGAGTTAAGTTTCAGAATGATATGCAAGTACTCACTGCATCAAGCTCTCAGACTTTGAATCAGTTAAAGGGAAATTTCTTCTGTAGGAAAAAGGTGAGAGAACTTTTTTCTTAACATCAGCTCTTGCACTGTTTGACCTCAAAATATTAATTATTTTTTATTTGGAATGAGAGTGTTGATAAATCTTGGGAGTCTTTATTAAGGATGTCTTCCTGTTTGATGTTTTTTTTGTTGAGGTTTCAATTATTTAATTACAGGTCTTGATATGAAACTAATCATGCATGCATCCGTATGAAGCTGGCATACTGAAAGCATAAAATCATTAAACAGTCATTACTATAAACTGACGTCGGCCTGTAATTTTTGCAGTTAACAGGGGAGTTGATGCTTGGTGAACAATCCAATTAAAACTGGCAACAAAAGACTTAAAATGTCAGCCAAATTGCTTTTTAATAGTCAACGCAGCCATCACAAAACATAAACATTAAAGTCCCCATAGTAGCATAAAGCTTCATGGTGAAACAATTCTAGAAAATGAATAATAATTACAGTATCCTGAGAATTCTCTTAATAGATCTGCGCTCATTAAAATACTTTGTTGGGTAGATTCATATGAAAAAGTATTTTTCCCTTGATACTTCTTTATGCATTTGTTTTGAAGGTTTTATTCAGTATTTTATAGACGTAATTTCTAGTAATATTCAAAAATGTGTGTCTTATTTACAATAAGTTTAAATAACTGTATATAGATAAGCTTTGAGAGAAACACAAAGAAATGTGTTGCGAGGTGAACTGAGGATACGGTCAAAAAGAGCTTTTGTAGCCTATTAATGCTGTAAAATAATGTAACCTTTGTTAATTTCGAATTGCGCTAGATTCCTCTTGCAAGTTGAGCCAGGCTGGCAGGAGAAGCTTGTTGAGCCTTGCAGGCTGAAGTTAAGCAGCTGCATCAGCTTCTGCAGCAGTGGCCCTGTTGATGGATGCTCTGCCCAGAGCTGCAGAGGTGGTTAAGAGTGCAGGGCTGCCAACAGTAGACACCAGCATGGCATTAAAAGTGTTAAATAGTTCTGTGGAATCAGGGCGTAACGCCCAGTTTAGTGGAGAGGTAGAAGCATGTTGGTATTTCAGGAAACGCACATGCTTGCTTAGTGCCTAAATTCATTGTACAGAGACTGATTTGAGAACTGTGGCCTCGTGTTATGTTCATTTTCAGGCATTACATTACCTGGTTCTGTGTTGTTATTTTGTCTTTCCCTATAGAAGTTTGGCTTTTCTTTGAAAAATAATCGATTTGCTGTTTACCATCAGTTACACGTGTTCCATTGTTTTTCCTCCCAGCCAGCTCAGGACTATAGGAAAAGTGTCAGCATTCCTAAATAAAATGTTAGCAAACATCAATGCAGGAATAGATCTTTTTGTAGAGTATTTGTTTTATTTGTGCATTAAGTTGAGAGGGACAAGAACCTGTAAACTGCCTCCAGGGATAAAAGGCAGGAGTAGTCAATCAGCTAATTCTACACTGAGGTATATCCTTTAACTTTAGTGTAATCCTTTAATATAGTGTAATTTAGATAGCATGTGAAATCATTTGGTGAGCAACAAATAGATTTCTATTATGCTATCTGACAATTACATGCAGCCTCCTTAAATGGTACCTTGTAATTCTAAGGGTTACTGAGAAAAAATGGATGCTAACTATCCTAAGGTTAACATTCTTCTTCATTTTAAAAAGAAATTGTTTCCCTTTTTTAGAACAATGATTCTCTCTTGAAATAGATAATTACAAAAAAATTTGAAATTAATGTCTTTTTAAAAATTTGTTTCTTTTCTAAAGCAAAACTTCAAAAGGGCAATATATGTTTTGAAAATTTAATTTGTCTTAAAGAACTTTTCTCTAAGAAATTTGTCAACTAAAGTTTGTGAAGCAGAATGTAAGTGAAGTTGAAGGAAACAGTCTCTGGTTTCCTGTGAGCTCTCTACCTTGGCCAGCCGGGTAGGTTGATGAGAAAAATCTGTCTACTGTAATTTATGTTTTGATTGCAAATCGGTTTATAGGTCAGACTGCTCTGATGAAAGAATAGGAAGGGACACATGTACTTGGATTTTATTTTTTTAAATGTTGTCAACAATATTTCTTGACCAGTACTAAGCACATGTGCTTGCTGCTTGTCAACTTAGGAACAATGGCTAAAACTAAACTCCACTAAAATGAAGTGGAAATCTCTTCTTGACTGAGGAAGTGATCATATTCCTAATTCCCATAACAAATTTGAATGTAGGCGCGGCCATTCAGGAAGAGACAGATAAAAGCTTTACTGGTTTCACCAAAAGCCATTCATTTTATTGGTTGATAGCATGGTTCTGTATAAAGGTATCTCTCTGATATCCAAAATGACTAGCAGGAAATTGTAGGAACAAACAACTCTGCTACCCCATACAGTCTACAGAGAAAGTAGAATCTCTTTAAAACTGAATCTCAGTTCAGTTTTATTCACCAGAATTCATCTCTACAATGAAGTGCAAGGGATACAGATTTATAATCAGAGGCCACCCAGCGAATTCTGGTTAAACTCTGTAGGGGAAGGGATGTTTGTCCTGAGCAGCCAACTTGGAGCAAGCTGTCTTCTACTCCCCTGCTCCTGTGGAGCACAGCCGTGGTGCCCACTATACCTGCTCTGTACAGTGTCCAAATCTGCTTTTAAATCCCCAATGCCATTAGATGGCCGAAATTAAATAATTTTTAGCTTATTTCAATGTTATGGCCATGCATGGTGCTCCTCTGTGTCCTCCAGCTGATGTTGAACCCTGCCTGAGGCCTTATGCCTCACTCTTACAGGCATCATGAGCTGTTGGCTGGCTCCAGTGTTGCACAAAGTCTAGTTGCAAAGCTTTCTGTCAACAAAAATACATTTTGGTGTTTATTTATAAAACTAATACATTAGAATTATTTTGACGAATTCGAGGTAGATGTGTGTATAGAGCAGCAGTTAAACTCTATATATGTTTTCATATTATGGAGGCATTTAACAGCTTTTTCTCCCTGTCCACAGGAAATTATATAACCATAGATAAATGATTTTTCTTTTTAATATTCCCTATACTTATATACCAGTCACTGTAAATATATGTAAAGATGCTCATATCCAGCAATTTAATGTCAAGGGGAAATCCATAATAAAGCATATAGAATGCAGTTTTATTGAATAAAAGAAACCTTTATTTTTCTGTTTAAGCTAGAAACATATTCTTCAGAATATTACAAGCATGGGCACTAGTCTGTATTTCTCTTGATGTTCCCTAATTAGTATCTTTCTAGAAGGTTTGTCTTAAAAATGAAGTAAATAGGTGTGGGTAGAGTCGAGTCCCAAATGATCCAGAAGAGCTTCAAGCTTCTACATCTGTACATGGTATTGATCGTAAAAATGGATGTAGGATTTTCAATTATGCTCTGAAAATCATGTCAGGAGACATCCTGGATGTCTGGTTTTGACAGGATAATCTGGAGTGCAGATAGTTAGGTGTCCTGAGAAAATCTTTTAAATATCCAGGTGGGAGAAACTGGAGTATGGTTCATCCTTGAAGTGTGAAAGTTCAGGTACTTCCACCTTGAAGTAAATGTAGAGTAAGTCTGCAGTGCTGCCAACAAAGCACTGGCTCTGTCTCAGTCCAGACAGCTACAAGACACACTTGGGATCTTGCCCACAGTGATTCCAGGGCCCATCAGGGTTGAAGTTTGGGTCCTGATGTAACTGGCAAATTTAACCATGACTTAGGGCTTATCATATTATCATATTTCTGTAGAGCCACAGAATAGTTTGTTTGCAAAAATATGAATCAACAAACTGATGTCTCTCATGGCTGGGCTTTAATTTGAAGAGGATTCTGTACTTTGGTGAACTGGTGGCACTCATGTCACTGTCCCCATCCCAGAGAAGGCAGCTACTAAAAGGGAAGAGTCTTTCCCTTGGCCCTCACAGGGCAGCAAGCTCAAATGCTGCAGGGCTTTATTTTATTTGGGTCTGTAACAGGGCATGGCTTCAAGCAGTCTTTTTTCCCTAAAAATGTTGCAAAATAACAGGAACACAGATGAAGCAGGTAAGAGGCAGGCAGGGTGGTAACAAAGTGGTTTAATATGTCCATATTCATGATATTTCCATTGACCTATTGGGCTGAATACACAGTGTATTTCAATATGATTTATAGTTGCTAATTCCATTACCCATAGATCCCTTTCAGAAAGCCCTCACAGCTAATGAATTTAATAACACAAGGGCCAAAACTTGAATATTTATCACTGCCGAAAACCATCAATAACTGCAGAAACATTAATTTCTACAGCCATGACTGCTTGCAACCTGTTTTACCAATCATAAACTGCTCTTTAATCAAAATCTGTTCACCTCTAAGGTCATCAAAAATTTGCTGCCAGGCTACTTGTAAGTGCCTGGCTTTTGCAAACCTAGATGATAGGCTTACTCTGTAAGCTATAATCTCTCCCGCTTTGTTCAGAGTTTTAGAATAGTGATTGTGCTATCCCCTGTGAGTTCCCACTGATAGAAGTTACAACTCGTGATATTGACTGAACCCACCACTTTTAAGTAATGGCAGGAATTACACATTCTCCTGAAAATATCACCTTTAAGCTGGCTGGGAGCTGTCAATCTTGTCTCTGTCCTTTGAATGCTGTGTGATGTTAATTGTACCAGCAGCTGCTTGATCTGCTAAACAAACCACTGGAAGCCCGAGCTGGTTGTTTAGGCTGTTCCCTCAGACTCCATCAGAACTGGAGTGCTGCTTTTCTTCTCCCTTCACATTTTGCCCTTGACCTCTCTGACTCAGCCACCAAGGGGCCTGTCTTGGTGTTGGCCCAGTCTGTAGTGATTTGAGAGAGTCCTGTCTCAGCTGGATGGGTATTGGAATCTGACTGATGTACCACCTGCAATGAAAGAGAGGGAAGGGAGTGAGTAGGATTTTCATTGCAAATTTTTCATATTAATTGACATAAATGTGAGCATTTCACATAAATGGAATGTTTTTCACATCAATATTATACATAGAGCACATTAGTATTTAACAGCTATGTGAAGAAGTAGCATAGAACAAAGCTATAATTCAGGCAGTTCAGTAGAATAAAAGCACCTCAGGAACTGTTGCTCTTCATTCCCCTCTGGCAGTGTTAATTTTATATGAACACACATCGGCATGTTTATATTGTCAGGTGCTTCTGCATGATAACATTTAAACCTCGCATCTCACCCACAGTACACAGCATTATAACCTGAAACTCGTTTCAGGTTACAAGTTACAACACAGAGAGGGACATTTTATAGTGCAATGTTTATGACCAAAATTATTCTACTTCAGCAATCAGGCTCCCAAGTTAAAACGCTGAGTGATGGAGTTAATTAAGGAGGAGTAGTGCTGTTGTAGCTCTAATGCTACACGGATATAAGTGTCTCTAAAGTGAGGCAAAGTTTGTCAGGAAAGGTAATGTCTTTCATTGCACCAGCTGATACAGCTGCAGAAGAAAAAGAGCTAGCTTTGGGCCCAGAAGCCCTTCTTTTCGTTTGAGTATATTAACATTTCTATCATCAGAAAAAGCAGAAACACTCCACCACATACACCTTAAAAAAAAGAGTGTAACAGTCTTATTTCGAGAATTTTGCAAAGTAAATTAAGTATACAGTACAAAGACAAGAGATTCCAGAAATTTTTGAGTCCCAGAAGACAGAATGCATCCTATCGAGAAAGTTGGAAAAGGTGGCCATGTGATAGTTCCCTGGAGAGAAATCACTGCCTTCCCTTCTCTAGTGAGTTCTAACCTCTGTTCTTTTGCCTGATTAAATTCTCCCACATCTTTTTGCAGTTGAGTCAAGAAATAGTTGTCTGCAGAGACCCTTTCGAGACACTTTAAATTTATTTTCAAAAACGCTGAGATCTCTAGTATTTTTTTCACTTTTGTCATGCCACTAATGGAACTTTTACCAGAAATGGAGCCCAGCAGTGTTACCATCCTGATGTGCAACGATAATCGAAAATTACTGACAAATGCAGAAGTCTTGATGATGAAAATTCCTTATGCTTGCTGTAGCTAAGGGTTTTAAGGCATAATATGTAATATCATCTGCAGGTAATAAAGTCCACTTATACTATTTGACTTGTGAAGATTTTCTAGTAGACAAGTAATACAGCATTTGTTTGTTAGAAATTAATCAAAAGTGTAAATTAAAATATGGGAAAATCCCAGGCTCATTTTAGACTACCAAAAAAAATATGGAATCCATAAGGATCTTTAGCCAAGTTTAGTGCTATATCACAAGAGACTGTATTAAGCAGAATTAAAGAAGTATGAAACATTTGCTTCTGTAAAAAAAAGAGTGTTTTTAAGAAAGGTCTGCTGGTGATGGTCCCATCGTTCCTTTTTCCTCTGGTGTTCAAAACTGGGTAATTACGTTTTTGAAAAGTTTCCTAGAATGAGGTCCAGTAAGAGTGCTTATAAAATATGCTTACTTAGGTCTTATAGGACAAGTTTGGCTTTTAATGTAGAAATGAAAAGGAACAAGAAAAAAGGAACAAGAAAAGGAAGTGCTGCCATCATAAGCAGTCCTTCCTGCTTCTGTGCAGAGTAGAGGGACCTGGCAGAACTTCCCAGTGCATAAAGGGGTCATAAGAGCACAAGAGGGACTTTTGACAAGGGCGTGCAGTGATAAGAGGAACGGATTTAAACTGACAGAGAGCAGACTTACATCAGGTATTGGGAAGAAGTTCTTCCCTCTGAGGGTGGTGAGGCACTGGAACAGGGTGCCCAGAGAAGCTGTGGATGCCCCAGCCCTGAAAGTGTCCAGGGCCAGGTTGGATGGAGCTTGGAGCAACCTGGGATAGTGCAAAGTGTCCCTGCCCACAACAGGGGGCTTGAAACTAGATGTTTAAGGACCCTTCCAAGCCAAACCATTCTGTAATTCTAAGCATGCTTAGAAAATAATCACAGAGTGGTTTGTAACTGAGCAGTAGTATACCCAAAGAACTTTTAAATAAACTGAATTAAACTCCCTGAACATATGTTGCTATTTCATTCATTAAATAATGGATTGCCAGCTAATTGACACTCTACTGAGACACATCCAGTAAGTAAAAAAAAAAAAGAAAAAAAAAAATCCAAACATACCAAGAAATAATAAATTCAGGAACTGAAAGACCCTCAAATATTTCAAAAAGCACTACAGGTTAGATGCAAACCTTTTATGGTTCATTACCTTTTAGTATATTCTCTCTGATATACTTCACCTAATAACAATACAGGCTATTGTAGCCTTGTCAGTAAATGATAAAACAGTTCAATTACCTTGTCTTTTATATGGATCCAAAAAGTATGGTAAAGTATATTTCAGAATATTAGGAGAATAGTTCTGCCAAGGCCTGGCTAATTTTCAAAACTAACTTTAAATTATGTGCTAACTAGTTGATTAAGTTGTTTATTTCATTTTTGCCAGTCTGTAAAGCAATTTGGCTACATGTTTATGATTACAAAGGCATTTTAGCCTGACTCTTCAGGAAGATCAGTTTATGTTAATGCTGCTCCTGTCCATCCTTCTGATCTGTCCATCCAATACCTTTTGAACAGAATGGCAGCACTCAACCACCATGGCAGAGCCAGGGAATGTCCTGAGTTAACTGACTTTCCACTTTCTGAAAAACAGAAGCCTATAAAAAAAACAGGATCTGAATTATTTCACGTCCTGAAAGGAAAAGCAGTAGTAGCAGAACCCATGAGCTGAAGAGGAGCTGTTGAGGTCTGTGCTCTGTAGCTGTGGGATGCCAAGTTCCATTACACAATTGCCGTGGAGCAGCACGTGTTCAGTGCTGTTTGTGGGCCATCCAAAAGAACGAGCCAGAACCAAAGGAGAAGAAATGTTCAGGAGAGAAAAAGAACTTCCTTCAAATTTCAAAGGAAAGAGAGAAAGTAGAACTCCTTCAAGCTAGCAGAACTTCAAGGCAAGATTTTCTGCTGTCCCTACTGCAGTTTCTCTCGGTGTGAGTGCATGGAGTTTGGAAAGTGTCTCAAAGCAGAAGAGCTAATCAAATTAACACTTACAGTGTTATTCTTGTTATTGAATAACAAGCAAAACCCCTAAAATGAAAAGCTAAAATGAAAGCAAAACCCCTAAAAAAAAAACCCCAGGTAGAAAGAAGTTTGAGTAGAGTTTGTGAAGGGTGGGGGGAATGTGCAAGTTGGAGTAAAAAAATTCACCAGAACGTTGTCCAAGTCTTCAGGAAACATCACAGTTCTGGATGTGCTCTGCTGAAAGGAGAGGACTACTTTAAAAAAATTACTTCTCGGGGGAAAGAATTTAGAAATTTTCTGAACAGTCTGTTTTGGATATAAAAAAATGAGCTAAATGCAGATGAGAAGGCAAATGATGAAGACCAAGAGAATCATTTCTGACTTGGTTACTCCTCAGGTGGAAATCTGATTTGAAGCAAATTATTGCAACTGTAAAGTTTGAGCTGAAATAATGTTATACAGCTACATTTTTAGATGAATGGAAATTTCTTTCACATCAATGAAGACGATGAAAACAAATAACACTGTATTTGCATAACATACATAAATGTTTTTATGCACAAGAATTAAAAAATATTATTATTAGCAGCTATTAAAAATAAAAGCAGGAGTTGTTATGGATAGCATTAGGTAAGCCAATTCCTATATCAGTGTCGTACATTTTGGAAGCTTGTTGGCTTTAGACAAATTATCATGCATAATATTCCATTTTAGGTACCTAAATGATTTTGCAGTAAGTTATTTTACATAGTCTGCTGTTTATTTAGAATCCTGAAGAATTCTAAGTGTGCATATTTAGATTTCATGGTGTTTTATATCTCAAGCAACATTTTTTGTGTTGTAAAAATAATGAGATATAGACTTAGTTTCAAGCAAAATAAAAACAACTTTGCTGAAGTAGAAAGTCTGTAAAAACTAATTGGAAACTCGGGTTGATTCTCATCATAATGAGTTTGCAGTGCTTCACTGAAATGAGGGTCTGATGAAGACTTTTTAAATCACCAAAATAATCAGGCTCCAATGTGAGGTTTTCTGTGATGCCAGTAGCTAGATGAAAGGGTGACAAGTGTGATAATTAAAAAGGAATCCCCCCAGGAAATCTGATGTGTTGATGTATTGTGATAAATTGCACTGGGAGATTTAAGGTACCCTACCAGCCAGAGAGACTTCATGGTTCACAAAGCAGAACCAGCCTATTCCCTGGAACAAACTAAACTCTGTCAGACAATTGTGTGCCATTGACGGGATAGGGACAGGAGAGATAAAAGGGGAAGAAGGGAACTGAAAGATGTATTGCCATATAGATTATACAGGTTTTTTTCCCAAATACGTAGAGAAGCAGTCATCTTGGCTGCTCAGCTTTTACTGCACAGCTCTTGATGTACCTTGTAGGGTCTGTGTGTCCTGGCAAAAATCAGCATTTTTCTAACAGGACAGTGGCTCAACCATTGAAATGGCTTGTCATGCAAATTATAGGTTGTATGATAATCCTGAAAATTTTCTGTAGAGTGGATTTAAAATTGATACCTTAAGTAAGGGAATGTCATTGATCAAATACGTAAGAATGCTGGACATCAAATATTATGTGCAAAATTTGGGCAGCTTTCAATTCTAAAATAGCAGGATACAGGATTTACCTAGATTAATTATTATATGAAAGTGCCTTAGCAGATTATTTTGGAGCCCTGGACTGTTGACTCCAGTGATTTAATTTACTGAGGTCTCCAATTTTCTAATATGCTTAGAAATGCTTTTCTGGTATATGCAAACGAATATTACAGCATAAACCTTAGTGCAACTGTAAGAATGCTGCCCTGATAAAAGATCAATGAAATTAAAAGGATTAAGTCTGGGCCAAATCCATGACAGCTTTGCATACCACAGCATTGAAAAGCTTATGTGGAGCACTAAACAACCTTGTTTCTCCAGTTGGGGTAAGCGGGGACTGTCACGGAGAAAAAGGTGGTTTTTTTCCACAAGCTGTTCCAGGAAAGGAGGGAATGCACTTTCATCTTTAGCCTTGAAGACACATCATGTCAGGATGTAAAGAGAGCATGTGTTGTAAATGAAAGGCAACAGTTCCTTGCCGGGAATTTTTGCAGGTTCATCAGAGCTTCGCTGCAGCTGGATTTGTGCAGATTTAACTGGACATCTGCTAAGGTAAAAGGGAGAGTGAGGGTGAGTACAGAAATGGTGTAAAGCTGCATTAGACACTGAGGTGAAGTATCTGGAGGAGTTTCAGGTTAACAAGTTCACAGATCACTCAATCTGGCAGCAATTTTCACCACTATCTTCTTTACAAAGTGTTTGCTATTGTCCATAGCTGTGTATCTGGCTGTACTGAGAGTCTTTGGAGACTTTGGGGAAGTAGAGAAAACAAGGTTTTATTGCTCCTTCCAAGTACCATTGCACCTTGTTTGTGTCTTTGTTGTCCTTTGCAGGAGGATTGAAGCTCAGTGGCTCAGGCTGAGCCACCTTGAGCCGTGCAGCAGCATTTGTTAGCACAGGACAGGAGCCTGTGCAGGCACAGCATCCTTTGGGGTGCTGGGGGGCAGCCTGTGGCTCCCATAGGGCAGTGGCAGCACAGGGAGCAGGGCCTTGGGTACCCACCACAGGTGGCTTTGACTCTGTGTCCTTCTCAGACTGGTCCAGTGGCTGTGAGCTCCCTGCCAGCTCATCTGCCTTTAGCTGCCATAAAAGCTTTTCTCTGGGTGTCTGGATCATTGGTGTTTCAGAGACCTTTTCTCCGCTCTCATTTAACAAATGCAGTAACAGACTCCACAAATGTGTTAACATTTTTTTATGAGAGATGTTTGTTAGGTATTAGGACTTATTCAGTCATTTTCTCTCTCAAATTGAAGTGCAAGACTAATTTTTATACTATTTCTTTCGCAGATGTTTTAAATAAGAATTATATTTTGTGAAATCAGTTGGTATCTGTGCTGTAATTCAGTGTCGATATATCTGTTCTTTACCTTCATCCCCAAAAAATCCTGACAAATTAAATAAATGTTATACCACCTTCTTTTTTTCTTTTTGTTTTTTTGGGCTTTGTTTGTTTGTTTTGCTGTTGTTGTTGAATTACAGTGCTGTAGGGTATGTCTGTATCTGATAGTCTCTGTTTCAGTAGACTTATATTTTAAATTATTTCAAATATTGCAGCTCCGTTCACAGGAAACAGGGTTAAGAACACGATAAAGCACAATACTTTCTTCCCAATAATAATTGTATCACAGAATCACAGAATGGTTTGGGTTGGAAGGGACCCTAAAGATCATCTAGTTTCAACCCCCTGTTGTGGGCAGGGACACCTTCCACTATCCCAGGTTGCTCCAAGCCCTGTCCAACCTGGCCTTGGACACTTCCAGGCACAGGTCAGCCACAGCTTCTCTGGACAACCTGTTCCAGTGCCTCACCACCCTCACAACAAAGATTTCCTTCCTAATATCTCATGTAAATCTGTCCTCCTTCAGTTTAAGACTTCAGTCTCCCCTTTCCTTCTTTAATTAAGACACGCGTAAACAAACCACTAACTGCAAAACAACATTTAAAGGCCATCCTGATCTTTCTAAAATAATGACCCTCCGTGTGTTTGGCTGTCTTTTCCTTGTTGTTTCAGACATGCCTGGGAGCCCACACAACCAGTTCACCTTCAGGCCGCTGCCGCCGCCGCCGCCCCCTCCGCACGCCTGCACGTGCGCCAGGAAGCCGCCGCCCTCGGCCGACTCGCTGCAGAGGAGATCCATGACCACCCGCAGCCAGCCCAGCCCCGCTGCCCCCACGCCCCCCACCAGCACACAGGATTCGGTGCACCTGCATAACAGCTGGGTCTTGAACAGCAACATTCCGCTGGAAACCAGGTACGGGCCGCGGCCGCGGGGCTTGGGTGTCCGGGAAAAGAACTCGGAGAGGGAGGAGGCCTGACGTTGTCACGAGCTGGTGATGGGCCCTTACGAGTCTGTCGTTCTGGACGTGCCAATGTGTTGTGCTTTGAGCCCATCCCAAGCAGCCACGTGAGGCCCTACTTTCTTGATTCATCTAGATCATTAATACTGAAAAAACCACGTTTCGTAAAGTTTTGGAAGATAGCGATTTCTTTAAGGTGTGTAGGTTACAGTGGTATTTTAGGGTTGTGTGCGGTCAGGATTCGTGCTTGTGTATTTGTCTTGCCCTCCCACATTCTCCCAGGGCCATTTTGTAACCAGGAAATAGAAGTTTGGTTTAATCGGTGTACTCTGGCATTTCTGGAGTCACACAGAGTCAGGAATGGTTGGGGTTTGTAGGGACCTTTGGGGATCATCTAGTCAGGCTGCAGCTTTCCTGTGGATAAGAAAAGACCAGAAATAATACTAAAATAATATTTTCCTCAATACGTATTTAAATACTTTATTGCGTGTACAGCCAAGGAATATAATTTGATAATCATTTGGCAATGGAGAAATGATACCGAGCCAGGTATTGGGCATGGCAAGACTTACCTCTGGGAGCTGGGGAAGGGAGGGTTCAACTTCATGATCATCCACAATTTACACAAATAATCTACTCCAAAAACAATTGATAGCAAATGCATTCTGTAGTCAGGCAACTTATATTCCTGTACCCAAAGCTCTGCACAATTTCTTCTGACTTTTCGGCTTTTATTTTCATTTGTTCCGATACGTATTAGCTAATTTGATGACTTTCAACTACAGCTGTGTTTGCTGACTTGATTTTTAAAACAAGATCTTGATTTTCTTCAGTCTTCTTCCTCTTCATTGTGAACAGAGCACCAAGACGTTTTAATTAGGGTTTCCTTTGGGTTTTGCCATTTTAAAGCACATAAAGTGCAAGAGTTTGTGAAAGTTGTGTTTGATGAAACAGATAAATTTCTGATATCCACCTAATTGGATCCAGAAAATATAAGGTATTATGCACGGAAATGTTTGGGGTTCTTTAACACATATGTCCAAGGCCCAGTTATCACAATTAATCACTGAAACCTAGATTTTGTTCTTTAATGAGAAGGTTGGTTTTATTTTATTACAAAAATTAATCTTAATATACATCTTTAAACACTTGACTGCTGCTCATCAGAAGTGTCAAGTTTTAGTTCTGCTGTTAAGTTAGAATTGAAGAATATGCCAATTCATTCTGAGATAAAACTTTCCTTATTTGTCTTAAGGACAAATGTCAAAAAGAATCAAGGAGGATGGAAACTTTTCTGTAAAATTGAATATAAATAACATTTTAGTTCAGCTAATCCTTCTGGAGCCAGAAGCTTCTGCTTACACAGTCTTTATAAAGATAAATCTCTGTTGTTTCCGGTGTATCAATATCTATCTGTACTTTCTGCTGCAAGAAAGGTGATCTCTGGGTGTTCTGTCCCATGAACCTTTAGTTCTCTTCAATTAATAGGCAGGTAGATCTTCTTAAGCCTCTCTGCATCCCCGTTCACTACATTTCCATCAGACTTTATTGGGGGAAAATACTTTGCAGTTTCTTTTTCTTTCGAGTTCAGTTTAATTTTGCTGGTTTCTTACTATTTTTTGCAAAGTTGAAGCTTCTCATGAAGGACAAATACAGTGATATATAGCTGTATCTGTAATTATATGAAGGGCTGTGCAGTGAATTAGGAATTCAGACTGGAAAACGTCCTGTGGGCTACACGTTAGTGATTCACAAAGTCTGGGAATTTTCCACATTCCGACCCTTCAGTGGTTGTTTCAGCTGATTTCATGCCCCCACTGGTTGCTCCCAGCAGCCTCTCACGAAGCTGGCTGAAAGGCTGGATAATCCAAAAGGAAAATCTGTGAGTCTGTTTGCCAGGATGTATCTGCAGTTTGTGTGCAGACAAGTGCTGTAGCAGGGGAACACTGTAATGAAAACATTTGTGATCACCACTTCCCAGAAGTCTATAGTGCACAGTACAGCCTTAGAGAAAATGAAGGGCTTGCAGCTTGTTTTTCCTTCCTTTACCAGGAATGATTCTGCTAGAATTGAACTAGCACTTTGGCCTAATATCTGGCTTCCCTTGCTTTCCTTCTCCATTAATGTTATCTGCCCATTAAAAATAGTCCTACAAATTAAAGGGAAACATTTCAAAGATATGTTTCTGTGACAGATCTTTAATCATAGCAATCTTGCTAATATCTATATACCTAATTTGTCTAAGCAGATTATTTTTTGTTATATTTGGAACATTTGCAATCAAAAAGAAGACTTAGACAGTAATGTATTCCCTACTGTAACAACTAGGCAAAAATCAGAATACACATTTCCTCTAACTGTATCTCCTGTTAATCCATAAACAGAACATGTGTTTGATGTTTTATCTACTGCCATGGAATATTAGAGAATTTTCAGACAGGAAAAGATTTCGTAGAACTAATCATGTGACTGTAAAACCTATTCACTCTGGACAGACAGAAATGAAGCAAGTTTATAAGTCTGCTCATAATGATAATGTGTCATATTTATGTAAAATAAAATTCTGTAGTTCTGAAAATGTTTGCAGTACTCAGATTAAACATGTATTCGTACATAATTAGAATTTGAAACCCTAGATTGGATGGCAAAGGGCTGCAGTAAAGACATATACTGTGGTGTACGTGTTTGAAAGTTTCCTTGTACGGTAAAACCTGGTTATATTTTTATAGAAAAGGGCAAATCAGAAATTTTGTTTTGTGCTTCACCTAGAGGTGTTACATGCACTGATCTGCAAAGCAGTTTTGTCAGGACCTAGCTTACTAATGCAACTGTTTAATGATGAGACTGACTTGGAAAGATGAAATTGCTTGTTCGAGTTCACACCAGCTTTTGTCAAAGCTAAAATTAGAGTCTGTCTGTATGTCACTGCCAAGGCCAGTTCTCTAACTCTGGCAGTTATGCTGATTTCAAGCAACCCAAATAAAAATAAGAATTAAGAACTTTAAAACCCCAGAGGACATGTTATCAAACACCTGCTGCTGAAGGAATTGGAGAAGAGCTGTACCTGTAGGAGGTGTAGCAGCTCAAACTGGTGACTGTGCTGCAGCCTTCAGCACTGTAATGTGCCCAGAGATGCAAATGCAGGCTCCATCTATGCATGCACACACTGTTTGGAAAAATAAACACAGCCATTATTAAAATTACTTATGAACATGCAGTAATTTCGTTGTCACACAGAGAAATAATTTTTAAGCATTGCCAGAAAAAGACCGCAAGTGTCTCTCACACCACATTAAAACACGGGAAACATTGATTCTCTTTTTTAGGATAATGTTATTGGGCTCTTACATAAATTGATTTTTTCCCTCTCCCCCAGAATAAAGTACTTACAACCTATTGCCTATTCCCTTCCTTTCCACTAAAATAATTGTTTTTTCAGACTTCATAGATACTTTGCTCTAATACTTCAAATCTTGTGATTTACAGTGCAATACATTGTCATTATCTCTGACAGCCCCATCTGAACATAGCTTGCTACTTTTTATAGAGTAAGTATTAAACCCTGATAACTCAAAGGAATGTTTTTCATTTTCTCCATGCCCTGCTAGTTAACTCAGTCTTTGTTTCCATATCTTGCTTTGGGTTTTTTTTCTGCTGTTCACTATTTATTTTCCCACTTCAGTCAAATTCCCAAATATATAAAAAAAGTGTAGATGTTAAGTAGCGATTTTTACCTGACATTTTCCTTACCCTCCTTATGGTCTGTTACAGTTCCCTCATGGATAAACCATTGGTCACACTTACTCTGAGTTAAGTTTTGACTTAAGTTACCAAAGCATTAGAATTTTTAAGTTTTCTGTCTAAATCTCAAAATTTAGCTCTTTTGATTTTGTTTCAAAGTGGGGTTTTTAGTCCTGTTTTGTGCATCAGTATTTAAGATATTTGCTCGTTCCTTCCTTTTTTAAATCAAATTTCGTCCTGGTTCCTCTAGCCCATTTAGCAGTGTTGGCAGTAAGGTTAATGCTGTGCTGAATGGACTGAAATCTCCCTTCACTGCACTGGCAATGAGCCAAGTCCTGTAGAAAAAGACAGCTTAATTTAAGCAATCTTATCACCATGGTAATAGCTCCTCTAAGGGGACAGTGAGGTACCAGACCATAAACCTGAGATTCAATTATCATTAATTTATATAAAACTTTGAAGTACTGGAATAGTAAGAGGAGTATTTGGGGTTCAAGGCAGTTATTATTTTCAGATACAATTCAGCAATATTTCGGAGCCCTAAAGCTTGATTATGTCTCTAAACACTGAAAAACTTTGAGGATATTGTAGTTCAGGAAGTGTATTTGAATCATCATATAGAGGGAATCATTCCTTTCAGTGTTGCATAGTTATTTAGGTGTATAGGTGTGATTAGCTGTATTCTTTTTCCTGAAATTATTGTGGTTATATTTCTGTTTGGTATAGGGGAGATCTAAACAACAAGCAGGAGATGTATCCTGTACTATGGTTAGCTTTGTTCTTTTTAAATCAACCTCATAATTATTTGTTCTCTTCAGGAGGTACATTGATAGCCTTTCAAATCACAGAAACCATAGTTCCTTTCTGTGTAAGCTGGAGTGGTTCTAAAAGCAAAAAATAATTAAAGAAAAATACATGTAGAAATACACAGTTCCGTGTTAGATCCTGGAAGGTTTGATTTTTCTCCTTGGTCTCTGCATTTGAGCATCTTGTGGATCCTGTGAATCGTGCCTCCAGTGCAGACACAGAAAGCACCTTTGTGCCTTGATTTTTTTCCCAGTTCAGTGTTTCCATGGCAAACCGAGCAGCTTTTACAGCTCCCAAGGCAGACAGGTGTTAATGACCATAAGCCACCAAACAGGGAGACAATTTCTACTTGAGCAGTGCAATTCATTGGGAACTTGTTTGCAAATGGAGCTACTCCTGAGTTAAATGACCGGATCTGGGGCTATTCCAAGAATAAATGCAGGGGAGGGCTTCCTTTATGATCTTTTGTTCAAATTATGTTGGCCAGAATTTGCTATTATGACATTTCTCTTGTATTTTCTCATTTTCTACCTAATTAAACAATAAATCAACATATATAGAGGCTGATCATATTAAAAACAGACACATGACAAGGGTTTTAAATTCATTCTGAGTCCCATGTGTTTTCACTGCACAGCAGAAAAGATCTGAAAATATTTCAGTCTTCTGAATTCCCAAAGATAAATTGAAGACTGTAAATATGACCATGAACTTAAAATAAAAGCTGTAAATATGACCTTAAATTTAATAATGTGAGAATGAAGGCGTCTTTTATGGAAATAAAAATATAAACATTTGTCAGCTACAAGGAAGTACAACTTTCATGTCAGCAGCAGTGGGACTTGAGGGTCCTGCGTTTGAGTAGTTTGAGATCTAGTCACTAAGGAAAATAAGGCAATTTAAATTTTTCATACACTCTATTGTATTTTTTCTTTGAGAGAAGCTCTGGTGTGGGCGTCCCTGAAATAGTGGGATAGTATTTGTGTAAGGGTTTTTATGGAGGCTAAATATAGAAAGTTGAACAATCACACTGCAGATACTCCTTGCTCATTATTTTGAATAATGTGATGGTATATAAAGTTGTATCTAAAACTACGTTGTGATTTTATGGTCACCAATGAGCAAGCAGCCTTTTAGCTTTCTATGAAATAGTGGTTCCATTTACAAAACCAAAACCAGACTGAATCTAAATTTGAACGAGAACAATAAATACAGGTTAATACAAAGGGTCTAGGTTGTGAGAAGGGGTCGGAGACATGAAAACAATTCTTCCTTTCCATTTCCAAAAAAATCACATATGTATGTGTAATGTTACTGCCCAGAAATTCTCATTTTTCTGGATAGCTATTTCTAGGAAAGCAGGTTTCAAAGACTAAATAGTATTTATGTGGCTAATGTGATACATCTCCTATCAAGTAAACCTTATTTGTCACAGAAGCTGTACAGCTTAGATTAAACCGTATGTGTGTGAGTGTAGGTACTTGGAAGTAGACTGAAATGCTGGTAACAAAAGTCAGTTAGAATATGCATGAATATTCATAGGAGGAAATCGATGGCAAAGAGAACTGAGGGGCAACTGCTTCAGTTTCTCATTCCTTTCTTTAAGTCATGCTTCCAAACACAAAATATAGGCAATAAAATTAAAATACTGGGATTTTTATCCTTCTTGATTCATGGTTTCAAAGTACTCTACAAATATTATGTACTTTATATGACTTACATAAATATTATTGTAACTGCTATTTTTCATATTTTCCACAAAATATTCCTAAAATTTGTTGAAGAAAAAAAAATAGAGCAAGGCATGAGCTTATTCCTTCCTTACAGCACAAATTTCTGTGTGCATTGGTTCAGTTTTACTCAGCTGTTGTTTGAGTTGGAGTGCTACAGCAAAGTTCTAAGCCACAGGAAAGCACTTTTGAAAATTACTGAATTAATGTAGAGATGTCATCATGTATCAGAGTAACAAAGCCCATACTGGCATATGCAAGAGTAATTTATGTCCTCAGTGTGGGAATTTTTTTTTTATCTTTTTTTTTTTTCATTAAATGGCCAATGAAACCAGAAAGCAGTTGTGTTTTGGAAAACAGTTTCATTATAGAAGCCGTTCTTGTTTGATTTTGGCATCGTCCTATATTTATATAATTATTGTCCCAGCTTTTGCCAGAGACTTTAAAGTTTAGTTACCTGGTTAACAGGCTTAGCTTGCCTACAGCAACAACAGACAAGTGAGTCAGCTTCACATCATTTGTTCAGTACTGAAGCAAAAAGCAAAGGATGCAGATTCCTTTTACATCCAGGGTCACAGTGCTCAGTTTTCAGATGCTATGTAAAGAAAACATGAGTGAATAAAGGGAAGCAATTCTATGTGAATGATTCAAAAAGCAAGTCCAGCTCAAAGAGGAAATTTTAACGAAGTGGTTCTGTTCCCAAAGACAAATCTCTGCGGGGGTTCAACTTCATTTCAATTATACATGTAAAAATAAATAATTTATGAAATAAATTAGATAAGTAGTTTTCATGGCCATTTTTCCCTTCCTTCACCCTTGATCATCCTTGTTCCCATAGTTCTTGTATACAAAAAGGTGAAACAAAGGCTATAAAGTTGTAGGTCAGTTCTGTCTATAATTACAAGTCATGTCATATTCAGATATAGTTTTTCTGGGTTGGTTTTTCAAGATGAGGGTATAGTGTGTATATCTTTGTGATCAAGTGGGTGTCTTGGTTTTTATATATATAATAGCTGTCTCGTTTTTATACTAAATAGTTTTTTGAGAGCCATATGGAAGATTTATAAAAAAATACATTCTGATTAGTATGTAAGTTTAGAAGTGTCCTCTTCTTTCTCCTCCCACTTTGAGTACAGAGTAGAATGGATAGAAAACCAGGAGAGAGCAAATTTCTGCTTTTTACTACTGTCACAGGAAATATCAAGTGACCTAAAATGGGCAGGTACTAATGTCTTTTTGTCAGTGTTTGCCAAAGTAGATGGGCAACGGTATCAGTTCCAAATCCCTTTTGGCTACCATCTCTGTATATTTTCTGGCTGTGCCAAAAAACAGAATCCTTCTTATGTTTCATCTGCTATGCCTCTTAAAAATTTCCTTTACACTTCTGTTGACATCTAAAGGAATTACTTCAATTAAATATCAGTATGGATATACAATTACATACATTATATGCAGCTATAAAATGCAGTTGAAAAGAAATTGGGCAGCTTAAATGATTAAACTAAAGTCTTCTTAGTTTTTCTATCACAGAGCTTTGCAGCAATTTTTAATGCTTTAGGTAACTATTTCTTGAATGTGAAACATGTATGGGTACAAATGTATTCTTCCTTGGTTTATCCAGGAGAAATGCAGAGTAATTTTTTGGCCAAAGTATAGCAAGATTTGTGTTTCTAACTTAGCTGTTGGCTCCCTTTCAAGTCTGCTTCTGTTCTTCATTTTTTCTTCTTACAAACTCATGATTTTTAATGGAAAGGGAAGGAAAGCATGTTATAGGAACAAATGAAGGTCTGGGCCTACAGATGCTTGGCACAGAGTTAATGCATAGGAAGTTACAGAAGTGATACCAAGCCCTTGACAAAGTTGAGGGACATTTCTACAGTATCAGGATATAAAAATATTTTCTCAGAATTTAATTAGTGAATTCTGTGTGAGGTTAATCTGGTTTCTGTAATAGTATTATGTTATTGCCACATTAATTCAGTTGGGATGTTGCTTCAAGCTTTTATAAGACTTAAATTGCTGTTCCAGATAAGAAGCCAAAAGTACATAACAAAATATCCTGATGGAGAGGCGTGTAAAGAAATGAACTTTTCTCTGACCTTCTCCTAGCTACGAATTCATCATTTGTATGAGCTGTGCTCTTGGAGTTACCTGCCATTCCTCCTGAGATTAAGCAAGAGCAGCTGGATGAGCCACAGGAAACTGCTTCTCCACAGAATGAAAGCAGTTCTGCCAGCAGCAGGACCAGCAGCTCTAATTTCATGCCTTGTGTCAGCTGAACTCCCAAAAAGCCCCTTCCTTCCCTCTTTATGGCACCTCAGTGGCAGGGGAGACGTGGCCCCTGCTCGGGGGGCTGCACTTCACTGCCCCTGGGCTGTGCCGGGCAGGGCTGGGTGGGGAGGGCAAGGAGCTGGAGAGGATTCGAAGTTCAAAAGTTTTACATTTGTAGAGATGAACAGATGGGTGAACTGCCAAACAGACATGGTGGTTACCTCAAAGACAGAATGCTTTCCAACGGCCTCTTCTATATGTGAAGTTATTACTGAGCCTTTAATATTTATTTATGTATTGGAGCTATCAGTGTAATAATATTAAGTGACTTTTCACCAACAAATGCCTTACAGATTATGTCCTATATTTCTGTTTTTAAGAGAATATTATCATCTTCTTTTATGGATGTTTTTGATGTTTTTGTGAACATTTAGTTTTTCTCCACTTGGAAGGAGTGGTCTTATCAATCATCCTTATAAATGCTCTTATTTTTCTTGTGTTCCCAATTTTCAAAAAAAAAAAAGACAGGCCTTAGCTTTTCTCTTAGATCAAATATTAAAGCAGACATCAAGCTGCAGTCATATCTAAACTTTTGAACTGCAGGTTTTATTATTTTGCTCTTTAGAAAGAGAGCCTGATTTTATAGAATTGATAGCAACAGTTAAGCATGTCCTGACATCCTCTGGGAACCGTGGTGTGCTCAGACAAATGAGGAGTCGTCTGAGTTTATGAGAACATAGTCACAGTCTGGCTTTGGAAATTCGTCTTTGTGCCATCAGTGTTTTTCAAATTCTATAGTAATGTCTTTGGGTATTCAATATACTCTCCCAAAAACGGAAGCTGGAAACAATTGGGTTTTTTAAACATTTTCTCAACACTGTTTCACTGGTAGCTCAGTTTCAGTGTACCATTGCTTCAGAATCTCATTTTTATTACAAATTAGAGCAATGTAAATTCTCCTCTGTGTGAATGGAGTCATCTGTCCAAAAGAGAGTGAGCTGGATCCAGGTTCTGTGCACTCTTCTGCTAATAGAGAAGCACCTCTGCATAGTAGCATTTTATCATCAAGCCCCTGTCATAAATTCCTGTGCAAGAGTATGAAATTATTCTGGCTATTGATTGCAGGTTGTTAGAGCCTTAATAACAATTTTCTGTTTAGCATTTCCTTCCCCTTACCTCTGATACCTTTGAGCTATGCACCATAAAGGACAATCAATTCTGCCAATATCAGACTTTTTTGCCGTAAGTTCAAAAAAATTTAAATGAGAAATTACCAATTAAGTAGGTTTTTGTCATTATGTCGGGAACAAGTAAAGCAATAAAGAACAATTCACTTTTTATATTTGTAATATTTATATATATGTGTGTGTGTATGTATATATGCACACATACTTCTCATATGTATATGCTTATATCTAATAACATGTATTATTTTATAGGGTGGTTTTGCTTCTATTTCCCTGAGTATCAGAAAGAATTTTGGCATGACATTTTTTCCTGCCAAAAGTCTAAGTGACTGTGTATCTTGTTAACTGCTGACTGAGAAGTGAAACTTGACATACTTGCAAAGCTTTCATGTGTGACAACAAAGCATTGAGTCCAGAATAACCAGCTGTGCTCTCATGGCCTGTGAGGAAGGAAGCAGTTTATATAGTCCTGTAAACAGTCACATTACTTCATTTGAATTTGTTATTTTACTGTATATGAGTTTATAATTTTTGAACCAAAGCAGTTAGAGGTAACATTACACTGTGGAGGGCAGGGCCATCTTTCTAATCTGTGTATCTACAGCTGTGGAAGTCAGTGGGAAGGAAAACTAGAATGTGTTATCTGATGTACTGCCAGGATGCTGTACTCAAGGTCAGATGTCCAGTTTTGTCCAAGTGCAGTTCATTTGGGTAATAATCATGAAACAGAAGTAACTAATACTCAGATTTCATTCTTGAGGTTTAGTCATAAGACTCCTAATACCCAGGCCCTGTAAACTGCAATGCAAGCTAACCTGTATTCTCATTTGCTTTCTTTTTTATGTAACTGAAGTGCTCTTTAAAAGATAAAACTGCTCTCTAATACCTTTTTATTTTCTATAATCTGGCATTTTGAAAACCCTAACCCTAACCTTTCTTTTAAAATCTTATAATGTAAATACATAATACGACACTCATTACACCATTTTAGCAATTGCCATTTCAGGAACACGTATTTACAATATTCTTAAAGGCAAATGTCACAGTATAACAATGTTTCATACTCCTGAGTGTTTGATCCTGTGTACATCCCTCTGTGTATGCACTGAAGAAATTCTCCCTGCATGGATTGATTGATTGATCCATATATGCATTCAAAAACTTGTCTTGTGCATTGCTGAAGGCACATTTGCCATTGGGAAGATTCTGGACCATGTCACTTTCTCAGCTCAGACCTCATGGCTTGAGCCAGAGGAACACCAAGATGCTCTAAACTCCTTTGGGTGCATGCTGTGGTGTGAGTTTGAGAGGTGCACCCGTCAGAAAAGAGGGCACTGAGGAAGCTTGCTCACTTAGATAAAACAAAGGAAAGAAGGACCAAAGAAAGCTGGTGTTTCTAAAAGAATATGTGGTTGGTATGCTCAGCCCTGAACAGGCCCTTTTTGCCCACAATTTTTGAGCACATATCACAGTAAGTTATTGTTAACATTAAATAACCTTTCCTAAATTCTCTTGGAGAGCTCTTGCCAGTCCTGAAAAACCATCCTTCCTCCTATAAAAAAACACTCTATACTTCTGCACCAGAGCTTTTTCTGCTAGGCACATTTTTGTACCTTATTTTTTGTGCTAATGTTAAGTCTTTGCTATTTTTTCTTGAAGGCAATCAGTCCTGCAAAGTATGCTGAAATAGGTCTCCAAATGAATTCTTTCTTAATATGTTTGAGAATCACCGCAGTAGGCAAAAGCATTTGAAGAAAAACTGCTCTCAAAATAGCTCAATTAAGAACAGTAAAGAAATTGTGCTCACCTATATAGTAACTACAGTTCTTCAGAACAGGTTATAATTGTAGATCAGGTGACTTAGTAGTCACTTTTTTATTTTAATTTCCTACATTCCATGGTAAAAAATCTATGTTCACAGTGGCACTGGCTTTAGCATTTTTTGGGTATTCCAGGTGGATAAACCAGATAGGTGTTGGATGGAGGGGATACTGCTGGCAACAGTTCCCATGTCTTTGTCACACCTGTGTAAAGGCACACAGGGGCTGCTCATCTTGGAGGATCCCAGTACTCTACTGAGAAACGGCCTTCCCTCAGCATTACTCTGAAACATGGGGAAAATAACTTAGAATTAATTTATGTTATGTTGTTTCACTAAAACATTGCCGGACATCTTGCGGTGTGGTTAAAAACTTGCAGAAGGTATTCAAATACACATTTTCCTGTCTTTGATATTTTCTGTGGCTATATACAGTATTTACTATACAGTGCTTATATAGTTCCTTTTGCTTTTTACATCACAGAGTGGTTTTTACATCGTTCTTTGTCTTCTCTTTGTAGGCATTTCCTGTTCAAACACGGCTCTGGGTCTTCAGCTATCTTCAGCGCAGCCAGCCAGAACTATCCCTTAACATCCAACACTGTTTACTCTCCACCTCCTAGGCCTCTTCCTCGAAGTACCTTTTCCAGGCCTGCCTTCACTTTTAACAAACCCTACAGGTGCTGCAACTGGAAGTGCACAGCCCTGAGTGCCACTGCCATCACGGTGACCCTGGCGCTGCTGCTGGCCTATGTCATCGGTAAGCCCTGCTGCCTCTCCTCTGCTCAGCTGCTCTTGGACCTCCTCTGCTCTCTTGTCTCGCTTGCTTTGCGCTAACACAAGTCATGTTTTACCAATAATATCTGCCATTGGTGCTTTGTAAATCCTGGTGGACAAAACACTGCATTGGCTAAAGGTTGAACATGGAATTCTCATTAGTTTTTTGCTCTGTTAACCTTGATGCTGCCTAACAGAGAAAGAAATATTCAAAATTAGATGTTTATACTAGCAGAGGACTCCTACTGATTTTAATTGCTGTGATATTTTCTTAAACATTTGATTTTGATATTACACCTTACAACATTGATGCTCTTAAAGAATTATTTGGAAAGACTGGTAATGTTTAATTGTGTTTTGCCTTGCTACCCTTAGTTAATTTCTTCAGTCTCATCACCATTTAAATCTTACACAGTTTTCCTCCTAACTGTTTTATCATTTGCTAGAATGACAGCTAGCTCTAAAAATAGTTTTATACCGTCTTGTCTAAGATAGCTTTTGTTACCCCTTTATTGAATTTATGTTTAAAAAATAGGTCACACATTATCAACTTTGTCATTTTGTTAGCAAAATATTTTGGACAGGTTTATCAGAGTAGCTAGAAAGGTCTTCCCCAGGTTTGAGGTTTGTTTCTTTTTTTTTTTGAGGACAAGTACATTGGAGGTGGCTTGAAGTCAATGTGGTTACAGTCATACGTAGGAGAGCAATTCTCTGTGATTTCCTGCATAACATTTAGCCTGAACTATAATTATTGCATTGGGTTTTCAATCTGAATTGAAAATATTAAAGAACATTCTGTGTGTAGAATTTAAGAACGTGACTGTGGCTTTTGTAAACATAGGGAAATCTAATTCGTTGTTGCTCTCTCACACACACACTCAGACTGTTGTTTTAGGTGGCAGTTCACAGGTGGCAGGAGCCTGAGTATCCCTGATACCCTGTAGCTTGAATGGGAATAATTCCAGGTTTGCCTGAAAGAGTGCAGTTCATACTTAGTAAAACTTGTCAGAGATACAAGTACAGGTACCTCCAAACTGCTAAATGGCCACTGATTTTCTGTACTCTCTGAATAAACTTATCTATAGTGAAAATTATTAAAATTTCAATAATTTCTTGTTTCCCACTGAGGTTTTTTTTGGTCCCATCGTGACAAAGTTTTGGTTATTGTCAGCAAGATGCTCATCAGGAGGGATTTTTTCCTAACATCTTCACCTAATGCATATGGGAAAGCAGATTTGAGCATTTCTGGTGCATGATGATTTGAAAGCACCTGAGGATCTCGTAAGCTCCATTAATTGCAGATTTACATAACAGCTGGTGAGCATATGCCCTCGCTTAGGACGGGCTGTATCATTTTTGCAGCCTCATCTGTTTGCTACACATATTATCCCACCCACACCATTTAGATTTTATCTGGATGAAGCACTGCCTCTTTCATCCCTGTTTAGATTTCAGTCTGCCACTGAAATTTCTGTAACTTTCTAGGGATCTGCTGCTATATGTCATCAGCCTGAGAAGGCTGGAAGCACTCCTTGTCACCATGAATTAAAAAGCTCTGTGTGACTCTCCTGAAGATGTGTCTGTTTGTCATATCTTGGTCACACGAGGGTGTAGCATGTTTTCTGTAGTTAGGCAGAAGCAGGTAAAATGGAGATGTCCTTGCATTTTGTAAATTATTACTATTTCTATTTATGTTTTCTATGGAAAAAATATAAATTTTTGAACCAGGAGTTATAATTCAGAAGACTTTTAAGGATGCCATTATTTGGTCTTGTTTTCCCCAGAAATTTTTCTGTTGCATAAGCTTTCCTGCAGATTCCAGTAATATTAGTTACCTTATTCCCAGTGAATATTCCTGCTGCCCATCTCTGGTTGGCTAAATATTTAAATAAGTTTATGGTCTTTTCTTATGACTCAGATACCTTAGTTCTTTCCCTTTTGCTAGGTTTAAATCATAGCATATAAACTGTTTTCAAAGTTCACTGGCTCTGTAGGCTTGCATATTTGCATATCTTTTCACATCAAAAGTTTAAATGTGCATGTTTAAAATGAGTAGTTGAATATAGAAATTCAGACCGTATGTAACACTCTGAAGTTAAAATTCACTCCCCCAAGTGTTTTCTCTCTGCTCACCATGATTCAGATTCCTCACTCCATCAGGATTTCTTCAAGTCAGAGGAAGTTGTATCTGAGCAATCACTACAGACATGGGCCCAAATTGTAAAATAAAACTCGTTTTAAGTTCAGGACCAAGCTTAACCTGTGATCAGCTCAGCAGTTTTTACTGGAAGAATAAGGGAGACTTTTTAAAGGCAAAATTGTTCTCATCATTGTATTTTTTGACATAGCGTGCATTAACTTACCATGAAGTAAAATTTCAGGCCAAATGAATGTTGGTCAAAATTTAATATCAAGCTTTTTCTTCTCCTAATCTAAGAACATAGATGTTCTTTTTCAAGAATTTTTCACTGCCATTAAAAGCTTAAGTTGCTCATTACTTTTAAAAAAAGAGGCCCAAATCTCAGCCTCAAGTCAAAACATCTCCAAAGTCTTAGAGACACAAAGCTTATTCCAGATCAAAATTTACAAGTGGCTCTTATATTTGAAAAGAACTGAGACCTGTGCCAGAGTGCTCTAAGCTGTGATTTCTTTTCAATCAAAAGGTAAACTAGCAAAATGGTTTTGTTCTTTAATTTTTCAGCCTTTCCCTCTTATCAGTGAGACTCAATAGTGAACCTTTTACATAAGAACATATAATTCTTCTGTATTTTCTCTCCTTTGAACTACTACTCATTTTTTAAAAAATACTGTTTCTTCATTAATCCTCTTTTGGCCTATAATCACTGTGTTTACTACTTGGCCTTTCTGAAATAAATTTGACTATTATATGGACAGTAGTGAAATTATAGAACACTGTTGATGGTTGTGTAACAGCAGATTTATTGAAAAGCTGTAGTTTATCAAGTAAAACACATATTTTC
This sequence comes from Daphoenositta chrysoptera, assembly GCA_013397915.1. Lineage (NCBI taxonomy): Eukaryota > Metazoa > Chordata > Aves > Passeriformes > Daphoenositta > Daphoenositta chrysoptera. The sequence goes on from VZRO01004351.1 coordinate 400,458, forward strand.
ACTTCAACAGGAGTAATTTCTGTGAATAGGTTCTGAAGTCATAGTAGTTACTCCAAAAAACCTTATTTCATAAAGTGTATGTTTGGTCTTCAAACTGTTGGAGATGTAATTGTAAATGTGTTGACTTATTTTCTATGGAAAAAAGTCCTGCTTTCGTTTTCTGTTTTCCTGTGTGTTGAGAAATGTAAGTCATGTAAATCTGGGGCAGAGTTGTTGAATTTGCCCAGGAAGTGGGCAGCAAGGCAGGTGAGCAGCTGGGACACACCTCAGGGAGGTGATGTTGGTGCCTCTCACCAATGCATGGGGAGCTACAGCAGCTCCACCAGCAGGTCCTGAGACTCTTACCAAAAAATTTAAGAGTAAATTAGGCAAATACAAGAGCTAGAATAAGAAATACAGTATTTCTTCTGGTTTTTTCCAACACCACATCATTTCCTTTAAGCCCAATACAATAGGTGATATGGCTGCTCATTTAGGAGTTATTTTTAGCCCATTAGTGAGTAGGAGTTTTCTTCTGTGATACTTTACCATTTTATCAGCATCTGATTTGGACTTGCAAATCACTGGTCCTATTGATCAAAGGTGCTGAACTCCTACTGTTCCTATCGATTTCAGCAGGTGATGCAAATGTTCAGTGCCTCTGAAAATTGCATCTCATGTTCTTGGATTTAACCATCCCTGACTACAAAATGCCTATTTTATATACAAATGAATTCTCAAGCATGAATATGAAGTCGTCCCTATCCTTCATGATATTATCACTATTTATGAGTATGCACTGGAGATGGGTGTTGGGTCTTAAATTATATTCACATGGAGGGCAAGGAAATTACAGCCTCTGTGCTGACTGACACTGTGACCTGCCATTTCTCACTCTCTGTACAAGGGAGAGGAGTGATGGTTTCAACATTGGGAAAGGCCAGGCCAAATTTTAAGGACATATGTATCTCAATGCACAGATTTACAACATTGGTTGCATCGCTTTAGACAATGTATAACAGTACCAAAAATAGGAATTATGCAGGGAAGGCTCAAGGGGAAAATATATTGCTGTACACTGAAGAATATAATGGTATAGTAAACAGAGCTAGGTGTTTCAGGGTTATGCAAACGTTGTGACACAGATGCATAATCCTGAAATGCCATTGAACTCTTTATTGGGAGAACTCTAGCTGAGACAGATACATCAGGGTCTCTCAGCTGGGAGTTGTGGTGCCTGCTCTCTTGGATCCTGGTCTTACTGAGGAGCTTGATACTGTCACAAATCTCTAAGTACTCAGAGGAGACTCATTTACTGTCGCCCAAGACTAGGTTTTGTTTGTTCCTAAGTCTAAAATATGACTCGGTAATGAAAAATGAAACCATCATCCCTGTAGGAGGATTGCAGGAGAGAGAGGTATATTTGTATTTTCAGGTATAAAAATATGTTAGGTATAAAGAGAAGACTTCTTGAGAAAGAGGAGAGTGTTGAGATGACTACAGATGGCTAATAAATATATGGAAGAAGTCCTTATTTCATTTAATGCCTTAGATGGTCAAAATAACTTACCACTTTAACATGGATTTTAAAAAAATATTCTGAAGACTGAATCAAATATTAACAGTCTCAAATTCTGAAATCTGTTTACAGCAGAATTAAATAGTATTTTATTTGCAAAATGAGCTTACAGAAGATCACCTCTTCTAAAGGTCAGGATCAGAACTTTGGTTCTGGCTCTTACTTGTGTCCAGGTATTTTTCTCATTAATTCACCTTTACTGGAACTGAGACACTGACGCATCTGTGGCTTCATGCCACAGTGAAATCCAGTTTTATAAGCAGAACCTGCTAGCAGTTACAGAAACAAATAATTTTCTGGCACTTAGAGCAGGTGCAGAAAGAGTCGTCAGCTGCTGATACACATTCTATTGCAGCTCTTCTGAAGTCTGGGCTTCAGGGGGATGATCTACTGAGATTCTGTAAAACAGCAGAGAAAGCTAAACAAAAGCCTTTAGTGGAGGTCAGCAATTTGGAGAGACTTCACATTTGCAGGATTTTGTCCTTTGAAGTTCATCTCACAGGTAGTAAGTACTTATTGCACAGGACTTTTTTGACATCTCCTCGCTACCGAGTGTCTCTTTTGCACTGGAGCCAAGGCTCTTATTCATATTCTGCCAAACATGTAGCACCGGAGTTGACAAGCTGTGCTTACACAGAAGGTAGATAAGAATAAATTAAATTAGATCATTGGCTTCCTAGCAGATGGCGGGTTAATCCAGTTTACAAAGCGAATTCTGAAAAAATTACTTGTATCTTTCTGGATATTTACTTGAGTATGCTGTAGCATCGTGGGGATGAGGTAGTTGGTCTGCAACTGTCAATTTTTTTTGTTTAAATGTTGAACAAAATAAGTGACCTGATCAGTTATTTCAGAGGTAAAGACCCAAGCTTTTGTTCTGAATATGGCCCTACTGGTTTCATTTACAGCAGTAACGTGAAGCAACAAAAACCTGCCTCTAAGTAGGGAAAATCTCTGAGGCAGCATAAAGTTACACCCACTTTTCATCTCTTTGTTGAGAGATTCCTTGAAAGAAATTTATGGAAAGGGTAGATGATGTAGGCCTTTAATATTTCTTTTTCTGCAAGAGATCTGTTTTATACCTAATAATTATTTTTTTACCTAGGAAGCATAATAAATTATTTAAGAAAAGCTCTGTACTGTGACTAGGATCTTCTGTACTGGAGAGGGAGAGGTCATTTAAAAGCACCGTGCACAGCTCCACTGTGCAGCCTGGCCAAGGCAGGGTGGCGAGGAAGAAATTTAAGTTCACCATAATCCTGTGGCATCTCGTCAAATCCACTGACTACAGAGTCCTCCAAATTTAGCTTCTGCTATAACATCCATAATGCATGTTAAAAAAAATATATCTTTTTGTGTTAGAAATTTCGCCTTCGGGTCAATTTTGCCTCTGGATCACCTCAGTGAAAGCAGTGTACAACTCTGCTCATGGCAAGGTGCAACTCCAAGATTGCACAGAGCAAAGTAGTAATGTAATTATTGACACGGGAGTATACTGGATGTTCAAGCAAGCCAAGAAAGGATATCTTTTTGGATGAGTGCAGTTCCTACCAGCAGGGAGAACACTGCACTCAGCTGTCAGAGGAGAGGTTTGGTTAGGCCAGCTGATGGAAGTTGAGGGCTGATGCTCCTGCTGACTCACCACAGCTCCTCCTAAAAGTGTGAATTTTGCAATTGTGCCAGCTTACAAGCTGTTTCATCTCCATTTGCCTGCTGCTCCTTGGGTATTGCCTCAAACTGCAGCAGCTCAGCAGTGATCTTACACACCCTACTAGTAACTGAAGTATTTTAGGTGCTGCAAAATACAGGGTATGTGATTGCAGAAATTTTTGAAATGCCAGATAGGCAGAGCCAGAGTAGCTTTTGCTTCTTCGGTAATGTAAGTGTAGTCATCAAACCTGAAAGGCTGTTCTGTGTGAACTTGAGCTACGTCACATAATGCATCCTTAGTCCTAATGGTGGGTTTCATACTGTTACTCAGCAGCCAGCCCTCAAGGGTGTGCAGTCAAGGTCTTCAGAAGGTTGAATTCTGAGGAAAGGGCAGAGACATTCATCAGAAAGTGAATCTCCTCCCTCCTTTTTACCCAGCCCAGTACCAAGTTGGACAAAGTGATGTCTTATTTGTTCTGTAGAGTAGGATCTTACACCTGGGCGTTACACATGGGAAATACAGCAAGAACCTTGCAAATGGATTTATGCTGTGGGAAATGACTTTGTGGCCCACACTTAAATTGCACCGCATTTTCTGTGCCCCTTTTGTAAAAGCCAGAAATCCAGTAGAAAAAAATCAAAGGGAGAATAACTCAAAAGAGAAGTTCTTTTGAGCTTTTAAATGAAATTCAGTACATGCCTACTTATTTCTAAAGAGATTTGAGAGATGGAGATTTGAAAGTTTTATGTAATCTTATTTGGTGAAATAAGTGTGTACTTAAAACATGCTGTACATATGTTGTAGGGAAAAAAGCTCTGTAGGAATTTTGTATACCCTAGGGAAAAGGAAAGTATCACAGAAAATGAAAAGGTTGGGGGGGCTCTGTGTCTGCTAAATAAACATTTATTATTCCCTGTAGTTAACTTCTGAAAAAGGTATCACTAGGACTTAATGCCTTTACTGGTGTTTGTGGTCTGGTTAGTCCCAGAGTGACACCTGGATCTGAAGGTGATTTCTCAATAGCTATAATTAATGTAACGAAAATTGGAATTATTTTAAAATTGCAAGCTGGCTGAGTTTGTGCAGTGCTAGAAGTCATTCAGATCAATTCACACAGATCTTACGTTCACAGCCATGTGCTTTGCTGTACAACCCTCAGTTGTGCTCATTGTTTAGCACAAGTCTGGTGCCCCGTGTCACCTCCCATGGTGACATCCGAGCCTGGCAGAGACCATCCTCTCTGCAACACAGTTGGTGTTTCTCAAGGAGGAAGTATACTGTCAAACATAGATACAGATAGTTTTGCCAGCTTGCCAAGCTTTGGCACGAGCTATAAAAACAACAGCACTTCCTCAGCCTGAAGAGAGACAAAGCCAGTAAAAGATTGGAATTGGTGTGAGTGGATGGCAGCGTGCACGGAGTGTGTAATGGGGCGAAGGCGTGCTCCAAGGAAAAGGTGCAGCACACGTTCAGCCCTGGCTTTGTGACACACCCTCTGCAGCACGTGCAAGTGCTGTCCTAGGAAATGAATAATAACAACAATGGGAATAGTGTAAGAAAGCAACTAGATTATATTCATGATTCCATAACCACTAAAAGCTTATTACTGATATGTGCAGTTGTGCTTTGCTTCTAGTGATCTGTTTCAAGTGCTGATATAATTGTTTGCATTAGTATAAATGAAATGTACATTCATTAGCTGTCAGTCCCTTGAACTGTGTTCCCTTTTGTTGTTAATAACTCTTTAAATAATAATAATGTCCAGAAGTTCAAGCCAGGAGCAAGAGCACTTACTCTAGAGATGTCAAGGCTACCTTTTGTTGTACATGGCAGTGATGTGTCTTGCATTAAGAATCTCAAAACTCAGACCTTAGCTCTGTGTGATCTGACTGGAAGACCCTTTTCAAAGTACTATCATGGTCCCTTGATGATTTCAAGACCATAGAATATGAAGCAATCAAGGCTTGAGATCTCACCACTGACACCAGAAAGCTTAAAAGGATGCTTCTGATACCTCTTCTGGGGAGTGGATATGTGCTGCCCAGTTTCTCCAGAGTCCAGAGCTGATGGTGAGTGAGTGGTTTGAGATGCAGTCAATTTGTCAAGAATTCTGTCACCTCACTAATTCAGTAGTCATGCTCTCATTTGCTTGATTTGGATCATGTATGTGTAGTTGGGTGACCCAGGAGTGCACAGATCTGGAATTAATGACTGTAGATTGGCAGCTTTGCATTCTTGTGGTACTTTTCCCAAGCCCTTGACAGGAATCCATTAAAGGCTTGGGATTTTGTTGAATTTTTATAATTTAACTTTTCAGCATGCAAGGGAGATTTGTGACCAAACCCATGGGAAATGATCTCCAAGTTTCCTGGTTGTATTGAGATATTTTCCTTGAAGTATGTACAAGTGCAGGATAAAACCATGTACTTTCTTAATGCAAGACCCATTCTAGATCACACTTATTTCTCCTGGAAATCTCTGAGGTTCCTACATGGTTCAGGAAGAGCGAGTATATTGCATTTTAGGCTCCCACTGTGGGCAGATCCTTCTCAGTACAAATTGCTGCATGTGGCTAAAGAGCTGCTGCTTGGGCTTTGCTCTTTATGTGACAATTTCAGCTCCTCAGTGGGGGTCATCCTCAATCCATATTTTAGTGGGTCATCAGTCCTCCCTGCTGAGTTACTTCAATGCTAAGGCAACCTCCTCCTTGGAATATTTTGCCCTTCTCAGTAAGACCTAGGTAATTGTCTAGACTAACTGCAGTACTATCATGTCATACTAAAATAAGATCCTCTGTTGCTGTCTTTCTCCAACCATCCTTCAAGGCCTCAGATCAGAAACAACGAAAAGAAAGCAGAAAACATGAATGGCTCTGCAGGCAAAGTAGAGTAGGCAGCCCCTGTGTATGGCAATAAAGGTAGCTTATAACTTCCTGAAAGGATTATTTAGTAGACTTCCTAGTACATACTTAATTTGTGTTGTAAAATAATTGCATATATGTTAGGTATAGAGCCAGCTTTTTATCTGCAGTGTAATTCTAGAGTAAGTCTGGAGTCAATGTTTTTGCTAATGTTTAACCAAAATGAAAAGGTTTCAGGATGCAGTGGGCACAGTGTCACTTCAAACTGGATTGGAAAGGTGAGAAGTTTTGGTTGGTGTCATTGCTTTTGTCAGCAAATTCTGAGATCTTTGACAGTCGAAAGCTGAGGGACAGCACTGATATAGCATTAGAATCTGTCACACAATATTGAATTTATTCAACTGTTATCCTTTTAATTGAAAGTAATTCCATTAATTGCTGTAAAAATTCATCACCCTGACCTGACTGAGCTCCAGAAGAAAGTGTGGAAACTAATTAAACATTGAGTTTTAAGGTAAAATGGTAAATTGCTCATTAGTCCCCTTGAAATTCTGATTTATTACTAACAGAACAAAGTAATACTTGACTTTGCAGAAACTGGGTCATAGCATTCTTTCATAGTCTCACTGAAGGTGCTGTAGTTTAGACATCAGTTAATTGGTCTTCATTTTTTTGCAGCAGTACACTTGTTTGGTTTAACCTGGCAACTACAGCCTGTGGAAGGGCAGCTCTATGAAAATGGAGTTAGCAAAGGAAATAAAGGAACAGAATCCATGGATACTACTTATTCACCAATTGGAGGAAAAGCTTCGGATAAAACGGAAAAAAAAGGTATGTGTAAATGAGAAGCCAGATGGATGATGAACAGTTAAACATTACTGCTGCTCAGATCCTGTATTTTCTACATTTTGACAGTATTTTGAGTCCAGGATCTCTCTTCTCTAGTATAATTTTAAAACAGGTATGAAGAGCCCATAACCACATAGATTCCTTTAGCAGAACTCTCACTGAAATTAGCAACCAGCCCATTAGAAAAGGAAGTTTCAGTAGCACAGTGAGAGAAGAGATGAGAGTGTTTGGCTTCTGTCTTAAGGGAGGGAGGACCATATTTGCCTTGTTTCCTGTTGTGCAGAGGGCTGGACGTTGTGCCTGTCTTGCAGACCAAAGTCAGTCTCAGGCAAAGTGAACCCTTTTGTTCTGACAGGTCAGGACGTGCAGAAGAGTAGAAATCTCAACGCTTTTCAAGGCAGGCAGTTCTTGAAGGCGTAAGCTGAAGTACAGCATCTGTCACATCCCGGCTGACCCAGTCACAGTGAATCAGCTCCCAGGAACCTACCACGGCTTCCCAAAAGGCCTGAGCCAGGCTGTCAGCTCCCTGCTGCCAGGGGCACAGCCCTGCTCTGCCCTCCCACCTCCCTCTGCTGCTGCCTGTGTCCTTGTGCCCACCGCAGGGATTGTCTCCTGCACAGCCAGGCAGGGCAGCCCTCCCTGGCAGCAGGAAATGGCTTTGTCAAGCCATGGTGCAAATCATCTTCTGCCACAGAAGTGGCTGAACCAGACCTCTTGAAACACCAGGGCTAGGATAGGAGAGGAGTGGGCTGTGCAGCCAGGGTGTGAAATGGAGAGAAGGAACTGTCTGAGATGTGCAATTCCTTCCTCTTAAGTGCTGTCACTCAATGTTGTTGGATCACCTGCTCCAGTGTCAGTCACACGCTCGGGGCCGTGCTGCCATCGACCCCCGTGACAATGCTGTCGGACCAGAAAAAGCAGATGGCCTTCCCATTTCTTTTTATGGTACTCAGAAAAAGTGGAGAAATCAAACCAGATCAAAGTGAATGGGAGTGGAATATGAAATCTAATCTTTCTAGTTGTTAGGAGGAAAGTAAAATTGTACTGGTAGCTCTGCAATGATAGGAGACTTCCAGAGCTTTCAAATTTTAGAGCAGAGCAGGGATCTGATTTTTCATGTTCTGGGTAAGATCCATGACTGAAAATAGGCAACAAAGTGGGACATTGTTGTACCAGTCCCTCTAGGAGGAATAATCTTGCAAATCAGTGTGGCACAACAGGATAGAGATCATATTAGATAAATGAACAATAGAAATACATGTAAGGAGACAATGATGTTGTTTTCCATTATTTCATCCCTTAGAATGGATTTGTAGTGAGTTGCAGTAAATGCTTTATACACTTTTGTGTTTTTGTCCTGGTGCACCATGGAAAATATCTCAAATAGTTCTTCCCAACTGCATTAAATCATTTTGTCAATATATTACAGATTCAATAACAGCTTTTCCAATGCATTTAGCTTCCAAAGAAGGATGTGTAGAAAAAACATCAAAAACGTCAAAAATCTTAAAAAATTAGATGGTTGGAAACAGAGAAAAGAATATGTGAGTCAATAAAGACTCAGTGTAGTAGGTAAAAACCCAAACCACCTGCCTTGCCCCTGGGAATCCCAGTGTTTAGTGTAGCTGTACAACTACCCCACAACACTGAAGAACAGAGTCCTGTGACAGAAGAGCCTTTTCACTGAGGGCATATGCAGCACTTTCAGAGTCAGTCATGAACAGACCTACACTGTTGTCTCTCTTGTCCCCTCTCACCTCTTGGGGGTAACATGTAATCCAGAGTTTAAGCTAGCAAGGAGTATACACTTGGAAAAACACAAGAAAAATCATGTGGAATTAGTACATGCATAGTCTGGCCCTGGCTAGTCTTTGCTCATTTTCTTTCTTTACATCACTTTTAATATATATCAGTAATTTTAGTCCTCATAACAAATTCTCCATCTAGAAGTGATGAAAAGGAGCACTTGGAAACAGGCAACTCCTTTCCCTACAGCAGGATACCACAGAAAGTTGATGCTTTGCCTGTAAACTTGAAGCCTCTGATGCAGTTTCACAGGGTTAAATAACTGCTGTCAGATACTGACCTCACATTTTCCCAACTCGATGCAGCAGCACAAAATGCTTTTCCAGACTTTGAAAGCATGTATTTTAACTAATCTTTTAATGAAAATGAAATTTATAAGCCAGCAAGTCAGATTTCTTCAAGAAGTCACTTTATAACACACTGACCCACGGCTATGAGTTAACATTTTAATATGTAGTAATGTGATTAAAAAGTCAGATATACTAATGATGCTGATATTTACCAGGGGAGTACAAGGAAATTGATTGTTTCAGGATCAGTAATAATAAGGATATGGGTACATTCTTGTGGAGGTAATTGGCACCACGCTGTTCAGAGTTTTTCTTTCTTGAAGCAAAGAGAAACCTGTGATTAGGAATCTATCTTCTGCTTTAGACTTCTGAGGAAACTCTGCTTAGAAAGCATAGGGAAGAATTAATACCCTGGTTGGCAAGATTGGGAGCTGTACAAGGAATTGAATATAGATAATTAAATGATACTTTGTCATAAAAAAATATTTTTTTACCACAAGAGCAGAATTGTATTGCAGCACTGTAATTTTAAAAGCTTATTTTGGACTTTTTCAAGAGAGAGCAAGAAAGTAGAAGAGGATAGTCTGTGAGGAGTGTGTCGTCAGGTACCTTTTTTTACAGCCAAATACCTGCTTAGTTCAACTAAACACAGAAGCAAAGCTAAATTCTTTTTCTGTAAAGAAAGCAGGGTGGCTCAATGAATATGAAAATATGCAATTCAGGCATGGCTCCTACAGTGGCCTTTCCATGCTCTGTGGTTGTCTGAAAAATTAGCATTTGAAAGGTAGAGATTCTGCAACTGTGTCCTGTCAGTAGGGGTTGATAGTATGTGTATTTTCCTGTTAGCATTGGGAACAGCAGCATGCTCTTCTTTCCCGTGGGATGAGATAAATGTACATCTAAATGTATCTGGTTTTTTTAAAGCTTATATTAAATTGTTGCTAGAGCAAAGGTATTTTCAGCCAAATGTGGAAAAACTCCCGAGGTACGTAGCAACACTAATATGATATTCAGCATAATTTGATAATATCAATTAATGAGCATTCACCCAGACTGAAGACATAACACTTCTTTTCAACAAAGAAACAGAGCTTCTCACTTCAAAAAATAAGTAGTTACTGTATGTTAAAGACCTTGAACACTGACCAATAACGCCTTTAACATAAAAAATGATACTGTATCCCTGACTTTTTACTTAGTGCTCTATTGTCTTGTAATTGAATCATATTAATTACCATGTGTCAATATCACAAAAATGTTCCATAGTGTTTTACTTAACCCAGGGTAATTGCTTGCGAAGAATCATTAAGATTTAATATCTCTAGAGTATTGGAAATAGGGGAGAAGGTTTTTTAATTTACATAAGCCAAGTAGGATCTTTTTTTGGGTTGGGGAGGGAAGGGATCCACTTTCATTGTCCAACAGAGGAAGTTTAATTCTCTTTTCAAAACTCAACCTTCAAGATTTTTTCCGTGAAGCAAAATGGGCAGAAGTAGTCTCACCTTGAACATTCTTAAAGCAGCAATTTGGAAATATTTTAACTCTCAAACTAAGTAAGTGGTGTATTTTTAGAATACAAGATTACAAGTTTCTAATCTAAAAATAGATGTATTTACGTGATGAGGTGTTATAAGTTAGCTCCTCATTCTTGCTGTGGGTTTGGTGACACAAAGCAGCTGTAAAGCTGGAAGATCTGGTACCCTGAGAATTGCTCCTGCCTTGTAAATTAAATCTCTATTCATTAAGAATGCTAAGTACTTCCTACGCTAGTTAAAGCCTATGTAAGGTCCCACTGAGGGTCTTTGTTATTAACACACTCAGGCAAAAGCTGGCCCTAGCTTTGCTACTGCTATTTTCATTTCCAGGAGTGATTTATAAAATTTCACGTACATTATGTTGGATTAGATATTTATGTGCATTTATTGTAAAAGATGAGGCTCCAGTCACTTTGCTCCTCGTTATTTTTCACTGTGATTCTGGAATGAAATGAAACTTAGATGGATATGGCTGCTGAATTCAATCTTCTCCTGACTCATCCTCTAATGCCACAAGCTATCCTGCTCTTATTCTAGCTCAAAGTATGGAAATGTCAATAGAGTTTTACAAACATTTCAATGGAATTAGCTCAAATGTTAGCAGGATTGGGTCTGTGATTTGCAGCATGTCACGATGCTGCTCACAGACAGGCAGTAAAAAACATAAAGGTGGTGATATAAGCCAGCAAAGCAAGCCAGCTCCAATTTAGTTTGGCAAAGTCTTCCTTATGCATTCCATTTCCCTTTCTATTTCAGTGCTCTCACACCCGTGTGTGAAGTTACATATTGTAGATGTCTGAAAATTTATTGTTTGGCATTATGAAATTATGCCAGTTTTGTCTTCAGAGTGCCTTGCCCTGTCCTCATGCACCTATTACACTTTCATGAAGAAAGACCAAGCCAGAACAGATGTTCTTTATTTCTCCAGGACTAGATTAACACTACCATAATAAAACCATTAGGAATGGTGATTAATAGAAATCCAGGCTTTGGACAGGGGCTCTGAACTACCAGGTTTGATGGATTTTCTGTCCTCACTAGGGCCCATTTATGCAGCTTATGCAATGCCCCTTCAGCAGCAGTCTGAAATATGTGCCAGAGGAAGAATTTCCCACTGTCTTCACTCTGTGCATTTGCAGTTGAATGTGTTTTGTTTGCACAGTTGATGGGCAAAGACCGTGGTTTATGCAGCAGCAGCAGTTCCTTGTTTTCGTAATCAGTTAAGTGTTATAAGATCTCCAGGGCAAAAATACCCCATGACACATGTTGTTGGAAATATGTTGTACATGTTTGTTTGTATTTTCCAACATGTTGAATAAAAAACGCGGTTACCAGTGTTAGAAGTTGATTTTTCTATATTTCAGTATATCCAAGGCTCGTTTATACCTTGTAACCTTCTCTCTTCACCCACTGTAAATACACAACTGACTGTTTTGTTTGTTTCTGTAAAATTAGTATTTCAGAAGGGCCGGGCCATAGACACAGGAGAAGTAGAGATTGGAGCACAAGTTATGCAGACCATCCCACCTGGTTTATTCTGGCGCTTCCAAATCACCATACATCACCCTGTGTACCTGAAATTTAACATTTCCCTGGCAAAGGATTCTCTGCTGGGAATTTATGGCAGAAGAAACATCCCACCTACTCACACTCAGGTAATTGGAAATGATCCTGATTCTATCACACTTGTATTTTCAAACAGCAGTGGATGGGAGTGTTCACAACAGGCTTTCAAAGAAGAGCAGGAGGAAGGGACTGGCTGTAAGCACAGTCTGGTTTCCTTTCCTTTTTCTGAGCTCCAGCAATGCCTCAAACCGTGCTGTCTCAGAGGAAGGGACAGTGTCATTGCAGACAGGTCAGCAGCTGTGACCTCAGGGATGTGCCTGTCTGGGAGGCTGGACAGGTACACACTGTCCTGCTGCACAGATCCAGCGTTTTCCATGCAAGGGGTGGAATTCCAGGTCACTTGAAAATGCTTTAATCTTCTCATGATTCCCTTAAAACAAACAGATCATACAGTCAGTATATAGAGTTAATAGAAAAGAAAAGAGCTGTCTCTGGTTTCTAAGATCAAAATTATTTCTGAGTGCTTATTCCTGGGGATTTTGCAAGAGAAAACCTAGCTAAGCAGTCATATGCAATATTGCTGGTCACATTCCACTTTTTTTTTTTTTAGGCTTAATGTATTTGGCATGTGAAGCTGTCATTTCTATGGAAAATAAATTTTTCATCTTCCTTTATATCAGGATCACACTCCACAGAGTGTGATAAATATACATGGAATCATGGAAAGATTGTTTTTAATGGACCACTGGAGATCATCTACTCTAACCTCAAAAAATTTTACTATTAGAATATAATTTTTTTTATATTAGAAATAAGCACTTTTAGCTGTCACTGACTTTAATTGAAGCTGGATCTGCAGTTGAGCTGACAATGAACTTTACTGATAATCAGAATGCCTAAAAAACCTGGAGAAATATATATCTTTCTTGAACAGGGATTCATAGAAATCTCTGATGCTTTGAGGTTAACAGGCACTTATGTTGTCAGCATCAACCTGGTTAGGTATTAAGAACTTTCCTGTAAAAAATATATACTTATTTGTATTACTTAATATAAAGAAAATGTATATTTAGGTTTTGATATCTGATATTGATATTAGGGGGCGAGGATTTAAAAATCTGGTATAGAACAACAGGTTTTTAATCTGCTCTTGGCATTTGAGATGAATGGCACAGGCACTACACCTTGGGAATTTTGGAATTATTCTCATTAAAACGATGTAATTTTTGGAGTAAATCTGCTGTATCTAGTGCAGCAAGTCTGATTTTACCCTGCCATAGCAAACAGCTCTGCCAGTTTGATGCCAGATTTCTGACCTACTATAATGCTTTTTATATATAAAGTGAAGCTAAATTGACTAGGTTATGCAATTGCTGTCCACATTGGTGAATACTTAGGCAATTCCTCTTAAGATTTCAACCGTTTATTCATGTTTGAAGGAGACATGCAGAGTAGATTCATGAATATTTGCTAGGTGGGTAATTTTTTCTCATTATTATTTCAGTTTGATTTTGTAAAACTGATGGATGGAAAACAGTTAATTAAACAGGAACCAAAAAACTCAGAGGAGCCTCAGCAAGCTCCCAGGAACCTGATCTTAACCTCCCTGCAAGAGACAGGTTTCATCGAGTATATGGATCAAGGAGCTTGGCATATGGCATTCTACAATGATGGAAAGAAAGTAGAGCAAGTGTTTGTACTAACTACAGCTATTGGTAAGAACCTTCACAATATAATTGTTATTCTGATTATTACATTGCAAAGACGTATTTGATATATTCCAGTTCCTCTTGAGTATTCTCTTAAATATGTTTTATTTCAGCTTAGTTTAAATCAACCTCAGTGGAGCAACTCCGTGTTTAAGGCAATATTAGACAAATAGCAATATTTGTATATTAGAGATAGATATTATCAAATTAATTAAGTGGAAAGTTTTCATGTGTTAAGATTTTTATATGATAGCTTAAATGCCTGAGTAATTTCTGGATTTATCTTGTTCCAAGAAAAAGAGATTATGTCTGCCCTCTCTACTTACATGGGAACCATAAATCCTACAAAAACTATCCAGGCTTTAAGTTCTTATTTCCAGTATTTTAGTCAGTTGGATTTTGGAAAATCTTTTGTGGATTCTTTGTGAGTGTTGTTTGATGGATGGATGCTGTTGTTTTATGCAGTTATTCAAATGCACCATTTTGTTTGTAGTACAGAGGGCAAATCCAGGAGGCAGCGTCCTGGTTGCATATGAGATTTCTCCTGCCTTTTTAACATGTATAGGTGGGCAAATGTTTGCAGATGTGGGTGTTGTGAGTGAGCAGTCCTCACACAGAAATTTAAATTTAGGTAAAGTGTTGTATTTATTCCAATCTTGGTTTGCTGCAAGACTTTAACCACTATACCCTTTAGTTAACCTGTTCTACCATATGTTTGGCAAGATGTCTTTACTAGTAATGGATGTGCCATCTGCTCTTCAGAACAAGTGGATACTATTTTTACTTTTTGGTAAACACCTTGCAGAGCAGGACGGTATGATTCAAGTACCGAGATTCTGAAGGACTCACATAAAAGAAAAAAATTAGAAATTGAGATAGAATTGTAATGACTGCTTCTGGAGTAAAATTTCATATTTGCTCTGTTCAAAAAAGTTGTTCTTTTGCAAGAAAATATGCCATTATTCGATTCCATCTGAGAAAATAAGATTCAAGCAATTTATGAAGCATCTTTGCAGCTGCTCTACAAAGACCATAAAACCTGACCAAATTCCAGCCCAGACCACTACCAAATTCCTGATCCCTTGTTCACTTTTATTGTAACCACAGGGTTTATAAAGGATGGTTTAAGTAATATTTCATTTAGTAGCATAACTTACTTGCCCCCTTTCCCTCCACCCAAAACCAAAAAGAAATTAATTGCCAGAGTGTAATTCATGTTACATGTGGTAAAAAATAATAGACTATGAAAGAGGGAAGCGTGTGAGCCACAGTGCAGGCAGGAATCCTTGTACTTCACCTTCAAAATGGCTGCAGGAAGATATTTTTGGGAAAAAGTCTGTTCATGCTGCTGCAAGAATCTACTGCTGGTGCATTTGAAAATACTGCCAGCTATTGTGTTTTCATAACCTGTGTATCCTCTTCCCCTGGTTTGCTGTGCATCATAACTTGATTATTTCTTTGGGAGTTTCCACCCAAAAAAAAAAAAANAAAAAATATCCTTGAGGCATTCTTCTTACCCAGACTGGTCTAGAGTCATATTTGACATCTCTGCCAGAAACTGAGAACAGAGCAAGAGCTTGGATGCATCTCTGCCAAAGGCTCCTGTGAACCTGCCATGCCCCTCATCAGCATCTGTTAGATTGTATTTCAAGATGCTCCATGTTAGTTATGTACAAAATTGATTTTGCTGACACTTTAGCTGAAGTTCTGGTCAGACTTTCCCGAGGAGGGTAAACTGCATGCAAAACGTGGCATGCTTCAAGTACTTCTGTTAACTAAATAAAGGGCAGCCCAAACTGGACATTGCACTGAGGAGAAGTAACTTCTCAAACCATTCATTCTTCATTTCAGGTCAGTGTAGGGATCGTTTGCCATGTGATTCTGTGAAAACAGAGAAGGCAGGCAAGTGCACACATAAAGCAAGACAAGAGTTGATAATGAACAGTAATATGAAAAATTAATAATGAGCAGCATTTCTGTGAAAAAAAACTTCCTTCTAAAAATGTGCTCGTTTTTTAGCTTTGAAACAGGCATCTGTGTACAGGTTGTGGATATCTGATGAACAGAGGCATATCAAATGTCTGTTCTTTAGTATAAACTAATAGCCTGAAAATAATGTTTTCAAATAACCATAGCAGTTCTCAAGAGGAACCAATCCTTATCTGTATAAGTGCCTATAAATAAGATCGAAATACACTTACATCAGTTATTTTTATTAATTGTAGGATCTGGGCTTTTTTCTTTTTCCTCAGTTATTTTGTGGGAAAGGCATCAAGTTTCCCACTTCCCTGTAGCAGAGGTACTTCCCCACACCTGTTGGTGGATGTGGCCACTGAACTGTCCCAGTGACCTGCTCCACACAGGATCATCTTAGCTTGAATTTGCTTCATATTCTTTATGCAAAATCCATATAAATCAGTGAATCCACTGCATTCCTGTAGGAAATACATGTGTAAATCGGAACCAGCTAATCCATGTAGAGATAGGAGCCTGTCCTCAGATGTGTGAGGTTAAGTGGCTTAATATCCAAAGCTGTGTGATAAAACATGGGCAAGTTTAAGATCAGAACTGAAGGTGGGGGGTTTTTCTTCAAATCTAGTTCTTAGTTCTTTATCACATTGAATTTCATCACTGTACAAAAGACTATTTTTTTTGTTTATCTGATTGTATAGAAGTGGAAATCCTGCCCTTCTCCGACAGATTCAATTCACATGGTTCAAATGAACACGATAGAAGGCAATTTACTCTATAAACAGGTTTCAAACAAATTACTTCAGCAATAAAAGAAAGTGTTTAAGGTGGACATTTTTCAGCAAATACTCAGGTTCCTGCAGTGCTTTTAATGGTGGTAAATTTTACATGAACACTTACTTTAAAAGCTTTTTGGTGTAATATAAATGATGCACCTGTTATCTCAAAGCTGTCAAGACAAAATCTAATAAATATTTGTAAGCTGCTTGAACAGGAATTTTGTTTTATGCTCCCTATGAATGAAAATGGGCTTTTTACTGCTTCTGCACCTATTTTTATGTTGAGATGTGTCCTGCAGAGTGAGGTGAAGATGCCATTCATTTCGAATTCAACCAATTTATGTTTTTCTTTGTGCACAATTGCTTGAATAAACAGAAGTCCTGGATGATTGCTCTACTAATTGCAATGGGAATGGAGAATGTATCTCAGGCCACTGCCACTGCTTCCCGGGATTCCTTGGTCCTGATTGTGCAAAAGGTAATATCATATTAACTGACCCACGGTGCATGACAGGGATCATGATTATGGTGTGTGACTGCTGGGCTTGCAAAGATTCAAAGTGATTAAAGGAGATTAAATTCCTTTTTCCAGCCAGATGGCAGATACAGCACAAGCACACATGTGGAAAGTTTCTTTATGCTGTACTTGAGTTAACATGGATCAACCACTTCTCCCTCCCTGACTTTCAAATTTAATAGGTTCCTCCATCCCCGTTTGCATCCTGTCTGTAGTTGTAAAATACATTTTGTAATAGGTGTGTTAGCTTAGCATAATGTTTTCTGTTATTTAAAAGTGACAAACAGTTTCACTTTGGAGAAAATATAAGTAAATCAAATGCTTCTGTGGTCTTAACTTGAATAGGGTGTAGATAAGAAACCTAAAGCAGCTTAGAGACGGTTTTCCAGCATTAAAGCAATGTTAAGTGAGCTTACTTCTGTTTTAGATATTTCTGTCAGTATTATCTATTATCCTCTGCATATGATGTCCAGAAGTTCTCATGATTTTCCAATGTCTCCTCAAATGTAGGGTTTGTTTTTTTTAAGACTCGATTGGCTCAGAAATTGATACTGGATTGTAAAAGTAAGCTTCCACATTGCTCGTTTACATACAGGTCAGTAATGGCTACAACTTCAGTGATATTATGTCTTAGAAGGAAAAAGAAAAGGGCAGGATCTTGCTTCAGTTTACAGGAAAGAAATATTAATCTTACTGAAAATCAGGCATCAGTGCAAATTTTCTGCAGAGGGAAATAAAGGGGAGAGAGTTATTTTCATCTTCTAAGATATCCCATTTTTGGTCAAAATTAAGGTATACAAGAGAGGCAGACTGAGGAGACAAGGACATTGTATTACTGCTGCACTACCTAGTTCAAAGATTTCAGTCTGTCACAACCCTTGAACCAAATGAAGAATTGAGGAGCTGGAGTGGAAAAGCAATTTTACAGAACAATAAATGCAATAAATGTTAATCTATGTAAGTATGTAAATATATTTAAAAGGTCGATCTGCCTTCTTCAGATTCCTGTCCAGTGCTGTGCAGCGGGAATGGAGAATATGAGAAAGGTCACTGTGTGTGTCGAAATGGCTGGAAAGGAGCAGAGTGTGATGTTCCAGAAGAGCAGTGTATTGATCCAACCTGCTTTGGCCATGGTACTTGTATCATGGGTGTCTGCATCTGTGTCCCTGGATACAAAGGAGAGATTTGTGAGGAAGGTTTGTGAAGTTTCCTTCTCTGTAGTCCTGGGGATTGATGTTTGTCTTTAATTTCCACCTGTTTTAAGGTAGTTTAAAAGTCACACAGATGTGATCAGCTTTCTGTGAAGCAGTACTATTTTGCTCAAAACTACCCTTACTGTCTCAAAGAAAGTAATGTTAAGATAGAAAATTTTCAAAGGTAAAGGTATTCAGGTCTTGGTAACAGTCCAGTGGACCGATCACAGAAAGTTCACGTTTTCATTTGAAAAGATAAAATTATTTATTTTTATTTGGCCAAAAGCTCAGGGTAAAGCAGTCAGAAGATCATTTAAACAAAACATGATGTGGTAGTTCTCCAAAGCAATCAGATGATCGTAATCAGCTTTTTCTGTTTTCATTCTGTTATATCTTAGATTTTTCTGACAATATAAAGCCAAAAGGGCAGCAAACAGGTTCAGTTTACCAGCACATATTGTGTAATTCTGTTGTCATATGTCATTTTTACTGGGAGCCTTTGCTCACGGCACTAAACTGACATTCTTTAAGTCTTGGCTAACAAAAAGTGGGAAATCCTGTGACAACAAGTTACTGTATTTTTGCTGGTTATGGTACTGATGTGTCTCTGCCCTCATCTATAGACAGAAGCAGTTGTTATTTCCCTCAGCATGTCTGAGATAGCTCATCAGCTTTGACTTTCTTCCCTTGTGCATAGCCTCAGAAAGCAGAACTCTTCCTCGTGCTTGCCCTGATTTGATGATTTTTCACTAGTCCCCTTAGCCTGGAGCTAGTGACAGCATACTTTGTGCTTCCTGCTGCAGAGATTTTCAGTAATTCTTTTGAGTAGCACACACAGGAGGCTTTTTATGTTGCTTGAATTCTCTAGTCAGAAAAATGTCCAGGATGGATTTGATAGATTTGACATACCTGGAACAGTTTTTAAAGGGAGGATCAAGAGAATGCTTCTGACATAGTCAGTTGTTGGTAGTTTCAGAAACCAAGAAAACCCAAATGGGAAAAAGCAAGTAATACACAAATTCCTCAGTGAGGCCATGATGCTGAACAAGGCTGTAGCTGGTGAGAGGCTGACTGCTGTTTTTAGTTGCTTTGTTTCTTGTCATAATGAGATCCAGCGAAATGGTTGGGGAAAAAAATGACATAAATGTACTGACAGTTATTGAAACCAAGAGTGGGAAAACATTGGATTTTTATTATAAGAAACTTACTTAAATTTAAAAAAAAAGGTGAAATTATGTAGAAATATGGAAACATGGTGGATGAAACAAACCTGTATAACCAAGTACAGTGGATTTTTATTGTAACAGTGTGTCCTTGACATGACTGTTCCATTTGTATTGTAAAACATAACTTGTGCAGTAGTTAGGGAATTCTGCCAGGAATTAAGATTATTTTATTGTATGTAAACATGGTTTGGTCTTATAGCAGTGCTGTTAACAGACACAGCAACAGATGAACTCTCCAGGGAGCACCAGTAACTGCATGTATTCATTGCTATGGGGGTCCGTTGAATTTGTCCTGTCAGATTATCATTCCTAAAATGGAGTCACACGATTAATTTTAAAATATCAGCAAAATTAAGAGCCGTCTCAGGATGAGAGAAAATTGCTGTGTATTTTTGTCCTATGCTTAGCAAGATGTGCGTTGTCCAGAAACGCTGATTCCCTCTCTCAGAATTACACTGTGCTGTCCACAAGCCTGGAAGGCTGAAAAAGATACAAAATAAATCCTGAAATAAGATGTTGAATTGGTGGCATAGCAGTTCAGAAGATAAAGCTTTTCTTCTTTATTTTTAGGTTGAAAGGTCCTATAAACTGGAGGCCATTAATCTCTGTGTCTGAAGTATTTAGCCTTCCCTTCCCCTGGCAGAAAACATCTCTTCATTCACGTAGCACAGGATATTGTTTGTTAAGTTCACAATTTAATTATTAAACCTGTGCTTGTGCTGATACATGAGAAATACATAGCAGAACTTTCACAGTGCCTCTTTAACATTAGTCTGAAGCTTGATCTAACATGGACAGGCTTCTGGCTAATTGTTTGCCATGCTCAGACCCCACAGATCCTCCAGAGAAGGCAGGCTGCTTCCTGCTTAA
Organism: Daphoenositta chrysoptera; assembly: GCA_013397915.1. Taxonomy (NCBI): domain Eukaryota; kingdom Metazoa; phylum Chordata; class Aves; order Passeriformes; genus Daphoenositta; species Daphoenositta chrysoptera. The sequence goes on from VZRO01004351.1 coordinate 420,838, forward strand.
AACCTGTCTTGTTAAAGCAGTGCTGGGGCTTTGTGAAAGAATATGCTGCTCATACAGCACTAACCAGCTGATTTAAATTCTTCTACAGAGCTCCTGAATTTTCACTAGGAATAGTTTAATCCAAATTGAGAACAAATTTAGTTCTTTGTTTGCAAATTGTTCATCAGTACATTATGACTTTTATGAAGCTGTTCATTACCTGCAATTGCCCAGCACATATTTTTAATGTGTATGAGATTTTTTTTTTTTACAGCAAGCATTGAGTTGGGGATTCACTACTCAGTCTTAGTGGAAAACCTTTTTTTTGTAACAAATTTTCAGCTATAGAGATAGCTTTTCACAAGAAGGTGAAAGAATAAATATTCTTTTTCCCCGATGTAAATAAAACACAACTACCCAGATGGAAATACAAAGTACAATTACAGAAGTAACTATTAATTGATCCAGCTCTTTCCCAGCCCTTCTACTGAAGCACAGACCTCACCAGCTTAGACCAATAGATCTGTCCTGGGAATCTGTGTTTCAAAAATAAGACAAAATCCATGACAAGAGATTCATATGGCCTCTAACATCCTACATGCTTACTTTTTTTCTTGTTTTTAACTTATCCTTTCACACAGATGTTGACAGACTGTTTTTCCCTTGTGTTTCTTAGCGTTGTTTCAGTTGGGTATTTACACCAAAAAATCATCAAATCAATCTGAATCCCCGTTGTATTTCGCTAGTAAATAACCGCGAAGGTGTGAGTTTTATGCTCTAAGCTGTGTGTTCCCTGCTTTGCAGAGGACTGCCTGGATCCGATGTGCTCTGGCCACGGCGTGTGTGTCCAAGGGGAATGCCACTGCTCCACGGGCTGGGGCGGGGTGCACTGCGAGGCGGCGCTGCCCGCCTGCCAGGAGCAGTGCTCGGGCCACGGCACCTTCCTGCTGGACACGGGGCTCTGCAGCTGCGAGCCACACTGGACGGGCCCCGACTGCTCCACAGGTACCACGAGGCGCTTTAGCAACTTCATCAGCATTGCCTGGGTTCTCTGCTGGAGGCATGAAAAAAAGTCATTGTTGTTACTGTGCTAATAGGAATTTAAAGTACAAGACTGGGAGGAAGCAGGGGTAGTGTGGTGTCGCACTTGGACACGAAAAGAAGCGCGCTAGACTCGAGTTCAGTCAGGTCAAAAGCTGGAGCCAGGAAAAAAAACCCAGCCGTTTATTTCTCTCATATATATATGTTTCTAGGAATGGCCATGAATTGTAGGATGAGGTTACCACCTCTTCCAACCACACTGGTCAACTGAACAGTCCATCAAACTTTCTCCGCCTCAGGAGAAAGAATGAAAACAATAGAGACAGTTAACAAAACATGACTGTGTTTACAGAAAGTGCGTGAGAAACTCTATCACATAAAGTGAAAACATCGAAAGACTGCAAAAGTCAGGGCAACAGTGTGGCATGGCACTTTATGGGCTTGTCAGCAGCTGGCTTTCAGTTGCCAAGGATAAGGAATGAATTTTCTCTGTGACAAGGATGTTTCTGCCTGGTGGCACAGCAGTGAGTAGTCCTGTAAGAGGGCAGATGCCTCCTGGCATGCACTGGAGGCAAGTACAACTCTGAGCTGAGCTGCTGAGAACCTGTCAGGCTCATGCAATCAGGGAATCCACAGTTCTGAGAGAGACTGGGAAGATATATAAAAAACAAAATTAATACAAATGCAATGACTGATGAATAAGAAAGCTCTGTCCAAAAAATCCTTAAACAAAAAAGACCATCATTCCTTCATGCTGGGATAAAAACTCTATTCTTCTTTTGAGGACCATCAAGGTTTGATCCCACTAAATTTGATTAAGAGTTGAAATGGATTTCCTGTGTGCTTTGTACATTTACATTTCGTTTTCTTGAAATGAATGCACTCTGCACATTTTGCTCTGTAATGGAGCATGTCATTACCAATGTATGTACTACTATTTTTTTCCCCTATAGAGCTCACAAAGCCAGAATCTCAGATGATAAGTAGCACATCCCAGTAGAGAATAGATGCAAGTGACAGATCTGCTGAATACTGTGGAATACAGCCAGTGGTCCAAATCACCAATTTTTCTTAGAAATCGTCATTCAGAAAAGCACTTGGAACAGTATAAATTTCTGTTCAGATCTCTAAAGTGTGTGGTTATGATCTTTAAGCAGGGACTTATAAAATTTCCTTCTACATGATGAATTTTTAAGCAACAAAATATTGACCTGCTAATAATTTCCAGTGTTTGTTTCAAAGACCTTGCATTCATTCTACACTCCAAAATTAATGCATGCAATTTTAGTCTGACACTGTCAGATATGGTACCTGCTTTGATAAGAATTGATTTCTTACTGGGTTTCAGCAAAAGCCTAGTTACTCTCATTTTTATCCTGTATTTTATTATGTATTAAAAATATTCTCTGAAGCTTAGTATTACAGTAGTATTTCCATTAATAAAGTAAATAATTAGGAGAGGTGTTAGTTATGTACTGATTTTTTACTCACAAATTATTGCAAACTAATTCTGTTTTAATACAATGTTATTGTAGCTCAAAAAGCAATGTTAGTCTCAGACGGGTCTGTTGTGTCAGCTGCATGGGGCAGTTAGATATTAAGTCAGGAACCAAAAAGGTAATAAATAACCTCCAAAGCTGTTTTGAACATTTTTGGAAGGAAACCTCTTTACCTCCATCAGTAGAGAAAATACCTCTCTTCATCCCTACTGTCTCTGAGTTATCAAAGGATGCTTTTACAACTACCAACAGGCATCATAGCCAGATGCTTCAGACTCCTCCTTTCAAATATATGTTTCTTCTTAGACTAGATTCAGGATGATCTTGGCAATACATAGAGTGCTAGACTCAAGTTTAGATGTTCATTTGTGCCTGAGATTCTTCCTCGGATCAGTGATTGCTGTGCATGTTGAAAATAAAGCTTTATTTTAGTGAGCGAGGAAAACATCAAATGAATAAGTAAGGAAACATAAGAGGAGTAACAAGGTCACAATAAACGAGCTGTCACATGTGAATGGAGAAAGTCACAATGAAGAGGATGGCATGGGTAAAGCTCAGACTGCTCCTGTAGAGTCAGACAACAGCAGAGCTTTGTAACTGAGAGACCAGCAGTCTCTCAGCCTGCCTCAAACCCTTGCACTTTGCCATCTCTGAACCACATCATTCTCAGTGCTGTGAAAATTCGCTTTCTGTACCATCTTGAAGAATATAGGGCCTTGTCCTGAGGATTTCTGTGTTCCCCAACAAATTCCAAATACTTTCAAAATACAAGGATACATTATATTAATTTCTATGGCATTTTTAAAGTAGAAGTTAGTGTATCTTGGCAGACTTTAAAAGGGAGAAATAGCGAAGGTTCTAGAGTGTTTCTGAATATGTTGTTCCAGATACAGTGTGGCCCAACCTGAAGAGGGATGAGCCACCTCTATGGTACCTTACCCTACCTGCCCATCTCTAGCTCTTCAAAAAATATCAACTTCCATTTTGCAAGTGGCAGACTGGGGAGAGACAAGAATCAGTATGGGTGGAGGAAGAGAGATGAAGGGTGACTGTGTGACCCATTGCATATCCTTAAGAATTGCCAATGTTTGAGGGCCCAGCCTGAGCTCTGGAATCACTCGTGGATTTTTTGAGGCTGGAAAAGGCCATGTTGTTCATGTTGTTTGATTTTCTGTAGAACATTACCAAAAAATAACAATCATCCTTCAGTTTTTTGCTTGACACTTACAGTCTCTGTTTAGTTTTTTGAAATTCAAGCTTCACACAGAGACTGAAAATGAAGGGTAGTCTACCATTTCCGAGATAAATTGTTTCAATTATGTCTGGCTCTCTCTGCTAAAAAGTGCACCTTCCACTCCTAGTTTGAATACATACGAAGTCTTGCAATCATGTTTCTTTCTGTGAGGTGAAAGACTGGCAAATTATTTGTAGTCCTTTCCAGTGTCCAGTCTAATCTCTGCTCTGACCTGTGGACTGGCATAACCCAATTTCATTGCACCACCTCCAGATACTCCTTCTGTATCCAGAGTTGTTGCCGGACAATTGCCATCCTTTGAGGGCCAGGAAATCCTCTTGCAGAGCTCCAAAGCAGCTGTCAAGATATGTTTTCATTGTGTTTAAATTGGTTCTCAATAAAAGCAGCTCAATATGGCTTGAAAGTTGTTCAGACACTTAGTATTGCCAATCCTATACTACTCATAGGACACAACTTGGGCTGGCTTTTTGTTCAGCTCTTTTAAGATCCATCCTTTCAATATCCTTACCTGGATATCTGTTTCAGATATATTTGGCCTCTTTCTACCCTACAATATTGAACTTCCATGAAAAGTCATTTTCCTTCGTTAGCTCAGATTTCAATTTACCTCTCCCAGAGATGACGTGGTTTTCATTTAAGCTTTGCCTTGCTGCTTATGCGTGTCTTTGTTAAGGCTCTTCCTATCAGCTAACTACAAACATACAGATAGTATGCTTCTGATTCTTCTGCCTTCTTTAGGCAGCATTCACAATACAAATGTGCATCTTCTGTTTTGGAATTAATTTGTTGCTATCTTGTTTATCACTTTGCCCAATTAATTTTAGATTTTTCCTAGTTTGGTCATCCTTTGGCAAGTCACACAAAAGTGCTCAAAGACATTTAGCCATTACCAATTTAGCCATTTGATAGTGGATGTGCCCAAGAGAAATGCACAAGAGGTTGAGCTCCATTACTTGTTTAGTCTTCCCCTGCCTCTATGAGATGTGGAGAACAGAAATTTCATACTTTGTTCCAAGTGAGAGTGATTATATATGTTTTGTGGAAACCACCTGTACTGACAAAGGTCATCCTTGGAGTATTTCAGAGTCTCAGCATCTTTACACCATGCTGAACCCTGTTATGATAGTATGTGGAAATCCATTATCAGTCAGACCTTCACCATACATCTCAGCTGACCTGTGCAGGGGGTGTGATTTACCAATACATGACACAGCCAGTAGGGTGGAAGACTGATATTACACTATTTTAATGTCATCAGGACTTCAGTATAGTTAACTTTCTACTTAGTGTCTATGGATCTTTGTTGCTTTATTTATAGGCTGTCACCCAAAACGCTTTGATGTTAATGAGTCATCTCCCTTTGAGGCGTCTAGGCAGTGCTTTTCAGAAAGAAAGAAAGAAAGAAAAAATCAAACTCATGAGTACTGACTGCTCCTGTCAGGTAGAAGGGAAGCTCTGGCTAATGGAAGGTGCAGCATCAACAAACTGAACAAAAAAGCTCATCTTCTGTTCTCAGATTGACACCTTTAACATGGAGCCTTGAGATTAAGGGAGAGAAATATCAAGAGAAAATGGATGACAGAGTTGTTCAGGGGGGCAGAGCCTTGCATAAATTAGTGTAACTGCAGTGATACCACCAGTGCAGTCCCAGTGTGTTTCAGGTGAGAATCCAGCCCTGAGTCACTAATTAGTTGTAGCACTGTGCCTAAAATATTACAGACTGAGAAATCTGTGACAGAGCTGATGCTTCTGACATCCTGTCCTGCATTCATTTCTTTAGACTCTATTCAGACAAAGTAGGCCAGTTTCTGTCCCCTTACTCCAGGACATTTGTCATAATTCCACTGAATCCATTTATATCACTGATGCAACCTAATTATGATTGGGAAAAGAATACTGGCAGTTCTTAGTCACAAAAACATTCATCCTAAAATGATTATATGGAGATGGTATATATTTAGCATATCTATTTTTGGTTAAGCTCTCCTAGCAAGATTGGTGGTACTTTTACAAAGGGTAAAAATGGATCAGCAGCCTCTTCCTTCAATATCTTGTGAAGCAAAAAACCTCTTTAAAACTGAAGTGCTTTGAAAAATGCAAAATGTTGTAATTGTTGTAAATTGATATGTGCAGAGTGGAGTAATTTAAAAATCATTAGAAGTCTGCATTTTTTACAGTAAAGTGCTTCAAAAAGAAATGAAGGCATAATACAGTATATTAATATAGTTCAAGACATCTCAAATAGGTTTCAAAATTAAACATCAAAAACTGCAACTTGAAAAAATAATTAGGTGAACCCATTTCATCATCATCAGAAACTCTTCAGGTTTAGGGAATTGCAGTGTATGGGTGTCAGTCATTCTCATTCACCAAGGACAAGGATGTTCACTACAAAGAGCTTGCAGAAGTGAAAATAGCCTTGAAGCTTCCTCAGTATGTGATGTAATGTGCATTTTCTACAGACTGCTCAGTTCCACATTGCTGCTTCTACTCTGCTCCCTATTTTAGACAAATCTCAATAACTTTTTAATTATACTAGAAACATCCTTCACTGTTTTGTTCTTAAGAAACGATGGACTTGCTAATTTCATCTAACTGTCCTCTTTCTCTAATTTGTGAGGAGCTTTGGCTATTACTGCTCTGCTAATTAAAAGGATGATTGAAGTTCCCCTGCTGTACATTGTCTGACATTGTAAAAAGACTCTTCCCTACTACTATGTATTTCATTGAAAAGGAAAAAACGACCTGTGACTAGTTTGATTTGTATCTCCTGCAGAGTTGCAAGAGTTTGCAAAAATATATCTGGTGAGCAAGGTTTCTATTAAAAACATAGTTAGATTGGAACACTTAACATGTTTTGCTGCAGAATTTAAGACATGAGAAATTTAAGGCACTGAAGAAGCACTCCAATAAAAATTAATTATCCTGCATGTTTAAATCAGTCCACAGGGAACCAAAAATACCTGATGTAGTAATTATTGATTTAAGAAATAGGATAAGTCAAGGGTATGAGATACACAATTAGGAAACATGGGGTGTTTTTCAACTGATTGCTGCTTATTTTGCAGATATGCCAAAAATAATGGCCCTTTCCTTTCCTTTTTCTTCCTGGAAATTAAGATTCTTAATCTATTGCTGTCTGCACCTCATTCAGCAATTATTGGAAATATTCCTCATTCCAATGTAAATGCAATTTATTCAAGTCAGCTTTTGTAAATCCTGGTCTAATCCACAGCAAGGTATTACTTTTTCCACAGCATGGAATCCACAGACCCAGTTTTGTGTGCTTCGATCTCAGCAACTCTTGGCTTACCCAGGAGCAAGAGACCCAAATTGCTGTGGTGATGGCAACATGGTTCTGTTTACCCTCCATTCTGGAAGCTGATGGAGCCTTTCCTCTCTGTCTGCATGGTGTGTGCCTCTGCAGGGAGTCCATCCTGTCCAGGAATGTCCCCCTCACTGTGCTTTGTGCTAGGCCAGCCCCAGGAGAGGGATGCTCCTTAGGATCCTTGGGCAACACCCATGTAAAGTCCTGCAAAACTTGATTGCAAAACTAGAGCTCGTAACATAAAGCTGCTGTCATTTTCTAGTAGCAAAACCTGGCGAATAAGTGGGGTCTTAGTAGCAACTCAGGTGCCAAAGTGGTTCAAGGACCTTTGAATTAGGTAAGGTAAGCAAATGGTTTAAGGGTCTAAATTTGTAGTTAAGTGCCTGCATCCATCCCTCCTTTACATCTCAACCTCATGCCCTACACGGGAGGCAATCGACTAAACAGTGATTAAGAACCATAGTGAAACAATTGACAGGATATAGGATGGAAAGGTCTGTCAGGGAACAGACTGTGTTCAAGAAAATGTCAAGATGGAAATTCTGACTATGGCAGGCTTGTACTCCACAAGAACCCTTTGTGAAAGAGGACTCTGAAGTAGAGAAGCTGTGAGAATGTTCTGCTGGATGAATGTTCTGGTGGATGCTGCTGTGGAGGGGGGAAAGCAGCCTAGATGAATAACAGAACAGGAATGACATATAAAATCTTCCACTTTTAATTTGCTAAGACAAATCCAAAGATGTAACTCTTACAAATTATCTATACCACCATCTTTTGAAGGAGGGTTCTTGTGTTAGAGTGAGCTTCTGTTTTCTCACAGCTGGAAAAGCACAATTGGGAATGGCTAGAGCAAGGGTACAAAAGGGCACTAGAACAACTAGAGGTTTTGTCCTTCAATGAATTTCAGAACATCTATTGTGCAAAATATGCTGCATCAGTCCCTAAAAAGCAGATATTTATAATATTTTTTGTTGTCATGGTAAGTGTCGTACAAAAATAGCTATCATTTCAACATATTTATGCAGCAGAGTCTGTGAATTTTAACTTCCTCTGAAAATAGGCAATTGCTGTTGGTAAAAGCCAAACCCCTGAGAACTTCCCTACATACTGCTTTTCTAAGGGTTTTGGTTGTGTATATTGTTGCAAGAGTAATATATGTAGACATGAAAGGATTTCCCAGTCTCTGCCCTCCTTAAGGCTATTTGCTTAAATGTTTTGGTGAGTAACATGTTTTAAATAAAATTACATTTATAATAATTATCCAAGAATATTTTAATGGCGATGGAGCAATAACTCCTTGTTTATTGTAGCTACAGTGTACATTCCAGTATGTCACTCTGCAGTACAGGAAGCCCTGGCTATTTTATAAACAGATTGTTAAAATAGTGTCTATCACCTTGGGATCCAAAATCATTTTCTGACAGAGTGCAGAGAGCTGATTGTTCATGTGGCATGTGATTGTTCAACTCCTGCTCTGGTCCCCCGTATGCTGAATTCAAAAATGCCCTGAGGAAGGGTGGCCAGCCTGGTGGTGCCTCTGCCAGCTCTGGGGAGCTGGTCCCAGGCTCCACAGAAAAAATGCAAGTCATGAGCTGCACCTTTGGTTTAGCAGCAGCTGCCAGATGCATGCTGCTATTTCTGTTTGTGCTGCTGACACAGAGGGAGCTGTGGTTTGTTCACTGGGAGCTGCTTTGTGTCTCTGCCCTCACCTGCACACGTTTGCTCCTGTGGATGGACACCGTGTTCGTGGGCAGATGCCGAGCGCTGCGGAACTTGGGCTGGTTGAGGCCTCGCTCTTGGTTTTGTGCAAGAGCTTGTTATGCCTCCCTGCTGAGTTTGTCCAAGGAACTGTTTGTTTGTGCTAAAACGGGAGGAAGCAAGGCCAGCTTCTTCATCTGCTTTTGCTTTTGACTGTGAACCTGAGATATTACTTAGAAGCTTTTGATTTCTCACAATAGTTTTTCCTGTAATACAAATTGGTTGTTGGGAACACAGAGACCAAAGCCTTATTTAAGTTGATTCACTGTTTTATTGAATCATAGACTGGCTTGGGTTTAAAGGCACCATCCAGCTTCCCTGCTGTGAAAGGGGACATCTTCCACTAGACCACATTGCTCAGAGTCCCATTCAACCTGGCCTTGAACACTCCAGGGGTGAGGCACCCACAGCTTCTCTGGGCAACCTCTTTCTGTGACTCACCACCCTCAGAGTTAAGAATTTCTTCCTAATACCTAATCTAAACCTACCCTCTTTCAGTTTAAAGCCATTTCCCCATGTCTTATCACTACATGCCCTTGTCCACTGTTCCTCTCCCTCTTCCTTGCAGGCTCCCTTTAGGTACTGGGAGGCCACAATTAGGTCACCCTGAAGCTTCTCTTCTCCAGGCTTTACAGATCTCAATCCGTCCATGTAGACTGGCTCTTCAGTCAAAAAAAAAAAAAAGATAAAAATAGAAGTACATTCTTTTAAAAGCATTCAGTCCCAGTGTGTAGATGTACATTCTGCAAATCATTATCCCCTTTACTTCCAAGTGCCAGCTCTGTGTCTGATTTGGACAACAATGGCATCTCTGTCACTTTTGGGCTGCCATTGCTTTTACACAGATGAATCCGAATAGATGTTCCTGTAATACGTTGAGAAGTAATGCCAATGCCCACCTTTTCAGCATTTTGAGCTCTTTCAAAATGGGATAAGTAAAATATATCCTCATTACTGAAGTCAGCAAGTACATCTAACATTCACAGCACAGACCAGCACAATTTTTTGAGTGGACTCATATCCAAAGGTAATCCTGTAAGCCAGTGAATTAAAGATGGTGCCTACTTGTTGCAAATAATGGTTAAATAAATCATTACTTCTTTACTGGGTATTACTAATCAAATTTAGTAATTAATTTATTGTGGAAAGCTTTCTATTCTGAGCAGAGCCTGAGTCAGTGTTAACAATAGTTGTTCTGTGTACCACAGATTTAATAGTTATATAAAGACATATCCTGATCCCCTCAGACAATCTGGTGAACTTTTGCTGAAAATAGGTGTCTCAAAATCTGTATTTTCTTTTGATTCTGTATTAGTTCAGGCTGTACCTGTGAGACAGCTTTATTGAATGTACCTACTGAGCCATCTCTTTGCCTATTTCCTTTTTCCCCACAAAGCCACGGTGGTTCTCCATGTTTCTCATCGTTATCACAGGCTTCATGCCTTCCCCGATTCTTGTGGTCTGTCATTTGCTCTACAGGTTTCCCATTTTTCCTGCACAACTGACTTTTTAGCCCGAGGAACTGTGAATTGCATTTTCCCCTCTGTGAGTGAGCACAAAGGCATTGCTTTCATCTCACTCATTACGGCTCATGACAGATTGTTCTGGACTTCTTTCATACCAGTCTCCTGATCAAACAAAATATCAAGCAACGTAGACATTGCACAGCACTTCCTTTTGTGGTTCTCAGGGTGTTGCAGAGGATTTCAGATCTTGTTAGTCCAAGTATAAGTCTCTAGTGATGACTGACATCTCACTGCTTTGCTAAAAGTACAACTTGAAATGAAACAGTGAAGACAAATTATAAAACAGGACCAAATTTGACAAGGAAACTCCACATTTACTCGGGCAATGGTATTTTAAAAATATCCTGGTCAGATTTCTGTGTGGTTCCCCTTGCCCTTGTGTCAGTCGAATCTTCCTTGCTATTAGGTTACACTTCTGCTCATTTATTTTAAACGTTGCCCCCACTGGCCTTGTCCAACCTGCCAACCTGTATCACCTCTAAGAAAGAGACAGGTCCTCTTGTGTGGCAAGCCCAGCATAATTGTATTCTCCTTTACACCAGTGCTATGGCTGGGTAAACAGAGATGTTCCCAGTGGCAAATGAGGAATCCTTTTCAGTGGTATCAATTTTCAGTGCTTTGGCTGCCTGAAATGAAATATCTGTTAGTATGTTTACCATTACCAGTCCGGCTTCTTCAGGCTGTATTGATTAAATTTTTGTACTGTAAAAATACCATTTTGAACCACAGCGAAATCGATATAGAGTGAGGTTTTATATATATATAAATTGGATTTGGATCAGGAAGAAAATCTTCATCAGATGAAAAATAAAGCTGGGTGAAAAAAGTGTGATAAAAGATCTCAGAAGGGGAAAAAGTTGCTCTGTCATTTCCCCAGCCTCTGTTGTATTTGCCCTCTAGACCTTTCTGTCTGTCCACTGATTGCTTTTCTACACAAATAAATTTTCAAGCAAATTGAGGCTTCCAGTTTAGAAAAGATACTTGTAAATAGATGTAGCATTATCAGAAACTGCCTTACAGGGCTTTTTAAATGCAATTGCATTCATATATTTTGTGATACACAGCTCTGCTAATGGCAACCTTCCTACTGGAGGCCAGCAGAGTTATTTATAGAGTACGTAATGCACAAAGAATAAGTTCAATGAGATGATGGTAGGATTATTTCCAGAAAGCAATTAAAACCACCACTGTATGGACAGTGAAACCTTCTGAGTAACAAACAGTGAGGATATGGCATTTTAGTTCAAGAGGGTTTATTTTATATGTTGTGGCCTGTGGTAAGAAGATAAGAAAGGTAGTAAGGTGTCTGCGAGGCAAGACGTCAGAAAGGTTTTCTACATGGAGCTTTCAGTAGGAAGGTTTAAAATGAAGTAATGTTTGGGGAATGAAATCTTGGGGAAGTTTTGCCTTTGGTAGATATCGTTGGTCATTATGCAGTAATTGTGTCTGAATTATACCAAATAATAGTTCAGGCATAGTAAAGTTTAGATCCCCCCCATTTATTTTCTGAAGTTACTGACTATTCAGTAGTTCTTTTCTGCAACTCTTGTCTCTGAGGAAGATCCAACCTCCTGAAGTGTCTCTTTGCCTCCTGGTCGAACATCTCCTCAGATAATTCTAGGCAAAACACGAAGAGTGCCTGGACCAGTCCCTTACTCAGCTTTCAGCTGTGCTGGTTTTTAAATGCTTGTGAGACCATACAAAAGCTTATTTTCTGGAATCACTGATTGATTTCATAGCAAAACCCTTAGATCTACTGAAGAGAAAATAGAAACAGGTTATCAGTCATGTAATCATGAGGGAAAGGGGGTACTTAATGTGAATTTCAGTATTAGAAGACATCAAGACACATAAAAAGAATGGTATTTAAGGGGGCTAAGGCATGTCCACATTTGTGTAATGCATGGAAAACTGTAAATAGTTGGAATATGTTATGAGCCTCTCTAACATCATTCAGAGCCAGAAATGAGGGCAGATGCAATTTAGAGAAGGACCTGTTTTCTCCTTAAGATGTTTTCCAAATAATTCTTCTTTGGCTTAACGTAGCTTTATATGTGTGCTACAGTCTTGCTTCGTGACAGTGTCAGAAAGGATAAATATCAATAGCTGAATAAATTTAAGCATTCTAGTCTGATAACAGACTGTAATAGAAAAGTATTTCAGACAAATGTTTCAATTCAGGTGAGATTAATCTCACTCTGAGTCTTTTGTTGGGATGGGCCACCATGTCCCACTTTGAGCAAGGGCAAAATTTTTGGAAATGACTGTGAAAATTATTTTAGAGAGATATATGGGAATAAATTCAATGCAATAGTTTTGCAGAAAGAGTTGCTTTGAATTTATTCACCCAACTATAACACATTGTTGTGGTATTGTGAGGTGACCTTTAATACATTTCAGTGTCAGGTATTAGCATGCAATGCATGAAGAGAAGGATAAGAAGTGTTGCAGCAAGAGAAATTTAGATTGAGAGAATATTTGTCTGTGAAGACAGTCTGATAGTGGTATGAATTGCCTGTCATAGTATAGTCCTGTCAGAGGTTCACTGTTGCTGGGAGCTTTCAAGGGATGCCAGGTATGATTTAATTTGAAACAATAATAAATGATCCTGTGAAGTCCTTTGCAGCTCTATTCTCTATAAATTTCTGTTAAAATAGTGATGATCTATCACAGTGATTTATTTCTGATTGTACTAAATTTTACATTAAGTTCTGTGGCAAGTTCCCATCATGTGTTCCTCGGTGGTGTGGAGGATAAGGAAGAGATGGGCAATGCTCTGTTGCTGCCTCTCCACACAGGAACCTGATTTCAGCTTTCCAAAGGGAGCATGTTCACAAAACCTGGCAGGTGACAGAGAAGGACTTCAGCATTAATGTTCTGAAGGCATTTGGAAATCCTTTTGATTTCCGTCTCAAGCTTGAAGAGCAGGTGCCGCTGAACACTGGTATAACCCGTGTTGTCCCTAAAATAGCTGTCCCTTGCTTGATCATAGATCAAAGACTGGTTTGGGTTAGATGGGATCTTAAAGATCATCCAATTCCAACTCCCCTGCCATGGGCAGTGGCGTCTTCCACGAGACCAGGATGCTCCAACCCCATCCAGCCTGGCCTTGAACACTTCCAGGGATGGTATTTGCATAGCTGTGGTTGGCTAAGAATGTAAAAAATTACACACCTAACTAACTACTGTGACACCGCTGGAAAAGCCAAGATCAGATGCAGTTAACATCCAGATTGCCAAAGAAGTTTATGTAAATTGGGAAAATGAGGTAAGCTGTACCATAAAAATAACATGTCTTCTAGTACACATATGTAAAACTTGATGTCTGCATGAAACCTCTGCAGTGCATTCCTAGGTAACCTTCTTTAAGGGGAACAAATTTCCATTAGGTTCTACAGAAAAAAAAAAAAAAAAAAAAAGCTCAAGTGCTTTTGAAACAGCTAAAACTTTACATTTTTGAACTTTTTTGTGGTGTAAAAAATTATATTAATAAAGTCAGTTGCTGAAAATGAAAGCTAGAACAGAGTTGTCTCCAGGACACAGCAGGAAGGTAATTTTAAAAGCTCAGGAACATTGTTGAAATTATCATGCGAACTTATTAAATGCAATGTATATTTAAATTGGAAAAATCTTCTATACTAGGTCTAGATAGGTGATATTTTTGCTGCCTCAAGCAGTTAAGCTTATTGGGTGAAAGTCTGAGTAGATTAATTTCTAATCTTTATGGAAAACCACTTATTAAAAAATGGATAGCAAAATTATTAATACTGAAGGTTTAGACTATCTGTAGAACAAGACTCACCACTGAACAAAAGTATAATGAGTGTTTTTTAATATTTGGCCACTTTTGTTTACATATAGTTTTGTATTCGTCTCATGATTTTCTAGGAGTTATTTCTGACACATTTTGAATTAACATTAAAATCTTCCCTTATCATTACAAATTATAAAATATTTAGCTTTAATTTCTCTTTTCATAACACATAAGTAGGAACTTATTATAAAACACATTTGAAAGAACTCATTGTTGACTTAAGTAATTAAAATGAAGAGTGTGGAGTGAATTTTTAATGCTTTTTAGATTAGCTCAGGAATGATCAACTATTTGTCTCCTTCTCAAGAATATGTACAAATAATGGTTCACAGCTCACATTTGCCTTTTTCCAAGAAATTAATGAGCATTCAGAATTAGGGACATGTCAGTAAAAATTCTAGACTGAGTTGAACATTTTTTAAATCTCTTCTTCATTAATTGGTGTAAGTCTAAGGACTCTGGATTTTAAATTTGATGCAAACTGTATTTGGTGAAAGTCTGAGGGAAGCTGCTGGGTCGGCTGAGGCCAGCTCCCAGCACTCTGCCAGCACAGTGCTCACAGTGACTCTGCACGGCTGGGCTTGTTTCAAAAACAAAATTAACTTTCCAGACATACATTTAGATAACCTTGTTTGGATTTCAAAGTGTACAGGTACAAAAACTGTTTCAGGGCCATGAATTACTGTGAATTTGGGTGACTCGGTTGGTTTCCTGGGAACCATGAAAATTCACATCCTGAGGAGTGGGTCTCTTAGCCACAGACCAGCCTGCAACCCAGCTTGCTGCACAAGGGGTTCCTTAGAGCTCAGGTGTGTATCCCACTGAACTGTGACAAAGAGGAGTGGGAGAGGAGAGAGTGGAGAGAAGAGATTGGTTTATGCAAGCCTACAAGCCTAAGTTTATGTAAGCCTACAAGCCTAAACACCAACATGGTCAAGGACCTTAAGGAATTGTGAGCGTGGCACTCCACATGGTAAGAATGAATGGCAGTTAATGGAACAGCACAAGTAAAGGCTTGTGGTGTAATATCCCTGAGTCAACTAATCCAGAGTGTACCTCATGTCACCTGCCTCCCTTGTTACCTTACATAAGTCACCTCTTTGCTCTTGTCCTTTGCAGTCAGATGATGGCACAGCTTGTGGCTCCTCAGCAGGACACTCTCTGTCCAGGCTGGGATTTGCATCTCCTCCCTTGTCCTGCCTACATGGCTGCTTTGATCTCTCCTTGGGTTGATTTAGCTCAGCTAGCTGTCAGGTATTAACCCAGGAAAATAAACAGAATAATTATCTGACAGTTCCATGATCGGAATCATCTCCCCATTTCCACATGCTAAGCACTAGGCGGGGATCACAGAGCCAGGAGATGGATGGAGAGGAGGAGGAGTGGAAGAGCTGTTTCAATCAGAGAAGACATGCTTGGTTATTTCAACTGCTGCACTGACCCACAGCTCAAAGCCCTTCCCCACTGTGTTGGCTCTGCTGCATTTTGTAGTGCTTCTGTGTCCTGTAGGACCAACTGCTTTGGAAGGAGGAAGATGCTCCAGTGAGCTGAACGGTTGCACCATGTCTGACTTGCTGTCAAACTTCGCTTCTGTCTGAATTTTTGCCCCATCAGCTTTATTAGAAGCTCTTTACCTGTTTAAAGTTACTGTATAATTTCCCATTGCAATTGGTCCCTGAGCACTCACTGGAGTATCTCATTTTGTCCAGTCTGCAGCAGAAACCCTCAATACAAACACAAATGCTAATGTGGCTCCCTGCTACACAGAGGTTTCTGGGCTTGTTTATCTGCAGGAGGAGTTAAGAAATAGCCTTGCATTTAAAAACAGGACAACCTGAACTGATAATCCTTTTTTTGATCTTAGTTGTTTGAATTAGCTGTGGATTAAAGCTGCATGTTCTACCATAGCATTAATAGGATGACGTTAGGCTTGATTTCCCTTGCTTTGCATGAGAAGTCTGTGGAGAATCTTGGATTTGCATGGCAGAAGAATACATTATCACGGTAAACAGCATTTCTGAAGCCTTTTGAAATCACCAAAAAGAATTTAAGTCTCAAGGTTGCCTCAGTGATGATAAAGTGTGAGTTGGCTGAACTGCAGGTCAGCTAGGGTAGCTGAGGAAAGTGTCTGGTCCAAACTAAGAAACCTCATTTCATTACATCTGGTGCTTACAAAATTTGGTTTGGTATTCGTTAAAGAACATTTAGACTCAATATTTTGGGGGGAAAAATCATTATTAGAAGGAAAGGCGAGAGCTAGGTAAGTTCATTTCAAGTATGATCTTATGTGGGGAAAATAGAACCAAAAAAAGAAGCCTTATGAGTGAAGATTATATGGACTGACCTGGGATATTTTTTTATAAGATAGGTAATCTAGTATCTCCACTTCATTAAAAATTAGTAGCTTAAGTTGTGTTTAAACATTTTTTCCATGTGTGGGTAAAACGGTGGAAAACTTTCTAACATTTTAAGGTCTGTTTAATTTTGTTTTAAAGTGGGAACATGTGCAAGATTTATCCCTGTCCCTGTGGTAGGAATGTGCCTACATTGCCTTCAGCTCCACGCTGTTATTTCTTTTGTTTGTTTGGAAGATGAGTTTGTCATGATTAGATTCTGTGGGGTAGACAGACGGGGCATGCAGCCATGCCTGCCATGTGTGGGAATGTGTTCAAGGTTTTCCACAGCTGGTTCTTTGGTTTATTTACAGAGAAGTGGCAGGAGCTGCTAGAGCTGCTGACAGGGTCAGAAGCTCCATGTTTTCCTTTGTTTCCCCACTTCAACCATTGCCACTTCTGTATTCCAATGTCTATAAGCTTCCCTGAAGTTTTGGAATCAGTTGATTAAGCCAGTCCCAAAACTGCAAAAATCTGTGTAGTAGAATCTCAATCCAGAGGGTCAAAAAGACCATCAGTTCCACTTACCTCAGTTTATTGTAAACTACACAATATTTCTTAATATCCTCTTGACAATCTTTGCCACTTGAAGTAAAATACCAAAAGCAATAATTATAATGAACTAGAGGGAGATCAGGGGAGATCAAACACATCCCTTTAGCAGCCTAAATTCTTAAAGTAGCAGGTAATTTGTTAGATTTAATTCTCAGGGGTAGGCCAATGCCCCAAGCTGGAAAGATAGGTTCAAATTATACCCGTGATCCTCTGCCAGTCTGCTTAGGGGTGATTCTTTTTGTGATCTTGTGGTATCAGTTTACTTCCTGATCATAGGAGAAAGTATTTGGACAGCTTCAGCACCAATGGAATAAGAAAGCAAGTCCTCCTATAGTCCTCCAAGTTTCCAAGGAACAAACAAATAACAAAACAAAAGAGCCAAGACAAATTATGCAGCAAGGGGGAAGAAATCCTTTCCAGTACCTACAGGCAGGCAGTCCAAGGCAAGAAGCAGTAGGTTAATACATGATCAGCAGGCAGCAATCAAGACTTTCTAAGGTATAATGCCCCAGACTCAGCACAGTTTTTCATTTGAATATAACAGAGCGGTCTCTTTTCTTGTCTTACATATTCTTTTTCAGGAATATCATAGAATTTTATCATCAGATAATTATTTATATCTTGTACTCCAGTATAACACAACTCCCTGTCCAAATAGTAAATTTAATTATTTTTTATGTAGCTGATTTTGACTTCCTAAGGACAGTACTTTGCAGTTGCTTTTACTGAATTTTGTGTGATGTTCTTTACTATACCTTCTGCTTCTGAATTTGAGTTTGACAATGCTCTTGCAGTTTGTCACTCACTCATCCTTTTGATTGTGCTCTGTGCTGTCATCCTGGCTATTAACAAAGACAAGGGCTAAGCTCTCACTCAAGACAGAGCCCAGCACGTCTTTGATGTCACTGTGCTGTTCCAATTCTGTGCTGCTTTTTCCTTTGTGTTAAAATGATTGGAAGATAAGATTTCAATTTAAACTTTAAAAACTTTTCTTGGTATGTAAGTGACAGCATTTGTCACTACAAATGCTTTTAAGGATGTTTATATACAATAGTTCCAAGATCTAAATGATCATTGTTTAAAATCTGTCAAGGCAAAAATCTTGCCACAACTAAATATGTAGCACTGACATTTGAAATCAGAGCAGACTTGAGCGTTTGGCTTATACCTAAGTGCTATCAGCTGCTTTCTGAGAGGAAGGAGGAGGAGACATTTCTGTAGCAGGTTAATTGCAGGATAACAAGCAAATTCTGTCACTTTACAATAATTATTCTAAATAAATTCAAACTACATGGAACCTTTCTATAATGAAACCATTCTTTTCACAGAACAACTTTAGTATACGTGGAAGTAGAATTGCAATTGGCATATGGTGGTGTATTGAAACTGTTCAGGACTTTCATACCACTTCACGATCAGGGCTGTTCTACAGTGCCCAGGTAGAGAAATTCTTCCCAGGGCAATGAAGGAGGTATTACTTGAAACAGCTTTCCTGGTTCCTTAGCAGTTGACTCATGGAGGTCAGGAAGGAAAAAAAAAGTCTGAATCCTCAAAAGCCATTTCAGTACTAGAGGGATCTGAATAGCCTGTAGGTCATGTAATGTTGTAAACTGGTGTCAGAGAGAGGTGCTTGCCCTGTCCCTTTCTCCCTGTTCTATTTCTGGTGGCTCTCTGTACTGCAAGGTAAGGCCATTTTGTCACCAATACATTTGAATATCCAAAAGATCGGTTTGCTTATGTGTATTTTTGTGCCACTCTATTCTTTTATTCAGCTCACAATATTTGAGTTAGTAAGAGATTTTAGAATTGAGTCTCAGAGGAAATCAGTCAAAAGATAAGGACTTTCTCATGGTGTTGTTTGACTGGTTTAGAGCTATTACTCTACCCTCTGCAAAGTCATCGTTTGCAGCCCCCACCCCAAACAAATTAACGATCTGACCAATAACTGCTAAAGAAGAAGGCAGCCAGATTTCATAAGGTCTGTACTGAGTGATAAAATCCCGTATTGGATCCAACTGATGAGTGATAGCCATACAGAAGTGAATTATTCTTGATGCAGTCTGTTTGCAGTTTGGAAGTGCTGTTCCAGGCGGTGTGCTTTTGTTTCCCTGTGCAGAGCTGTGTACCCTGGACTGTGGCAGCCACGGTGTGTGCTCCCGGGGGATATGCCAGTGTGAAGAGGGCTGGGTGGGCCCCACCTGTGAAGAAAGGACCTGCCACTCCCACTGTGCCGAGCACGGGCAGTGCAAGGACGGGAAGTGCGAGTGCAGCCCCGGATGGGAAGGGGACCACTGCACCATTGGTAAGGGGGGTTTGGACCTCAAGAAATGGATACATAAAATCTTAAACCAGTCCTGCCACAGCCGTCATTCTGATTGAAATCTGTTTGTAACAGCAGAGACTCAGAATCCAGACAGGTGTAAAAAAGGTGCCTCTGTACCCAGTCTGTCCCACAGAATAGCAACTTGGCACAGTTTTCTGTATGGAGGAAATAGCATAGATTAATTAATTAAAAAAAAAAAAAACCACCTCAAAACACAAAAAGGAGAGGTATCTCAGTCCTAACATATCTTTGGGATGTGTTCATATGTGAGCTTTGAAGTCAGGAAAGAAAAAAATGTTTGAAAAATAGAAGGTGTGAGGGAACAAAGCTATTCTTTAGCTTACAAAATTTTTGCATTAAATCTCCTGCCTTTCTGTCTGAGGATTTACATATTTTACTTACTGCTAATGGTGTTTTTTTCTAAAGCTGACTTTTAACAATATTACTAATAAGGTAAAGCTTTCAGATCTTTTTACAAGTCATTAGTCTACTATACAAATGTAATAATTATATTTTTAATGAAATTCAACAGGTTTTTGCAAAGTCTAAGAGTATTTCTCCCTAAAATGTCCCAAAGTGAGATTATTTTCAGAGATGAGTAGTGTAAAGTCTCACATTTGTTTCTTGGAAAAAAAAATCTAGAATGTGTTATCTTTATCTTGAGCATTTTAAAATAATTCATTCCCTGGCTCTAGAATTTACTAAATCAGATTTGCTGAATCAAGAATTAGGTTTGTGATGGAAGAACAGCCTAATTTTCTGAAGGTCGTTTAGAGCAAATCCAGAGAAGGACCAAAATACTTAAAAAGATAAATAGACCTGCTGTTCACATTGTAGGCAGTGCCAGGTGTGGCCCCTGCTCACTTGTCATCAAATGGAGAACGATCACAAACAGAGTTCTGGTCACAGCAGCAGGAAGAGATCTGCCTGCAGAAGAGGGAGACATTATATATCTAACCCACAGGTGTCAAGCCATAAGCAAATGTATTTTCATTTGGTACAGAAGTTTAATCCATCTCAGTTTTGTTCTTTTTTTTTTTTTTAAGCTCACTACTTAGATGCTGTTCAAGGTAAGTTTTTCATATCAGCATTCCAAAACAAGTAATGACAATATACAAAAGTATTGGGAATGGAGCGTTTTCTGTTACCCATTTTGTTTGAGCTTCTGTACTGCTAAGATCCCAGAATAGATGGCACATTTGTTTATGGAAATATATATGCACACACGGAGACAGAGAGATTTACAGCAGAAAATGCAGTTTTTAATAAGTAATGTGCTCGACTCATTTGCAAAGTTGTAGCAATGTAAGCATGTTTTACAGGACTATCTGATGTGCTGTGTTAGGCAAATCCATTCCTTGCTCTTGTTTACCATCCAAAGTAATGCCAGAGCTGAGGACTTGCTAAAAAGCTTGTGTTGATACTGTCTCCCATGAGAACAAAAAATAATTTTTTTGTCATTTATGCTTGAAGTAAGTTTCTTTTGATGGAGAAGTACTCTTGTTTTCTAAAGCTGTCTGTGCCAGATGTGATCTAGTTCTCTTCAAATCATTTGATACAAGAGTTAAATTTGATGTTTCTTTGTGTCTGGTGCTGTTCATTTGATTCCCGTGCCTTGCCTCAGGTCCTGCTCATTCATGTCAGTGCAAGAACCTTCCCCCAGTGTGACAGCAGTCCCTCTGCCTGGGCCACACTGAGCAGAGCAGTGATGCACAGCCCCTTCCAAAAATGCTGCTCACTCAAATACCAAACCAACCATTAGTTCAGAAATACCTGAGTGCTTATTTTCAGTTTCTTATTTTATTTCCTTGGAATTAGATGATAATAAAAGCATGTAGGCATTCATTTTATTGCATTTATAGACTTAGAGGATAACCACACACAGTAGCAAAGTATAATCGTGTACAAGAAATTAATTAACTCAGCAGGACAGTGATTGAAAGTGGAAAAACATCCACATTACCCAAAAGAGCTCTCACATCCTGCCCTTTCCCCCAGCTCCCTGAAAGAAGCTTTTCTAGTATATTTGGTGGTTGCCAAGTTCTTGTTGTTTTGGAGTAGCATCTTGATAACTCCGTGTGAGAAAATGGTGCCATGCCACCCATTTCCACTTTTAGTGAGCAAGAGGGTCAGACTCTCTGATCCCCCTGTTTGCAGATGTGATTGATAAACTGGGCCAAGAGTGAGAAGGAGGGAGATCACACGTCTCATGTAAAGTTGCCAGGAAATGTGCTGCATGTGGGGCTGTGAATCACAGCCTGACAGACCAGACTCTCCAACTGGCTCCTCCAAAGGCCATTTGGAATATCTTGGGGCTGTCAGGCACTGAGTCTTCTTTCTTCCTCAGAAAAACTCCCTCTCTGCTAACACCTGTGTGTTGATGATCAGTATCAGGTGCAGGGCCTTTTGGACCCTGTGTGTCCATGCTGGCAAAAAGAAAGGAGCCACCTTAGAAGTGATGCCACTCACTCTGTCAAACATATTCCAATTGCTTTTGCTTTATCCATTGTCCTTTGGCTGCATGTGTGACACGGTGAGGATCTGACAAATGTCTGAGCTGGCACTGCACTATGCAAGCAGATGGACATGAGTGCACACATCCAGGAGACCATTCCTCTCTCACTCTTACAGGCAAGAAATCTAGATGTGAATGTCCAAAGTGCTGTTGATTCAGACCTTGCAAGAATATAATCAAGAGGCTGTTATAGTCCTTGGTCCAGTTTTGATCTAGAATCAGCAGCATCAAAGGGCATGTGTTGGTCATGTTGGAACCAGGGAGAAAAGGGGAGAAAGTGGAACAGGAAGGCAATGCTCCCTCAGTTGCCTTCAGTGGAAAGAGTTCTGTTGTGGCATAAATCAAATTGGCTTTTTCTCAGTCAGATGAGTATTTATGAACAGAATAAAAAGGTCACTTTCACTCCTTGCAATGTGTAGGACTATGTCCACAGATGCCAGTTTGTCATTTAGACACTATTTTCCATGTGTATCTTAGATGTAAATCTTGATTATTATGTGTATGATATTGTTAGTGAACTACAGTTTATTTTTCAATAGAGAAAGAGATGGACATGACTTTAGAACTTTATAGCATGACTTTACTAATTTTTTTCCTGTGCACAAAATATTAAACACTAAAAAAATCCTCATTCTTCACTGAGAAACTACCTTTGGGCAAGCAAAGGGAAGGACCAAGTTGGGGAGTTTTCCATATTCGTCCAGAAATGTAAGTGGCTTGCAAGCTATCATCATTTGAAGGCAGCAAGTATAATGCTGGAAGTAGGAATGTTAATGAATAATTGCAACTGCAAAATAAGAGAAAATACCCCTTCATGAAGGCTTTTTTTTTACACTTTCTATTTTAGATGGTTGCCCAGGTCTCTGTTATGGAAATGGGAGGTGCACTCTTGATCAGAATGGGTGGCACTGTGTTTGTCAAGTGGGCTGGAGTGGCTCAGGATGTAACGTTGTCATGGAAATGGTGTGTGCAGATAACCTGGACAATGATGGAGGTATGATACATAATTCATGTGTCTCTGTTTATCTGTCACATCCTTGACTGCCATTGAAATCCATAGTTCTGGTGCATGCTTTCCTTTTTATCACAAAATGTCGGTGTTTGTCTGTTTGCTCAAGACAGTTGTTCCACTGACTTCATCTGAAGCAGCACAGTGAGGGAACAGACCCTTGTGCTGGATGCTACTGAAGGCAGAAAGTATCTGTGGGCATATCTACTGTACCAGTACTTGTTTTCTTCTCATAAAAAGCAAAACAAAACAAAATTGTAATAAGTAATTTCCTCCATCTCCTTTCCACACTTTCTCATAATTCTGTCAGTCTTTCAGAAAAAACAACCAAGAGATACCCAAATGAAAAAAACCTCTGTGCCTGTCAAAATGCATCCAGTTAGTCTACTATTATTATTAATTTAATATATTTGTAAGCATAAAGCCCACATTTACAGTTGCTTTTTTAACCTAAGTCTTAATATTTCTACTGAGACACACCACAGTTCTTGCATTTATCTGGACCTACTTTTGAAGGACTGTTTAGGAAACTAGTGTAAAAAGTAGACAGAAGAGATTTTGGAAAGCACTGTAAACTGAGCCCTGTATTGAAATAATCCTTTGCTTCTTTCTGTCAGTTGAATGAGGGCATTTGGCACTAGATGCTCCTACCTCAGTCCTCTGTGGTCTTGATTTCATTCTAAGGTTGTGTAAGTTTTAGGTTTTCCAGGGGAAAACACAGTTTTTTCATAAGTTGGTCTCTGCTTCCCTTCCAATAGTTTGTTCTAATACACTAGTTGGAGCATTTTTTTTTTAAGAAAAAACATACAGACTCTATTTCAAACTTGCCAGTGGGAGAAAAGCCACAATATTCCTCACTGGTTGCTCTCAGAGTTAATTATTTTTCCTATCTGTTTTAGGAATACTCATTTACTGAACAGTCAAGGTCTATTGCTTTTCTCTCCTTCACCTACTACCAGCCTTTACCGTGTGCCTGTCCCATCCTCAGAGCTGTGCAGCTTTCTCATTCAGAGAGAGGGTTCAAGGCCAGCTTGGATGAGGCTTTGAGAAACCTGGTCTAGTGGAAGACATCCCTCCCCACGGCAGGGGGTGGGAACAAGGTGATCTTTAAGGTCCCTTCCAACCCAAACAGTTCTATGATTTTATGATCAGCCCCAGGCACGGTTAAATTTTTTTCCCTAGATTGTACACTGAGATGTATTAAAATACACATTATCTTACTGTGTCACACCTAAAGACCATGTCAGTGTCCTGGGAGAGATCTGGTACTCGACTGTAGGGGCAAACCTTGCTATGATGATTGTCTGTTTTCTTCTAGGTCATTGATAAATTAAGCTTGATATAGATCCAAGAACTGAGGTCACTGTGGGACCTCAATAGAAACATTCTGACTCAGTGATGATTCCTCATTTACAGATATATTTTGAGACCTTCTGATTTTGTATCCTGTGGCCTCTAAGACCCTGCTGTCCTTTGGCAAAGGCCTCCTCGTTTCTGAACCCTGTTCAAAATCGCCTTATTCCTCTCATATCCTTCCTTTTCCACCTGATTTCCAAGGGGTCCAAGAGCCGTGTCTCTGCCCACTGTCTGTGCTCTCCTGCACTCGTGTGTGTCCCTGTCACACGAGGTCCCACAGCTGCCATCCCTGCCCCCTGTGCTCTCCCATCTGTCGCTGCTCTCCCCTGCTGCCCGAGCCACTGACTCACCCGCCTGCACTCCTAAATCTGCCCACTCAAACCCTGGTTAGCCTGTAATGTATGGAAAGCATTTTCTGATGCACTCTATGAACTGGCTCTGTATAAACTGCCCTGTACTGTGATTTTGGGTGCTTTATATTCTGCAATAACAGTGAGTTATTGGAAGAGTTGGCAGTTTTAACTCTAAATCTCCTTGAATTTGTCAGTTTAAGGCAGACACTTAACATCATTTCACTGCAGGTTTTAAAAGCAATTTTCTTTTTCCTTTTTAATGGCAGCATAACATGGACTAGAACAGCTCTGTTGACATTAAAATTAGAGATAAGTGCAGAGAGAAATATTTAATTAATCTGACTGCTACAGATGGGCTAAATGTAATTAAGTTTTCCTCACAATCAATTTCATATAAGAAAAGAAAATTATAGCTACATATTATAACCACTTCTCTTTATATATATATATATATGAAGTTCATAGGATCTGATTTGGCATAAGTATAAATTAGAAAAATTCCCCTAAAGTCATTGGAGTTATCCCAGTGTTAGATGAATATGAAATCAGAAGCTGTGTGTTTCAGGATTTGTATACCAACACAACAGGAAAATCAGGAATTGGGAAGGAGGTGTAACATTACCTCTTAAGTCCTGTTTGCTGGGAGGTTGAGCCTTGGACTGTGAGAATATTATGGTGGCATAGCAAGTTTCCATCCATCGAGCTACACAGCTGGAGTAGGTTCATCAGGATGGAAGTTATTAGCATTTTCACCTGCAGCTGAGGTGAGTTAAGAGCTTGCACTCAGCTGAGTCTAAGAAACACAGCAGACAGGTGGTAGCTTCCTAAGCTCTTAGGATGTGATCATATTCAGTCAGTGACACAGCCCAAGAGGTAATTTAGTGCCCCTCTATAGGCCAAATCATGGAATTCTCACCTTGCAAAGGTCTTAATCATTACAGTTGTGTTTAAAACAAACATTTATATCTCAGTCCTATTGTGCTTCAAGTTCATGAGGAGGAGGTCACCATCAAAGAACAAAGCTGTAGTAAAGTTGAGCAATTATCATTTCAAACAAACTCTATTTTTAGAACTTAGACAAAGGGATAATTTTGTGTAGTTTTCAGTTATTTTTTCAGTTAATCAAATGTAAATGTGACACAGGGATGGAAAAACTGAGATTTTTTGTCATTTAAAACTACATTCAGAGATACAGTAGGAAAAAAAACAGGTTAGTCCCAACCATAAGGATTCAATAATGTCGTTTAATTGGCATGAGGAAGTGTCAGTGTTGTTGTTTAGCCTGTATTAAGAGCACAGAAGCTTTGGGAGGGGGAAAATCTTCAATTCATTTTTTAAGGACTGATAAAATTGTATAAAGAAAAGCCATAAGCATATTCACAGGTATCCTGGTCCTGCAGGCACTGAGGCACCAAGATCCCTTCAGCGCAGTTTCTCCTGGTGGTGAGAAAAAACACGTGTGGAACTATTCTCCTGGGCTGGGAAAGTACAATTTCTTTTAGAGCCCCATTAGGATTCGCTGCGCTTGTTCCCTGGCTGTACCAGAACTGCCTTTCCCATTCCAGCTCATAACTCCCTGTTAGCTTTTCCCTGCTCTCAGACTTAAGGGCATGTTTACCTGTTCAAATATCACTACAAATACCAGTGGAAAGGTCTTAGCATTATAACAGATGCACGATGGCATGGTTTGCACTTGCTCTCATGGAGTGCTTCTGCAGTCTGTTAGCAGTGTGATGTCCATTAAAAAATGCCAGGGAGTCAAGCAGGTGGCCTTTGCAGTGGGGCCTTTCCCTCAGTGTGGCTTCCCTCAGCATAATTCCCCATTCCATATTCTCCTTCTTTCGCTGTCACGACTGACATGATTTCAGTTTACAAGATGGCCATTCAGCTCATCTGACAGGTTGTTTCCTCTTGTCCTGCCACTCATTTAGACTCATTGGAAGCTCCAGAAGATCTCTGGAAAGCTCTGCTGAGCTCTTTGCAGGCCAAGTGCCTGTGTCCTGGGGCAGGAGGCAGGACACACTGCTGAGGTGTGGGGACACGCAGGGCACTCATGGGTCACACCCCACTCAGCTGCAGCCAAGCTGCAATTTGCCTGGTTTTTGGACATATATTTACCCAGCTGCTGCACAAACAGGTCTTTGTCTCAAGCTGAAAGTTGTAGCCTGTCACTCCCATTAGTTTGTTTGATACAGATCTCTCTTTTAAATTTGCCTGCATCTCCTTTTATCGTTTTTCTTTCATTAATCAATCTTGCCTGTTTGTTTTTAAGGAAAATACTGTTTGCTACAAGCTTTGAATTCTTTTCCAAATATGCCTTCAGTCACTTCAGACAGTTATTGTAGCTTTCTCCAAGCTTTTCCAGGCACACGGAAATATATGACTCAGCATAGCCTTGGGTTGATAACCAGTTCTGCTAAAATATTGATGTATTTCTGACCTGTCCATTGGCGTTTTAATAACCTATCCATCACAGAGATATTGAGTCCATATATAAGTAATATGCTATTATTACCCAATATAAATAATACTGATGGGAATGGTTTTCATTGTTGCTGAGCAGCGAGGACTCCCTAGGGATACTTAGAGTTTCTGAAAACCCTGATATATTTGTATGGTCCCGAGTGTGGAAGGCCAAACACTACTGGTACTCATTGGATAAAACACTCACAGCCTTTCCATAGGTGCACTGATGGGTTTCCTTATATAAACCCCAGTGTCCCCAGTTAAGAGCCTCACTGTCTGCTGCATGCTATGTATTATGGATAAAATTTGGGCACTTTGAATTAATGCATATGAATAAGCATTAGAGACTCTTGACAGTTGCTGCTGCTGCTTAGTCTCCTCTGAAGTTACTCTTTGATTCCGTTTGCTTGGATTCCTGGCAACACTAATTAGACTGAACTGAGCCTGTGGTGAATAAAGTCAGCACAGGCAATATTTAAGGAGAAATTTAAATCCCATTTTTTACTTTCTGTGAAAATGTTCTGGACGTAGATGTCAGAGCTCCATCTCTGGCCTGCACTCACTGGGCTCAGTACAGATGGAGCAGGAGTGCACTGACACACACACCCCTCTGGGTTGCTCTGCAGCAGTGAAAATGAAAGTCATTGGTACTTACAGAATTATAGAATATCCTGAGTTCAACAGGACCCACAAGAATCATCAGAGTGCAACTCCTGACCCTGCACAGGACAGCCCCAAAAATTACACCATGTGTCTGAGAGTGTTATCCAAACACTTCTTGAACTCTGTCAGGTTTTGTGCTGTGACAGCTTTCCAGGAGAGCCTGTTCCAGTGCCCAACCACCCTCTGGGTGAAGAACCTTTTCCTAATATCAGACCTAAACCTCCCCTGACACAGCTTCATGGTGTTCCCCCAAGTCCTGTCACTGGTCACCAGAGAGGAGAGATCAGTGCCTGTCCCTCTGCAGATACTGAAGACCACAATGAGGTCTTCCCTCAGTCTGCTCCAGGCTGAACAAGCCAAGTGATCTCAGATGTTCCTCTGAGGGCTTCCCCTCTAGGCCTTTCACCACCTTCACAGCTCTGCTTTGGACATTTTCTAATAACTTTATATCTTTCTTATGTTGTGGTGCCCAAAACTAAGTACAACATATTGCTTAGAGATTTGATTTTCATGTCACTGAGCAAGTAGCTCATTAGGATGTGTTTGTAAGTGTGTCTGCATACATGTTCATGCACCATGTAAGCACCCCTTGTAGTATTCTGGGTTTGACATTACCATAAACCTTCAAAGCTGTTAGTTTACATTAACCAGGTAGTTAACTTCAGTACTATCTTCTGCATGGGTGACAAAAGCTTGAAAAGGGGAGAGCTCTGCTCATTTAATGAACTTTTAAGCAAAAAGAGTTTTAAGTTTTATTGCTAAATAGTTATGTTTTCCTCACCAGAACTTAATGATACTGGATGGTTTATTAAAATAACTAACATCAGAAACATGGGAGGTAGAGTCTGATTGAATTTTTCATTTTCATAGGCAGTTAATAAAGTGTCTCAGTGGTTTAATAGAAAAGAAACTGCTGTGCAAGTTGCTGTGTGCTTCACTGGTGAGGTGGGGAAGCCACCACTGCTGGTGTGAACCACTTTGTTCTTTGTCCCCTTACCAGTGTCCCCATGCAGTGCCTCTTTACTGTCCTTGGGTGCTCCTGACATTGTATCTAGACAATCTGTGCTAATTGTGAACACAGATCCATTTTCAGCAGCATGAGTTATTGTGATATTCCCATATTTGTGGTCGTGAATTGCAAGTACTTCAAGGGTGGATGAGAAGAATAGAGATGCTGGGATTTGAAAAGTAGGTGACAGAGCTGTTTGTATCAGGAGCAAAATATATGACTTGTTCCATGTTCTTGCAATCAACTTAGAGCTGGAAAATGCCTTTTTTGTTTCCAACTGTTATATTTTATTTTACTTCATTTCATTTTAATGAGAACTTAACATAAGTATTATGCAGCACATGGAAAGCTCAAATACAAAACATACAAAATGCACTCACTGTGCAGCGTTTTCCCAGACATAGAAAGTAGATATATATTGCTGGAAAGTAACCAGTGTAGAGGTAGGTCCATAGCCATAGTTCCATTCCCAATTTTTCCAGCTGCTGAAGGTGATCATGCCTGTAGAAGAGAGATTGCTGCCCAGTGTGTACATTAGAAAATGTGCTGTACCAAGCACAACAGGAGCCTTCTATGACTGCAGCAGAAGCATAGCTGAGGAATTAATTTCACAACACTTGTGACATCCCTTCCATCATATGGAATAAGGAATATATATATAAATGTATAAGCAAGAAAATATATTTTGTTTTATGGAAAACTTCATGTGATTCCATTGACACACACTCCTGATACAATAAATATTAATATCATTCCCTATAGAAGGCTTCCTGAAAAAGCTATTCCCCAGCAAAGGAATAGGAAAATCTTGTCCTAGTTCTGTGATCTATTGCAATGCAGATAGGAGTGGTGTGACTGAAAACAGAGCAACTTGTTTTGGCATGCTTTGCCTTCTCTTTGAGGTTGTTTAAATTATTGAAGAGTTCTATGAAGTGCTTTCTATCCTGAAGTCGATCTTTGTGAATTCTGTTTTAGCAGTAATATTAAACATATTTTAATTTTCTAATTCACTTACAAAACAAAAAATCCCAGTTCATCATTATCCTTGCATACAAAAGAAGGCACCTGGAGGATGGGAAGCCATAATCTCAGACTCATCAAAATGTAAATCACTTTATTATATTATCTGTAGTGTACTGTGAATATGCCTGACAGTCTTTCATATAAAATAAATTTTAAAATGCTAGTAACAAACCAAAACCATTTACACATCTGTAATACATTTCAGTCTGCACCTACGCTGTGGTGCACTTTGGGGTAATTGACAGTAAAAACTTCAGGGTACAGGATTCCCTGCTGTATGAATTACAGTGTTTGCTGTTTGTACTAGTTTGTTCATACTCCTGACTGTTGTCTCCTGAGATTTAAAAGAAACCCTGCTGATTTGCTAACACGGTGAGCTTTTTAATAGTTGGTTCCTGATATGAAAATTTAACTAAAATTGTGACCATTGGTTGAGACCTGACAAATGTATTTGTAGCATTTTCAAGTGAGTGAATTTGACTGTGTAGTTTATAAACAAGATTTATTTGGTATTTTTTTCTGGGTTATTCTCCTGGATTAAAAATCTCATTTCAAATAAGATTGGCTTGTTGAAAATGTTATCCTCATAGGCACTTACTAATATGATTTGCATTATCACAACTTGCCTCCATATGTAGCTTGTGATTCTTTACTAGCTTGGTTTCCCTGGTTCATTTTGATGGATATGATGCTAAATCATAGGAGTTTTCTTTGGAGGTTTTAGATTTGGATTTTCTTCCCTTTTTTTCTTCAAAATTGTTTAATTTAAAACCAAAGTCTTGAATGAGCCTACAGTGGAACAAAGATTTTATTTTGGCTTAGGAGTTCCCTGTTTTCCCCAAAATAAGTGTTTTATTATTTTACTTCTTCACAAAGTGAGAAAAATATTTTTCAGTTCTATCCAAATCAGTTTCTCTTCTAAATTTTGTTGGATTGTTTGGAGAAAAGCTGGAAGTTGGATTACTCAGACAACTGTATTTAATAATCCTAAAATACACAGAGTAGTCTAAGCCAAATATGTGGTGTTAAGAGTCCACAGAGGAGCTGATGCTTCTGCACCTCCTGCCTCACTGCCCATGAAGCATCTTCTCTGAGCCTCACATGTGTCTTCTCTTTCATTCTGCATGGTTGTGAGGGGAGATTGAAATAAATTCCCATCTGATCAATCAATTTTTTTTTAAAAAATACAGCATGAGAGAGAAAGGGAACTCATGAATGAGTCTGTGACCTAGAACACTACTCCTTTGCACTAATATTGACATTTTGGGTAGCAATTTCCTTCTGTGATGACTTTGTAGCCTTTGTTGCCAGGGCTGTAAGCTGTTCCTGCTGCATCCAGCACTTCATACGTTTGTGGTGCTGTTAGGACACACACCAGTCTCAAAATGGTCTGTTCAGTTGTGCTTCTGGGACTTCACACCCTCCTGATGGGAAACCCACCCTCTTGTAGCCCTGGGAGGCTGAAGAGCCAAATGAAACCAGGTGCAAGTAATTCAAACCAAAATAACTCCGTTAGCAGAAGCTGGAAGAGTTTATAAGGCAGTCACTTTGCTGACAAGTAAGCTGCAAAGAAAAGAGGAAAATTGAGTCTGACTGGAAGATGGAAAACTGCTCTCCCTTTCCTTGGTTTCTTTTTGTGTACAGCCTGAATGCACCGTGTTTGTCACCAGCTATGCAAGCTCTTGACCGAAGCAGAGGAAAATGAGGACTCTATTAGAAAAAGCAAAATAGTTAAGTGTTATTTTTGTAGCTATTTCTTTCCTAGGCAAATCTTCATACTCTACTATTTCTGTGACCTTTCACTTTTATTTCTTACATAAATGAGAGAATCAGGTCAGCTCAGTTCCCACATCTAATGGCTTGTTGACAGGGAAAAAAATTAATCAGAATTGCTAGTGTGGAATAAATTACTCCAAATAGCTTCCCCATGGATACTGTTATTCTGAAGTAAGTGCTCCTTTTTTCTGATTAGCACGTAATCTGCCAGACCAATGTTTGTCAAGTTTCTCTGTCAGGTAGACAGCAGTGAGCTTGCAGAAATTAGTATCTTCCAGAAAATCCCTTGACTCTTTGAACAAGACTTGTCACTGCCATAACTCTTCCACTGGCAGAGCCCAGCCCTGACTGGCCTGACCATGTCAGAGCCCTCTGCAGGCACCACCACCAGTATAAACCACAGCAAGAGATTTCAATGGCTTTATGACATTTTCAACTCTAGTAGAATTCTTTAATGTTTGTAGTTTTGGATGATCTGCTGAAAAGCATCTGTTACTTGAAGCTTTTCAGTTCATTTATTGAGAATATAGAGCTTCATTCCTTGGACAAAAAATAGATGAAACAATTTTTTTTTTTCTTGCAGTTCCAAGCCTGCTCTTCAAGTGTCAACCCAAAACACTCCTTTATTTTTTCATCAGAACACACTGAAAACCCCTCTGGTTCATGCTGTGAACTCCTCCATCCACTTCCCGTGTGCTTTTATTTAGACTGGAGGCCCCTTATTGTTTCAGCTTACTGACTTCCTTGCAGATTTCACTTGCTTCCTAGGCTTTCCTGAATATAAAGTGACTGCTACACTCAAAGTCAATAAACTCAACATTGCCCTGTGAAGTTCTTCTCACACTGCTGGCAAATGCCTGTTGTCTCCAGGATGTGGGGAATGTGGAGAGAACTTAAAGCACACACTGACCTGTAGCCATGCCAGCTCTGCTGGATCCGAGGATCCTAGATTGTTGTTGCTAGCTATCTACAGTTGCCCTTGGCTCATTATCACAAAAACTAGCCTGCTCTATCTGATTTCCCAGCTGCAGAGGATAGATTTGTTAATATTTTTTGCTTAGCCAAGCGATTATCTTGCTCAAGGTCAGGCAAGGATTTTCAGATGCCAGGAAAGCCCATTTCATTATATGTGTTTGTTCTGTAGAAGGGCTTTTGCTTTCTTTTTGAAGGGAATGTTTTCTGCTGCTGTTTACTGAGCAGTCACACAGAGCTCTGGTGAGAAAGGAGGAGGGTTGGCTGGGGCTTGGTCTCGCACCCATTAAAGTCAGGGACAAAACTCCCAGAGCTCCAGTGCTGGCACAGTTTGCCCAGAGGAGGTGCAGTCTGAAAGACTTCAAAGTGTTGGTACAAACAGAGCATGGAAAGTCAAAGCATGAGGTGAAAATATCTGGCACTATGTTGATCCTATAGCATTCCAACTTCAACACAAGGGAGATCCATGCAGTGATGTGATGACTCCACGTTCATTCAGACCAACCCTGTTAGAAATACAAAGAGGTGCCTTTGTTGAAGGATAAAACACCTTTATCTTGCTTTAAATTCAAGCAACTCACAGCTGCCAAGTCATAAAGTGGATATTGAAGAAGATTGTTGGTTATTTTACCATCTCCTATTAAACCTGTTCCTGATTGAGTAGGTCATTTAGGCAATTTGGACATCAAAGCTGCTGATAGAAGCAATTAAATGCCAATAGCCCAATTTTAAGTTTTATTTAGGTGCTTAATTTAGATGCACTTCAGTGCTTCAATTTTCATCATAAGCTTTAGGTATTTAAGTAACTTAATTTCACCCACAAATGTTGCTTCATGTTTGTCCATGAAGAAATGTAGATTTCTGAAAAAACCTATTATTTCTTCTATTTTTCATACTTGAAAATGGACAGAGGAGGAATAGCTTTATTTTCACTTTCCAAATTTGCTTTCGTGATGCAAACATCTATAGAGAAGACTGTAACTGTCTGGTCACTGGGATAGAGCCTGAATCAAGGTGTGCAGTCATGTTTCACCAGCTGCAGGAGTGTAGTTACGATTATGCCCTTTCTGGATCAGTCTGGTGTTGCAACCAATAAATGAAAAGTAACTATCCTAAACCACTTCTAAAAATATTGTAGGGCTTAGAACAGAAGTCAGACAACTGTAACAAGTATCTTTTTTTACTGCTGCGGTGGGGACACTTGGGAGAGTTGGGTGACATCTCAGACCTCGTTCCTGGGCACTGGTTAGTGAGTGTGTGTCCCAGCTGGGGTCACCAGGCAGTGCTGGCAATAAGGGGCTGTTTTAGGGAGCAGCTGCACGCTGTGGATCACATTGCACTGACAAGTAAAGTGTAGTGACTTCCTTCTGCCTGTTCTGCAGGGAAGACTGTCCTGCTCTTCCCTATTCACTTAGTTTGTAGGTTCTATTTTCTCACCGAGTGGGGATTTGATGAGGTGATACAGTGTTAATGACTAAGACAAATACCCCCCCTGGACTAAGCACGTACATTAATGCTTTATTGAATTTGACTGTGACATAATCAGCATGCCTTCCCGTTGATTACATCCTTCCTGTGCTCTCTGGTAATAAATGTGGTGCTTTATTCTCAAAACCACTCAATTTCCTGAAGTTTCCATTCTTTCCATTTTAGATGGCTTGACAGACTGCGTAGACCCTGACTGTTGTCAGCAAAGCAATTGTTACTCAAGTCCTCTCTGCCAGGGCTCGCCCGATCCCCTTGACCTTATTCAGCACAGCCAACCACCTTTCTCTCAGCATCCTCCAAGGCTCTTTTATGATCGAATCAGATTCCTTATTGGGAAGGAAAGCACTCATGTAATCCCAGGAGATGTCTCTTTTGAGAGCAGGTGAGTCTTCTTCTAAATGAAAGACTTTTCTGAATATTGAGAACTGCAATTAAATTATTTAACCAGGAAAAAATGGTGATACCTGGATAGCTGAGAATTCTTCACCAGTGCTCATAAAATACTTAAAAGTGTAGCAAACTTTAAAGTCCCAACAGCTGAGGATCTTGGTTATCTGGTTATTGTTGCTACCTGTCTGGTTCGTGGAAGTGTCACAGCAACAAACTCTACTGCTCTTATTAACAAGACTGATTGTTGTGGAAGGTAAGTTGTGTCATGCTTGTAAAATCAGCAGGGGGAAGTTCAGCCCTTCACTCTGTACATAAAGGCAGGATGCGAGTTGGATTCACATCTGCTGTCTTCAGTCCAATTCTGCCCTAGTCTGTATTCTGCCCAATACAATTTGGTTGGTATTTACAGTGTAATGAATTTAATATGTGTCACATGTAATCCAGACACATAATTTAAAAACTTCCTTGGTTTTGCTACACATTGATAAAGCAGTGTGGAATTTACTATTTTGTGCTGCAGGTTATCACGCAAAGAGTGGAGTGATCCCTGAGTGTTTGTGAGATTGGCTTTGCCCTTTAACAGGAAAGAACTGTGCAGTAGAAAAAGGGCACTTACTTGCTCAGAAAACCTGGTAACACGTTTTCTTGAACATTTGAAATACAGGGGCATGTAAGTTTTTATGCTGCAGTTCACTTGGGAAGCTATAACTTACCTGCTGACAAAGAGATCCACAAATCATCCACATCACCTGACTATTACCCTGTCAACTAGGCCTATGCATTGGATAAACCATGTGCCAGTAATAAGCACATAAGAATTTTTATTTTCACAGTACATAGCACTTAGGTTACAACCTCAACACAAGCCCATAGCTGCACACAAATTCAGTGCACTTTTTTCTTTGCAGCGTTAATTTTTAATAAAGTAAATTTGTAAACAGAGTCATTATTGATCTGAAATACCTAAACATTTAATCACTATTAATAATGTAACAGGATGTTATAAATATGTAAAACAATAAACCATGAAGATGAACTCCATGAGAAGCACCCGCCTGCCACTGGTGGGTCTCTTGGAATGTGTTGCACTTATGAATGAGGGCACTGCACTTGGCATAGGGTCCTTGGCTGGCTCTGTGTGCAGTTTAAACCAAAAGTCACCACTGAAAAATTTTCCTCATCAAAATGCCTCACAGTGGGGAGTTTCCAGAGAGGAGGTGAGTGCTCAAGTTGCCTGCACAGTGTTCTGTGACACTGCAAATATTAGCAGCCAGATTGCACATAATCCCATCAACGTGCTTTTATAGATATAAGGAATTGATCTTTTGCAGCTATCATTGATGGGATTTAACTTGGATTTAAAAGCTTTTTCTGAGTATTTCGTTTCTTTGCCCTGATACCTGCCATGCCTTTGAAGACTGAAGAGCAGTGAAGTTCCGTGGGAGCAGCAGCCCACCCTCACCACAGCTTCTTACTTCCTGCCACTGAGAAGTATGACTTTACTGGCATTGGAGTATCACCTACACCCAGATATCATTTCCTCCCACTGTAGACAAATTCATAGTTAGTTTGACTAGAAGATCATTAGGATTCTAATGAGGGTGGCTGCATCTTTGGAGTCAGGGCAGTGCCTGGAGTCTCGTGCTGTGCTGTGACTCCTGGGGTTTGTCAACAGCAATCTGCAATGTACTGGGCACCCCAAAGGGTTCCTCAGTCCACACTTTGCTTGATCCTTGAGTCTTCCAGGCTGTTGAAATATTGTTCATCCATAAGTCAAATATTATTAAAAACTGCCAGAATTTTCCTCAAGGATGAGAGATAAGCAGGGTCTCTGAACGAGGCAATAGCTGAGCTGTGCTGCCTCTGTTCAGAAATCTTCCTCTGACATTGCCAATCTGACTGTCATCTCGTGTCAGTTCTTCTCCTGGGAATTAAGATTACTGAAAAAAATACAGAAAGACAACTGCTGCTACAGTAAAAACATCTGAAATCTGTGATCCAGCCTATCTGGTAAAGACCAAAGAATGCTTGGGGGTTTAAATCTCCTTTGGGCTGTTGCTGAGAAGGTTGTGTCTAGGCAGATGATATTAACTAATGGCTGCCTGCAATGCCACTGATTTTCTAGCATTGGTGGTTCAACATGAAATGTTGGAAGGATTGGATGTAGTTATGGCATGCATTTATATCAGAGCACTGGCATCCATTCTCACTGGTGCTCCAGTTTTGCAAAGCCCTATCTGCCCTTTTTTTTTTAAATTTCGCTTTACAAGAAATCTCTGAGACCATTGGGAGGATTAAGGAAGAGACATCTATCCAGTGTTTTCAGTCTTCTGATTCAAATGGCATTGTGCAGTGTTTTACTGTACCACAGTATAGTAAATGTATGTAAAGTATGGGTGATGTTTGCATGAATTTCACTGGAGACAAAGTGATGTTGATTAGATCTTGGAAAGCTATCAAAAATTGTGAAGATTATCTCTGTCCTTCAGACTGGAAGTGTTTGGTCTCTGCTGTATCCTGGAATTTTACAAATAATCTGAAGTACTAAAACTAGTTGTTGTGACAGCTGCTGAGACATCTATCCCTCTGCATTTTCATCTTGGACTTTAGCTTAGGTCTAGTATTTAAACATTTGGCTTCTACAGTACAGTCAGGATGTTGCATGAGCCATGGCTAAATAAAACACCAAAAATAATGTTAAGGAGCTGTGTGTTTGCAAAACATATTTTACTTTTTGTTATCTCAAAGCTGTGTCATATGCACTGGGTTTTTACAAACTCCCACTTAAACTGCCATGCTGAAAGGCAGAGTAGAGACATTCTGGATAAATGGAAATGCACTTGCTTACATCAGGCATGGTTTTAACCTACTATATGTAGCAGGGTGTAGCAGATTATAATGTTTTTGTCAACTTCTGTTCTCAGGGAGGTTTTTAGCTTGTGTTTTTGCTGAGGTTCTTTTTTAATGCATGCTGCTGGCAAGCTATTTGACTCCCTGCAAATTGCCCACGAAAAGGGTCCAGTGTATGGTACTGAATTAATTACCCTTCAAAGGCTGCTTACAGCAACATTGTCAGCAGGAAGAAACGAATGTACCTCACTAGCCTTCAGCTTAATTTCTCTCATTGAAGATTTTAATCAGAAATGTAATACAGTAAATGACATCTTCTGGTAATGTGACACTTGCAAATTCACAAGCTGCTTGACAGAGTTCCATATCTGAGCCTAATGTCTCAGCCTGAGGTGCTTATTGGAAACTTAACATGCAAAACAAAAGCAAAACAATAGCAGGTAAGTAGCAGCAGAGCAAGGCAGAATGGTGGTAGAATAATAAAATGTTTTACAAGTACAGAAAGAATGCATCTAAAATTTAGACTTCTGTTCATATTTTAAATTAGAGATGTCAAACATACTGCCTGACAGCAGAGACCTGAGAGCCACAGCATAGTGAGTTCTGTGATTACTCATGGAATGACCCATGAAGCACTGACAGAGGAATCCTACTTCTTCTAGGCCACCTGCAATCCGTGGGAATCTCAGCTTTCTCTCAAAAAGCCAACTGCTCCCTCTGGAGTTGCAGATTTAGGACAGCTTGCCAGGGGATTGGGAACATTTTTAATGCATTCAAAAACACTAAGGCAGCTTATCAGGGGCATGTTCCTGCCCAGCTTCACCAAATTAGAAAAGACATTTTTGCACTTACTTTCAAGTTAAAACTACTTGGAAAGCCTTAGGTCTAAGATTACGCAATCATCACAAATAGGTGGCTGTTGGACAGATAGTACAAGTTATCCCCCGTGAGAAAGCAAAGCAGGGCAGTCACAAGAATGTGAAATAAGTCTTAGAGGCAGAAAGTGCAGTGCATTGAGGAGACATCACGATCTTTAGAGGTTTCTCTGCTCAAATTAAGAGAAGCAGTGAGTGGTAGCAAGGCCCCCAGCTCATCTGGGAGGAGGGCGGATGTTGAAGCAGGGAAGCGTGAAGTGGCAGTGACTGTGAAGGGCCATCACTGCAGGGAACGTGCTCTAGGAGCTCTGGTAAGGGAAGGAATTCAGGGAGGTGTTCTCCAAGCAGCAGAGCTGCAGGGAACCTGCGTGCCTGGGGCGTGGGGTCTGCCCTGTGAGCTGCCAGGGCACCGGGAAACACGGGAGAACTGGCTGCAAACTGGGGCTCCTGGTTACCTCCTGAGCCTTGGAGACTAGTGCTGGTCATAAAGTAACTGAAAAATGTTTTCATACCTGCAGTAAATGCCAGAATTAAAGCTAATTCTGATCAAGTGATTAGTCAAAGATTTAGTAGGTGCTGGTAATTCAAAAAGAGGCCAGAGAAGACTCTTCAACTTAGAGTAGGTAATAAAGAGATATTAAATAATGAGGACAAATGTAGGAACACAGAGGCAGGCTCAGGACATTTAAAATCTAAGAGATTACAAAGACAATTCAGTACAGATAAATGTGGAATAATGAGGTCTATGTGTCTTTATCACATACCGTAAATATGTGTGGCTTGTAAAATACGATGAATAAAAAAGGAGAATGTTGAAAGATAAATCTCTTAATATTATTTATGAATAATGGGAAGGGAATGAATAGAAGAAAGAAAGACCGTGGATGAAATAATGGAGATTTTGATGAGCTGTTATCATACAAATCTGTGTGCTTGATAAAGTATGAGGACAGAGTAGTGTCAGAAGATAGGTCTGTGTGGAATGAACAAACAGGAGTGCAAGAATAATGCACTGAATAATGCTTACTCCCAAGGGTCTCACCTTCACACCAATGTGTGGTGTAAATACATGAAGTGCACTAATAAAGGTATTAGAAAAGAAAATTCAGGTCTGTTGATGTTAGAAATATGTGAAAATAATAGAAACCAGTATTTTCTGCTCTAACAAATCAAAGAGTAATTGGACCTGGCTGTTCTGTTGAGTGAGTCTTGTGAGTCAGTTGAGACAAACAGAAGCTCAATTGCTTTCAGTGGAACAGCAAATTTTGGGCCACATATAGGGCCACAACTAATTTACTTCATGTAGAAAATGAGAAAGATGGTGAATCAGAACTCTTGTTTTGCATACTGGCAGTAATGCAGCCTCTCCCATTCCTCTAGGATTTATCAGCATCTTTCCATGGCCTGGGAGCATGGAATTCCTATTAGCAGCTGTGGTGAATGGTGTACTCACAAAGAGGTTAATTTTTACCGGTTGCATTTTCTCAAGTCATAGTTGGACGGGTTTGGTGATATCATGGTGATAAATCAGTGTCCTGTCAGTGGCTTGGGAGAATGGGATCTTAAGAAACATGTCAGAATTTTCAGAAATTTATGTTCTCCAGTTTCTGCATATTGGATCATGGTCAATTAATCTCTGTAGGGATATTTTTTTTAATTCATATGTAGACTCCTAAATAACTTTTGTCTGAGGAGCTATTAAGTTTTTTCCTTTAGATCACGTATTCACTGTGCAGTGGATATGTCTGTTGAGGTTTGCCAAAATTTTCAAACTGAGAAAGAAACACAACGATGCCTAAATTTATGCTTGTCATTCATATTGACTAATTAATGCCAGTTCACTTTATAAGTATTCTATTGGTTTTGACCCTAAATGTCTTAAGGTTACCAAAAGACTTCTGCGTTCACTGTTCACTTCATTATGTAACACCACAGCTCCAGGAAAGAGGTGCAGAATTATCATGAGTTTCCAAGACCTGGGTTGGTTCAGCCAGTGTGTTGATGTGGTGTACCTGACAAAATGCTGGGAGGATTTGCAGTGAAATGTGGCTGTGTAAGCCCTTAGAAAATCCCACTAGGTCCTAATCTGCATCATGAGGATATTTAACATCTTAATCCTCATCCCTAGGAGACTTGATTCCTTTATGTTTCGTTATTCAGATAGGTAAAATGCTAAAGCTAAGAAAAAGAGTAATTTCTTCACCATTTCTGTGACTAAGGTGAAAGCAATGGTCTGAAAGGACAACAGTGGAGGTTCAAATTGGACAGTAGGAAGAACTTGCCATGGGTAGAGCAGTTATACAGAGGCACTGGAATGGGTTACTTGGTGAGCTTATAGAGTTAGACAAGCATCTGTCTGGACTGATGTAGGCATAGTTGATCTAACCCGAGGCAAAGGAATGGACAAGATAAAGTCTTGTATTTCCTTTCAGCTCTCATTTTCTATGATTCTGTGATCCTGTTAGCCTCCGATTAGATCCACTTAGTAATGAGTTCACTTTCCTGTCCATTGACTTTGATGGGTTCTGCTGTGCTTCCATGTTCCAGCCTCTTCACTGGAATGTGAGGATAAAGTGGAAAGTGGGTGCAAGTCCAACGCATCCCAGAGGGAATTTAGGAGGGCATCACATGTGATGGGGGATTGGGAAAAATGTATATTACACTTGATTAGGCACCCTGTGAATTTACCTATATAACTTTCTGAAGTTCAGTGAAGCCTGTGTCTCTCACTGCTGCCTTATCACATTAGTTCAGCTTTTTTCTAACAGACAGCAATGCCCTATACCTAGCAGCAGAGAATGAGGTTTCATTCTCTCCTTTCACAAACCATCACTCCCTACAGCTGCAGCAAGCTAAATCACGCTATCAGTGAAACCTTTGCAGTGCTATTCAGTGGCAGAACAAATAGAATCCTGGAATATGTCTGGAAACAGGAATATATTCTCCCTATACCAGCAGTTCGTCTGTGTGTCACCCTTATGAGAGAATGCTTTTTCAAATCAATCTTTTGGGCTTATATGACTTTTCTTTCAAAACTCAACAGTCACTCTGATACCAGAGTGGTTCTGTCTGTCTGGGACCCCAGCACAGCCCAGTTTCTGAAATCAATGCCCTTCTCACCCTCCTCATGTGTGTAACCTGTTGCCTTCTGCTCTTGTTGTTACAGACGGGCGTGTGTCATCCGAGGCCAGGTTGTAGCAATAGATGGAACACCTCTGGTTGGAGTGAACGTCAGTTTCCTGCACCACAATGAGTATGGATACACCATCAGTCGACAGGATGGAAGGTCAGGCTTTCATGTATGATCCTCCACTGGTTTAGGTTTGTGTAGTTAAGGCCATCTGCCAGCTTCTATTCATGTACAAAACTTCCATAGACATCACAGTTCATAGTGTGGCTTGAGGATGGCATCTGGCCTTCTGCTCTGGGAGCACAGTTGATTTGAGCTCTCTGTAGTAAAGGGACCAAAGAAGAAAGAGAAGAAAAAAAAAACCTGAACTGCAACAAAATTACAGTGACATTCAAACTCGTAGAGTCAAAATGTGCCAGGTCTGCTGTAACAGTAGCTCTTTGACCTTGGAATATTTTCACAAGTCAGGTTTTCCAGGGAATATCCTGTCTCCCTCATTTTTTTCAGTTGTTAAGTGTGAATCACCCAAGTAGTTTATTGAGGTGTCAATGAAGTCAAATCCTTTAGCTGATCACCTGAGCACAAGGAAAAGTGAGAACTGACTCTTTCTGAAGACAAATGGTTAAATTGCTGTTCCATAACCAGCCCTGGCTTCCCCTTCTTCCCCAGCCTCTCAGGTCTGAGTTCATTTCTCAAAGACAGGTGAGGTTTCAATATATTCTATATTGCACTCCAGGCTTGGCCATCCATTTGCAGTAGGGTCATGATTTGCTCCTGAACTTCAATTAAGCTGTTAAGGGCAGTTTAAGACTTCATCTTCCTTGGCTGGATTGTGAATTACAAGACATCTGAAGCTGTCTTCCAGCAGGGAAAAAGTGGTCCAATTTGTCACTGTTTCCACAATTTAGTTTTTTTGTTGTTTGGCTTTGCCAATTTATAAAAGCAAGG
This sequence comes from Daphoenositta chrysoptera, assembly GCA_013397915.1. Lineage (NCBI taxonomy): Eukaryota > Metazoa > Chordata > Aves > Passeriformes > Daphoenositta > Daphoenositta chrysoptera. The sequence continues at coordinate 463,132 of VZRO01004351.1, forward strand.
AGTGTGCATATTTATTTCACCTTAGTTTATTGACTTTCAAATCTCACTACTGAAAGTTAGTAATTATTTCCTCCTTACGCTAGCCTGGATAAAGTTGTTGCATTAAAATATGCTACCTGTATTTTGCTGTGAATGTAATCGGTGTCATTTGGGAAATGTGATGAGATATGCATAATTAAGTCTGACTTCTTATCACAGTTTGTTACCATCAAAAACCTCCATAATAGATGCATTCAATAATACAGAGAGTGAAGTAGCTATTTACATATTACCTTGTGTTGCATGACTGCGGATGTCAGAAACTCTGGAAATTGAGACTGTATATCCTGCCTTCTGTGTCCCACTGTTCTGCAGCCCAGATATGCCAAAGGTTCTTCACAGTAGCTCCCAGAGGATCACCCTCCTTGTGTTCAAGAGCTGACTCAGTTCTCAGTGCAATTAATTGTCATCTTTCCCAAAAATTTCATATCCTGTACAGGGAGGTCTTATGCTCAGTGTACTCAACCTTTTCCTCCTGCTGCTTTTAGAAGAAAGGAAAGAGTTATGTCAATAGAGCTAAGGCCTAACAGGCTTTAAGCCTTCTTATTCTGCATGCTCTTCCTGCATAGATGATGAGTGGCATCCTTTCTCTGGGATAGGAATTTCTTTTCATATAAACCAAAGCAACTGGAATCACACTTTTGTTACAGATGAGTCATTAATATTGATTCTAGTTGATAAATAGAGGGGAGAGAGGCCAAGTGACAGTGAAATCTTGTGCCTTGCTGTTGATGCACACCAGGAGAAAGCACACAGAGGTAAAGCTTCTCTGTGGATACCAAGCTGATGCAAGGAATGCACACTTGAATGATTTCACATAGTAAATTAACAGCTGTAATAACGAACATAAAGGGGTTTTTTGTGATGCATTGAAAGATGTGGTAATGTGATGAAAAAAACAAAAAGAAACAAAACAATTTGTTTTCTCTTTTCCAGTTTTGACCTTGTGGCTGTTGGAGGAATCTCTGTCACTCTAGTTTTTGACAGATCTCCTTTCATATCTGAGAAAAGAACACTTTGGTTGCCTTGGAACAGATTTATCATTGTAGACAAAGTTGTAATGCAAAGAACAGAGTCAGACACACCATCTTGTGACATCAGTAGTTTTATCAGTCCAAATCCAATTGTACTCCCCTCCCCCTTGACAGCGTTTGGAGGGTCCTGTCCTGAAAGAGGAACTGTTATTCCAGAACTACAGGTAATGAAAAGACATTTAAATTAACACTTTGTTCTGTTGCAGAACCAGGTTTAGACAATCTTTGAAGATAGGGAGCAAATAACTGCTGTAATATCATTCACTTGGCAGAATAGCACCAGTGCGTGTCTTTAGTCCTTTTTAACAAGATGCTGTTGTCTTTTTTCTTTCTTTACTTTTTAATATTTAAAGGTGCTTTATTTCTTACCTCCAAGTAGAAGAAAATGGGGAATGCTCACATGAATTATTATTGAAACTCTCATTTGTTGATAGTGATGCACAAAACCATTCCTAGCTAGAGATGACCAGTACAACTTTCCAAACATCAGTGTGAGACATGATGATTTGAACATTCCTAGGGGTGTTTTGTCCATTCACAGCTATATGTCAGATTCTTGGGTTTTATTACTTTCTTTCTAAGGTAGAGCAATTTTAACATGATCTTTAGGACTTCTTTTTTAATTTAAACGTGTTTTTTCTTGACAGTTCCTTAAGTGTTTAAAGTAATTTCTAATTAACCTTGTAATTAACTGTTCTTTTACTTGGGACTTAAAAGAGGTTGTGAGAGTCAAACACCCAACAAAACACAGCTCGTGTCACATTAATAATGCCCTTAATTTTTAGTATGTTGCTTGAGCAGTTCAATTTTAAACAATAAGACCTCTTTTGGGTTCTCTTTTAACTTCACCAAGCAAGCCTGGAAGATACTTTTGAGGGTACCTGTAGCCTCATAAAAGTGTTTCTACTTTATTCTACATGTGAGAGACCTCTGCTTGAACTCAATTATGTCTAAACACCTCCATAACTATTATCATGCTTCATCCAGTTGATGGTCATAGCATTGCTTCACAGAATGTACTAAGTGAAACTAATGAACATAAATTAGGAATAACTGCTGCACACCAGTAAGAAAAAACTGGGTCACTGTGCTCCACATGAGGTATGCCTGGGTCTTCTTTGAACAGCAGGGTACCCAAAGATGCAGTCTACTCAGAAACTGCTCCCCAGCTCTTTGTTCTTCATTTTTGCGGTTGTTTTTGTTGGGGTTTTTTGTCATTGGAGGTTTTTTAGAGTGTTGAGTTTCATTGCACGGTTCTGGGAATTGAGCAAAAAGTAACTGAGAATAATAGGAGACAGAGATATATTAGCATGTATTAATACATGCATATTTCTTCCTGATTTTCTATTAAAAAATGAGAAGGGATGTCAGATGTATGACAGAGAGGGCAGCTGGGATGTCAGCAGGAAAGAAGGGGAACACTGCAAATCAGGAACAATAAAGGGAGCAGGATTTCCCTGGCAACACTACATTTCATATGTTGAAACGACAAGTGTTGGCAGGCCTCCAGCTGTACTGCAGCAATGCTGTGACAGTCATACTGTTGTGTAAATAAAATTGGTTGAAAGTGAAGTAATCTATTGTTAGACAAGGAAAATTTTAAAAATGGGAAATATAAACAAAAGTTTGTCTTTTTCCAAGCATGATGAATTTAACATTGTGACAGGTTGATTCATTAGTACAGAAATGCACTAAAATCATTAACCTTATTAACCAGAGTGTAGTTTTCAGGTGGCTTTTGAGTGACTGTGGTAGCATCCTCCAAGAAGCCATCCTCATCCCTTGCCTGCTCTTCCTCACAGCCTGCCCCAGAACAGCTCTTTTCTCTCAGGGGAACACAAGAGCTAAATCCCTTTCTGTAGCTCCAAGGCCCACATCATTCAAAAGGTCAAGACCAAATTTCTTTTTTCCCCTGACAAGCTCCCAGCCTTTGCAGTCCTTCCAGTTGCTGAGGGCCTATCTCCATTGCAGTGGGAATTGATACCCCCCTGCAGTGGGCATATCCAAGCTGGCTTTAATCCAAGTGGTTCAGACAGCAGTACTGACAGCAGGGCCCTGGGACTGGAGTTCACGGGCACTCCCTGGGGACTTACCTGTGAGCGAGATGACTCTGATGCTCAGGCTGTTTTGTCCTCACTGCTGTGTGTCCCCAGTTAGCTTGTTGGGTTCCTAATGCTGCTCCTTTGTACACCATGCCCCTTCTTGCTGCAGCTTGGCCTAACTGCACAGATGGTTTAGCAGGAAGGTTTTTCTTACTTCTTAACGCTCCCCAAGTTAAAGTTATTGCCTCCGAAGCAGGATAGCGTCTTCACATAAAATGTATGTGATAGAAGGTGTGTGTATATTTTAAAAAATTTTCGTTGTACTCCAGTTAAGAACGTTTGTTAAGTAAAGCAAGTAATAAAGACAAGGTAAAGCTGTGCAGCTTGCATGTAAGAATATGTGCACAGATGCAGTATTTGCTCCCCAGTAGATAAGAGCAAAGCATCAGAGGAAGAGGCTCTTTATCAAACAGACAGCCTGCCATCCAGTAAGTTGACCAAGCAGTGTCTGATGTTGGACATTTTGTCATGTGCCCCAGTACTGCATTTCTGAAATAAACCCAGTTGTTTCAGTGGTACTGTGTTCACATGATAACTGTGAAACATAAAATAACTGCCTGCTCTTACTATTATAATTTTGCATTTTTCTTGGCTGTAGATATAATGATGTGTTTTTTTCCAAGGTGGTCCAAGAGGAAATCACAATTCCTTCAAGTTTTGTGAAGCTCAGTTACCTCAGTAGTCGGACACCAGGGTATAAAACTTTGCTGCGCATTATTTTGACACACACAACCATCCCTTCTGGAATGGCAAAAGTCCATCTGATAGTTGCTGTTGAAGGTCGTCTGCTTCAGAAATGGTTTCCTGCTGCAGCCAATTTGGTGTACACATTCGCCTGGAATAAGACAGATATATATGGACAGAAGGTTTCTGGTCTGGCTGAGGCAATGGGTATGTAGAATCACCTTGATTATAAGCAGAAGCACTCACACACATCAAGCCAGGAAAATATGGCAAATAAATTTTGTTGCTGCTCCCACATTCTTTTAAATCAAATGCCTCTTCAGCTGAAGTCACTGAAGTGACTTGTATGATTTCCTAAGAACATTTATTTTCTTGTTCTTCCAATGTCATCTTTCTAATTTAATCAATTTGAAAATTCCCTTTTCCCTCAGAGAATGGTTATGTACTAACGGCATTATATTCAGCTGTCTCCGTTTTTGAATGTTACTTTGAATATGACCTTTGGTGTGTCATTGTTCCTGTCATTTCTTGGCTGTGACATTTAAAATGTCATTTCCGCTTAGGGTTTACAATATTCTAACTTTTGGGCATCCTTTCTTACTACATTTCATGTCTCCAACAGTTAAAACTAATTGATTTGTTGTTTAAAGATGTTTATCTACAAATCATCATGTTTCATAGGCTTTGTTCAGCAAGCAGCTCAGGCTATTCTGAGAATTGCTACAAGTGCTGTCTGTGCAAAAACATTTTATTTAGCCAGCTTTTTTTTTTTTTTCATTAATTTCCTGATTTGTTTTTTTAAGGGATTTCTGTTTTTTAATTTAATTTTGATGTTACATTGCTTAATGGACTAACAAATGCGTTGTATCAGAATTATTTACTTTACAAGCAAAGCTTAGTGTTGTGAATCAACCCCATTTGCTTCTGTAGCAGTTCTGTTTGCCTTTCCTGTCAGAGCAGTTATCACCAGCAGCACTGGCAGGTCAGGCTATAAGGCAAGAGTAGCAAGAGCAACACAGAGCATATATTTGCAAGGAATATGCCTCGTTCCATAGATAAAAATCCTGTTCTGAGGGGCAGCCAGGAGCTTCCTCCGGGATCTGTTGTGTTGTCCCTGCAGGCAGAGGGCCTGCAGAGTGGCCTGTGCAGAGCCAGAAGGTGCCAGCCAGGCTCTGCAGCTCCCAGAGCTCTGGTGCGTGATGCTGGTACTGGGTGCTCCCAGACAGGTCTGGGAGGTGGCTGTGGGGGGAGCAGTGGGGAAAAGGAGGATTATAGCATTTTCCTGGTCAGTGAGAATGATGCGAGCATAGACAGACATGGATGTCCGTGATGGGCTGTGAGACCAAAACGTGGAGTATGATTACGTAATGCAGTACACGAAGGAAATTGTCAGACAAGAAGCTTTTCCCAGAGCTGGGGTCCTGCCCTCTCCTTCAACACACACAGCGGGGGCTGCCACCTGCAGGGACATTCCCACGTCCTCTCCTTACCCGTGGGCCACCACTCACATTCATTTGATCATGAAATGAGCCAGATCAGGAACAAATTCAGCTGAAAACTGAAGCAACCAAGAAATAAGTGATACATTTTTGGCTTCATTAGTTTCCTGATCTGCTTTGAATGCTCATGCAGAAGCTCAGGTCTTCTCATTCCAACTGTAGCTCACACGTAGCGTTGCCCTAAAGGAATCCAAACTCCACCCTTGGTGCAAGGCCTCCAGATCTCCTGTCTGGATCTGATCTTCCACTTCTGGCTCACATCTGCAGAAGGGTGGGCAACGTTTTGCTGGGGTCAGTCAGGTGCTGGCACTGACACCAGGGTTCTGGACAGCCCAGGTGTGGTGTGTGGCAAGGAGCAGCAGTGCCCTTCTCATCCTCTTGAGATACAGGAGACCCTGTGAAGGGGCAGATCCAGCCTTGTCCCATTGCTGATACCAGTTCCTGTTTGTTTTTGCAGTGAGGGGAGGTATTAAATGAGTTGTTCGCACATATTTATGCAAATCCAGAAATAAAAAAAATACTCCAGCTTGCCCTTTGGCACTCCAGGTGGGTCCCAGGTGCCACCAGGCTTTCCTCAGCACAGCTACGTGTGCCCTGTGTCCAGAGGCTGTCCCTTACATGTTTGAGAGGGAACATTGGACTACACTGCTCCCACTGCACCATTTAAGGAGGACTCCCTCTAATAATTTGGAAGTCCAGTAGATATCCAGACTTTACAACATTTTAATTCAAATACATAACATCTCATGAAATGATACTGTAGTTAGCTTCCCAAATTAGGAGTAGATGAGCTTAATGTGTTTAAATATGAATAAAGCTTACACAATAGTGCTGGATAACAACTTTTAAATTATTTAATTGGTGCTTAATTTTTTAAATTCTTTTCCTCAAAGTTTAGGTTAATTATACCTCTTTCAAAACAGAAGCAAAAATCTTGATATTTTAAGTGCATTACTAGCATGCTTTGTTAGATTCCAATAAAGCTTTATTTAATTTGACACACTGTAGTTACTCAGGGACCTTTATCTGCATCCATTATATGAATTTTTGTCAAAATAATTTCCTCTGCCAGTATATTACCAATATTTAATAATGCATTCTGTTCAGTTTTCATTTTAATTAAATTAAATTGGAGCAGGTTGAAGTCCTGGAACTCAGGATTATAACCATCTGCTTTTGGTTTTCTAAATAATATAAACATCTATATTTTTCTTCAGGGTTATTGACAGCCCTGATCACATAACCAGTTACAGAAAACAAGACTTTCTGAGCATATTTCCACATGCAAATGGTTCTGTTTAAACTTGTTGGAGAAATGTTTGCTGGCACATGTCCAGTCCCCAAGCTCCTCACAAGAGGCCATTTTCTCAGAGTAACAACTGAGATGACAAAGCAGCGTTTTTTTGTTCTGAGTAAATAAGCATCATGTGGATGTTGACACACAAAAGCTTGGGGGTAAAGTCTATGTCCCCTTGCAATCTAACACAAGAAAAGGAGTTCAGTCAAATCCTCAATAAATGCTGCTCTGTAACTCCATACAGACTCTGCAAGCCCCTGCATCCCACCCAGCAGCACTGAGGGGTCTGCAAGGATGAACCCTCTTGGGGGTGAGCATAAACCAGCTCTCCAACAGCCCTGCCTGGTGCTGTGGTTGAGCACGTTTTATTCATTGTTCAAAGAAGATGGATGCAGATAAGTACAAATATCTCGAGGGAGCTTGAAATAGAGGTTACTGTCCTGGTTAATTGTGTCTTTTATTTCCTACCTATATTTTGGCAACAGCCCTTAAGCTGTAGGTCTGGCACCAATTATCCTTCTCAATAGTAGTATGGAAAGAACTGGGTTTTGGTACAGATGATCAGTACATTTTTCGAAATCCATTTTGGAACTGCAAAGAACTGTACTTGCTGACTGAATGTCTAAAACCATAGTCACTAAAGTTCACATTCATACAGTGAAATCTCAGTCACCTCAAAAAAAGTGCTATAATTTAATTGGATCAGAAAGTAACACCCCACAATGAGGGCAAGCTGACAGAGATTTTAATTTCACTTACAAAATTACATTTTTCAAAACCTACCCCTGACAAAATACTTACTTCTCAAGTGGCACTGTAATCACCCTGTTGACTTTACCAGTGTTACGCTTTGCCTTGGTTACTTTGCATACAAAATGACTGATAGGAAATTTTCATGGATGGTACAGCAGGACTTCCATTTAGATGGCTCAGGAGACCCACTTTAAGATCACACAGATACTTCTTTTTGGTGCATAGGTGTCTTTCATAAATAGGGGTAAGTTTGCATAGAAGCCTGGCTGTAGTGAGTGTGTGTCCATATGTCTCTCACTGATGAGAGAGGACAAAAAGACAGCAGTGCACAGCAACTGTGAGAGCAGGGATCAGTGAGCTTCTGAGAAAGGGGCTGATAGCCTCTGGAGGTTATTTGGCTGCTCAGAAACATCAGCTGTAGGCAGGGAATAGTGACACTTTACAGAGTTTGCTCCAGCCCTGTTAAAGATGCCCCAGCAGATCCGTGGGCCTGGATTCCAGATGCTGTGGATTGAAGTGCCTCCCTCCCCCAGCTCTCAGCACGGTCCCTCCCAGCAGTTGATGAACTCTCCTGTGGGTCCCTAACAGGTCACTGAGCCAGGCTGAGGGGCTGCATTTCAGGGCTTTGCTCCTTTCAAGCACCCGCAGCTGAGCCGGGATCGAACGTGTTAAGCGCGTGACTGGAGGAAAGATGTTCGTGTGTAGGTGGCAAATGTGAGGTTGCTTCACAGGAAAAATCTGCCCTTTCTCTTCTCTCTGCATTAACACCTGGAAAATAGCGTGTTGGGTTACTGAACCTCTGTGACTCATCCCAGCACAGGATGTGGCTGTTCTGGAAGTTCCAGGCCCTTACCTGGGCTCTCGGCTCAGGGCCATACCCAGAAGCTTTGCCTGTGTTGGTTGTAAGAGCTCCTGTAACAGAAGAATTGGACAAAGTGGCTGCTGGACCCTCAGACTGAAACCTGTAATGTTGGAAACATACAGTATTTACAGTACTTAAGGAGATGTGATTTTTACAAGCAGAGTTTAGCTGCAAAAACAGGCTCTTCCTGCTAAAATGGTGAAGCTGTTAGTGTAAGGAACAGCTTTCAGTTTGACATAAAACATTTATCTTACAAACACAAATGCTCCCTGTTAGAGCTGATCAAAATATTTCGATTTTATACAGTAATGGAATTTAGGTGGTATTAAAATTATTTATGGTTTAGATAAAATATACCTAAAGCCATTTCACAGAAAAAGTGAAAAGAAACTATTATAAGTGTTTAATATTTTTTAAATTTTGTATCTTAAAATATTTTTTAAACATTTTTATTTTGGAAGGGTTGAACTATTTCAGTATTTCCGAGGTCAAATTATGGAATTTGTTTTAAAAATAATATCCTTCCTTTATGAATGAGTTTCACTGAAATCTAGTAAAGTTAGAGATAAATAATTTTTTTGTAAGGTTGGTATATTAGAGATATCAAAACTTCTGAATTTTTGTTTTGTTTTGTTTTATGGAAGTACTAAAGGAAAAGGGTTTTAATCCATTTGAGTTCCCTAAGACCCACCATCCTTAGGTTAATTCAAGGTTTTTCATCAGGTATTTTGGTAATGTTCAAGCCTGTTAAGATAAATGCGTAATTCTAGAAATGTTCAGCTTGTCAATCCATTTCTGCCTAACTATAATTTTTACAGTCAGCAAACAAATTAAAACCAATTTGTTTTAGCATGGATTCTTTTCTATTTAAGCTGGTTTTCAGGTAATGAGCAGAAATGCAATAAACAATCAAGTCAGGAGTCATTGGAGGAGATTTATAATCATATGAAATCCATAACTGATACCACAGACAATTTTCTGCTTTGAAGCAGTAGTAACTAGAGCTGTAATAACATACTAATCTCTTAAAACCCTTTTTTCAAAAAAATACCGTTCAACAATAGCAATCAGGCAGAGGAAAATTAGTGGCATCATTATTGACAGATGAATATCAAAACCTGGAATGAAAAACTGCCTAGCAGTTCACAGAGAAAAAGGTAGACTGAGACATCTTTAATTATTTGTTTCCAGTGTCGGTGGGATATGAATATGAAACATGTCCTGATTTTATTCTGTGGGAGAAGAGAACAGTAATCCTTCAAGGCTTTGAAATGGATGCTTCAAATCTGGGTGGCTGGTCTATAAACAAACACCATGTATTAAATCCACAAAGTGGTAAGTCCCTGCTTTATTAACTGCCCACGCAGAAGGAGAATACAAATTTTAAAGGAATTAATTGTTCAGATTTTAAGTGTTACGCTTCCTAATGTGTAATCCTCTTTGAATGTGCACCCTCATTTATTGAGAGCTGAACTGTAAATGCCATCTGAAAGGATATTTTTAATGTTCTGGCTCCCAGGGTTTAGACATTAATATCACTGACTCCTGCAATCGCTAACACATTGTGGTCGTTCGGATGGGAAAAGGGCAAACTAATTTGGGTTCATTCTCACACAGCTGGTATAGAAGTGCCACATTTCAGGTCAGTCTGCAGTGTGTTATATTCTCAGTGAAGTGTCTACACCCCTAACTCATCCTGTGACTGCCATCAGTTTGTAGCAACACAGCCCCAGGCAGATAAACCCTGCTTGATCCAGAGCAGCACTTCCAAACCCACGCTGCCAGTTTGGTTTTGTGGCTGCCCACTCTGTGGAGAAGCACAGGAAGCCACTCCTCAGCACAAGGAATCCAACACATTCCAAAGCAGTAGTAAAAAACCTGTAAATGCTTTTGGTGTCCTAGATTAACCCTGCAGAGAGATTCCTCAAGCATGGAGGCTTGATTATTTTTTCCCATTGCTTTTATTTTATACCTGGGGAGGTTTCTTTTCCTCCATGGACATCTGTGATCAGGAACGAGTGGGACTAAATTATTGAAAGAATACTTGTAGATAAATTATGGTAACTATATATGGTTTTGGCAATAAACAGATATCTTGTTGTCCAGGAGAAGAGAAACTTGAGGTCAGATTTTAGCACTTATAAGTCAGCAGAGTATTAGATTCAGTAAAGTTCTCTCCATTTGCTCCAGCTGAGAGTCAGTCCAATAAAATCTATTTCTATCTGCAAAGTTCTGTTGATGAAGATTCATGCACAGATGCATGGCTCTCAAGTTTTACAAGTTCTGTTGCTGAATGCACAGCTACAGTATAAATATTCCAAATACAAAAGGTCAGATTTAGTTTGTAAATTATCTGGATTTCTGTTTTGATTTAAAATAGTTTGACATTTTAAACAGCAGTTCTTTCATTCCCTGTCTTATTGGTTTGTATAGATTGTCTCTTTTAAATGCCAGCTATTGACATTTAACACAAAGAGAAATCTGACCTCAGTCAGCTGAGCCCCCAACTGTGAGTCCCATAGTCTGCTCCTTAGTGCCAATTTACCACTTGCATAGTTTAATTTCAAGACTAAATTGCTGGCAGTAACTCCAATTTATATGACTGTCTGAGAACTGCAGTGGTTACTACTACAATTCACCCCATGGGCACTAACGTGTTCTCAGATTTTGTAAAGTATACAATTATCCAGGCAGGGCTAAGCCATTGCTCTCCTGAGCACAAGGTGTGTGGTGACAAATTGCTTCCTGTCCCCCTCTCAGCTGTGTGGCTGACAGTGCCAGAGGGCAGGGACCTGCCAGCCTGAGGCCCTCTCCTCTCACATCAGCTGGGCTGTGCCCACTGCCCGGGTGGGGAATGTGCAGCTCCCGGCCCCTGCTCCTCTTCCTCACGTATTCCCACTGAGGCTGAAGGCGGGGAAAGCTGCTGAACATCCTTACCCATCACTTGCAGAGACACGGGAGGGGAGGGGAGGGCATAAGCACATCTGACTGGAAATCCAGGGTCTCTTCTGTTTGCAGTCTGCACATCAGAGCATCTCCAGCGAGGCGACGAAGCCCAGGCTCGGGGATGTGTCAGAGGTTCCTCAGGACTATTCCAGCCTTTGAGCACCCACACCTGGCTCGGGTGCAGCAACTAGAAAAGCAGCTAAGGGCAGCAAAACAATTACTATAACAATATATCTGGTTCACACCTACCAGAGCAGCCTGTTGCTTCATATTAAAGCAACAAAACCAAATAATGAGCTGTGGTAACCAAAAGGATAAAAGTAACAAGTGTGCTTCTGGTCTAACCTAGAAACAAGTGAACTGCACTTCCATTTCAGATATATAAAACGGGCTTTAAATAAGGACAAGAATATGATTCAAACCAGAATTATGTATTTCAGACTTATCTCCATGCCACCATGACTGATATGAACAGCATTGAGTAGCCTTCTTCAGCATGAATATATTAAGATTTTTCACTTTTAATTAAAGCATCTCCTCTGTATGTATGAAGAGCTGCTCTTCTTAGAAGGATGAAACTTTCATGATTTTGAAACACTGCACTGGATTAACTACAGAAACAGCATTGGAATATAACATCCTCTACTGCAAATTGCAATTTTATTTTCAAACTAAAACTAGAAGCACTTTGCTTGATTTACTAGTCCTGAAGAGCTTATATCTAATTTCAGCTACTAAGGCTGGTCTCCCAGCAGGTCTGCTACTGTGCACAACGTTCCTGCTCAGAGCCAGGGTAGACACTCTTCTTTCCCTCCCCATGAAAGCTGCTCATTTTAGAGAAGTTACAAAATAAACGGAGTAAAAAGAAATGGATGCAGTTTTACAGACTTGTAATTCATAGCAAGCTGTGGAGGTACATGTATTGACATGCAGAAACCTTAGCAAGTGAAAACTGTGTTCTACTGCCAGATGTAAGGATTTACAAAAAGAAAGAAAAAAAAGATGCCTGATTCCAGCAGAATTGATGTGAAATAACAAATACTGTTCCAATGTGGCTGTCACTGGAAACTCAAGTTTTTTTTAATGTATGCAGTATTGCATCAGTCTGGCTGTTAGGTTAACAAAGGATCACATCCTGCTCTCAGCTATACTGCACTGCTCTTTTCCCCCTGCTTTTTCCCCGCCAGTTTGGAGGTTGGATCACTTCTAATTTGTGACAAGACTAGAGTTTAATGTTTTCTGGTACAAAGGTTTTTGTCAGTTCGGAAGGGCATTTCTCATAATCAAGAAGAGAACAGCTACCATAAATATTAGTTCCTGCATAGAGGTCTTTTAAAGACACCTGTATCTCATGAATACAAATGAATGTGGTATTAACCAATTTTTCAGGGTGTTATCTGAATTAAATTTTTCTTCTGATGGGCAAGTGCATTGATTCCATTTTTATTTATCTGGGGCAAGGAAGAGTAGTTTTAGAGGGACTTTATGCTTTAAGGTAGTTTCAACCCCAGTGCAACACAGCATTAACTAAAATTAACAGAAGCAGCTCAAAAGCCCGATATTAAGCACACACTTACATCTATTGACAGCAAAACATATTCTCCAGAGCCCTAATTATTTACTGGCATTTGTAACAGGATGTTGAAAGATTACCGTAATGGTGTAATTTCAGACAAAGGGCAGCATCTTAATTTCATAGTATTTTTATCCACTGCATAAGAGAGAATATTGCCATTTATTTTACTGGCATATTTCCAGGTTGCTTTTTTTTAAACTATCATTCAAACCAATCTATGCATTCTGTCCTCTATTGTTCATAAATAATTTTTTTAAAAAGATAATTCTCTTCAAAATAGCTGTGGTAACATTCTGTAATTTCCAAGGTGAATTTTAGCTTCAGACTTACCTGAAAGTCACAAAAAATAGTTTAAACAAAAGTTGGTAGAGACAATACATAAATACATTTGCTGTGCTTTGGGAAAACTCAGACATGTCTCAACATGTACTTCCTGCAGTGTCTAGAATATTCTCATTTCCCAGCATGAATCCTCCAGAAAGTAAATTCCCTTGTGTTTGTTCCTTTAATAGTGCCAATTTTCTGATGAAGTTCTGGGCTTTTCAAGGGAGATAAGAAATTTTGGACTAGGATCTGAAAGATCTACCTATCTTCTGTTCATCAATAGCCAAATTCTTGCAACAACATATAAATTCAAAAATACTTCTTAAATATATTACCACATTGTTACTTACAATAAACACTGTAGCTATCAGTTTGAGAAAATACACCTTTATACTAGTTCTGGTATCACTAACCTAGTAACTGGGAAGACTTTCAACAATGTGTGCTGCAGAGCAGTGCTAGAATACACTGGGAAGATGTTTTAGCCCTTATGGCAGAATGTAGTCTATTATTGCTGGGAAGCCGTTCACTTGTGCCTCACAATTGTTCCTTGACTCTTAACTTGGCTTTGCTGCACTTGGCACCATTTTCATATACCATGAAGGACTCACAGTTAAATTTGAATATTGATTTTGTACTGCCACTCGGTGCTCTTTTGTGAAAAATGCACAGTACTCCTGCTATTAATCTCCTTTAATTAAATATTCAAACTGCCTAAGAAATTCCTCTGCTACCTAATAAAAATTTATGAATAAAATGAATATTAAAGTAGTAATCCCCAAGAAATCAGATAGCACTGCAATTAGCAGTCAATTTGTTAGAGCATTAACCAACCATGAGTTCTCCTCATGATGTTGGCTTTAAAATAGCCACTAGCCACTACTGAACAAAATGGTGACAGTGAAGCTTGGGATGAACAAAATTGGAAAAGATTACTGGAACATTGTGGTATTCTTAAAAATATCAGATGTTTGTTGCTATTTTGCTAATCTGGCTTTCTAGAGGATTTCATAATACAGAACTGCAGAATAGTTTAAATTCCATTCATTTGCTTCTTTTGTCTGTGTTTTCTTCCCTGCCCTTTAGGAATCGTGCACAAAGGAAATGGGGAGAACATGTTCATTTCCCAGCAGCCTCCAGTCATCTCCACTGTGATGGGCAATGGACACCAGAGAAGTGTCTCTTGCTCCAACTGCAATGGACTTGCCCTCAACAGCAAACTCTTTGCCCCAGTTGCACTTGCCTCTGGGCCTGATGGAAGTGTCTATATTGGGGACTTCAATTATGTCAGACGGATCTTTCCCTCTGGAAATTCAATTGGCATATTAGAATTAAGGTAAAAAAATAATTGGCTTTCTCTGATTAGTGTGCATAATCCTGGGTGTGATATGCCTGTGAAAACTAGGGTGACCTTTTATCCCTTGGGACTTGAAGAAATAGCCACATGTAGTTGCTTTGTGGCCCTGTGTGCCACCAACTGTCAAACTAACTTACCAGAAAACTTACTCTTACTTTTAGTCCTCAGTTAAATAGAATGTTTTAAGTGACCTTTAGACTACGTCTTTCATAAAGAATTTCTGCAAATTGAAGAATTAATAAAGCTGATTTTTCTTCCTGTTAGGTTTTTCGTACATTCTATCCAAAAGTTAAAATATACCATGATACATATTTTTGAAGAAAACTGCATAATTCCATAGCAAACAGGCAGAGTATCATGTCAGGTCACAGCACTGGGCTTACAGACTTGCTATGTGTACAATAATACAATTACCCTGTTCCTGATGCAGCAGAGGATGTGGCTCAGTTTCAAACCTGGCATCACAGACGTGCCAGAGGCTGAGCCTGTGCTGCCCTTATCAACTCCCCTCTGGTTATCACCCCAGCTTCCCATTCATTCCCTTTGAGGGACACAGGGGAAGGCAGGGAAGATTTGGGACATCAATACATGAAGTTTCTCTTACTTAACATCCACCTAGCTAACATTGCTGGTGATGATTCTGTGTGCTGATTGTTCAGAATTAACTTGGCAATGTGTGGGCAGTGCAAAGGAAACAGTCTGAGAGAAAGAAATACCAAGTAAGAGGATAAACAATGTTTATATGTGAGCAGTCAGACAAACAACACAGTTCTGTCAAGGACTAACTTTTCTTGTCTTTTTCTTTCTTTTTAAACCTGAACTGATCTGTCTTTCCAGGAATAGAGACACAAGACACAGGTAAGTAAAACATGATACGTGAACCACGTTCAAGGAGAGTCTTACAAAAGTCTGGATATAAAGAAACACTCTGAATTTAATAAATATAAAGGTTAATAAATACAAATATTATTCAAATTCACCTTTGTTTATAGTACAGAAGATTTGATTTGTTCCCATTGAAGGAGTAAAGTCTCCCTCTAAAAATCAGTTTGCTGATCACCAAGAAGAGATGGGAAGGTTTAAACCTTAACACTGAGAGTGCATTTCATAGCTGTCATACCCATTTCACATGGTGTTTGACTGATCACAGATATAGCCATCCAAGGAAACTGGAGTTTTAGCTACAAAAAAAATAGTTCAAAAGGCTACAGAAACACACTGTACTTTAGTGGACTGTGCTCTAGAGGCTTTAGGATACCCCAGGCTTTAAAATCTGCCAGTTACAGAGTGTGCACGGCAGAGCCCAGAACTGAGGATGCTGTGTCACAGCTCAATCCTTGCTGCTCCAGCTAAAGGCAAAGCAAGTGGCTTTCCCCCTTTCCAGCTGGCATTTTAGCATTGCAGTGTAGGGATTTCTTTAAAGGAATGAGCGTTGCACATTTGGCTTCTGCGACAGACGGTGAGGGAGCTGGTTCCAACAGTCCAGCTGCAGAAGTGATGCTGCATGCTAGAACGAGACAGCAAGGCACCCTGTCTCCTTAGAAATGCACTTCTTAGCCTTCCAGTACTTAAATGAGAAATAAACCAGCACTGGTACAATATACGACAGTAACTTCGTGGCACAGTAGGGAGCAGAATGTGGACTGAACTGTGTTTACAGCATGAGAGTATTGGTTGGAATTGCTCACTTTAGCCACAGGACTGCTATTGAATACTGTAAATTATTTACCAGGTTATGTCACATCTCATATATTTTACAATTGAAACTTAAAAAGGAAGAATAATTCCTAGTTGGCAAGTGCAAGTTTCCAGTTTTTAACTGAAGGGTTGTTTCCACTTGCTTTAAACTGACCAGTATCTTTGTAAACTAAATTTCTCTATAATGCATTGAGAACATAAATCGGGTTATACATTTAGGGGTTTCTTTTGCAAAGTAGATTTTTTTTTTTCATACCTGTTCACTTGTATTAGTTTCTTGAGATGAGCTTCAACCATAATTAAATCAAGTTATGATGATATTCAAGTACCCCCGCCCTAATAATTACAGTAATAATTGTCTCTGTCGCTATTCTGTCCAAGTGAATTTTGGAGGAAAATGTGAAGTGAAATGTCCAAGTGAAATTGGAGGAAATTGGAGGAAATCACTTGAAGTTGATGTAGTCTTTGAGGTGATAGGGGAGTACTCGACAATCCCACTGTGTGCCATTCTCTCGAGGCTCTAGAGGTTATAGTCATGCTGGAAATTTCTAGAATGCTCAAATAAAGATGTAGAAGCAGCAGGTAAAAGATGGCTCCTGACAGTCCAGGCAGAAAAAGGCTTTGAAGTCCAGCTCCTCTACACAACTTCTGGCCTCTGAAAGAGCGGGAGAGAAAGAGTTCTTTTTACCAGGTAAAAAGAAAATACTGTGTAAAAAGGGAGAGTTTGGCAACCAGTAAACAGAAAATGCCACTGATCTTATTTTTGATTTTTTACAAACAACTTATCCCATTTGTTTGTCTTGTCATCATAATTTTAGTAAGATATAGCAAAGCTGTTTAACTGGTAAAAATGGAAACTAAACTTTGAGAAAAATATAAAGAAAAAATTTGACAGAATAGTACTGAAAAGATTAATTTCAAATCCTAGTCTAATTAATATACTTTTCAAAAGGCTAATTTAAATCAACTCAGATTTATATCTGATTACAATCTTCTGCAAAAAGAGCAAGTATTTTTTTAATTGTGTTCCATTTTTTGCTAGTACTCTTTACGCATTTTAGTATGCAAGGCTTTAAGCATAAACATGCAGAGTTTTCTAACAGCTGGTCTATTAAATGTAACGACAAGGATGACAGAAAATGTGTCTACAAGGAGAGTATAGAGTGACCCCTGGTTCTCTGCAGTTTCTGCATACTGAACAACATGTTTATTTAAAATCTAGAATTCTCCTTGCAACTTTTTTGATAGAAATGTTTTATTTCAAAGTCATCATTTCCCTGGTCAGTCACTCCTGACCTCAATCCAGAGAGCAAAAATCATTCTTGATATTTTCAACAAACAAAATTTTATAGTGGTGATACTTTGGCATTAATTGCTTTTAGCTCATCCTCTTACTCATCTTTCATCATCACTGCCCTCACATTCCCTGTGGTTGCTTGGACTGGGTTTCACATCTGTTCTCCAGCTCTGGGAATATCACTGAGCATTGTCAAACCCACCACAAACAGAACTGGCCAAGGTGAGAGGATGAACTCACTTCACAACTTTGTTGCAGCAATCTTAAGTGTTAGTTAACTGTACCAATATTAAGAAAATACCATTTTAAAAAAATAAGAAGAGGGGTGTATTTTTTACAGTCGTCTTAATCAAACTGGGCATATAGAACCCAGCCATTTGTCAGAAATCTCCTCCTCCCCCTTAGAGGAACATGGTAGTTGTTAAAAATGTTGTCTGAGCATCTAAGCTTTCAGCCTGTGCCTCTCTCCCACCATTTCAGTAACCAACTGTGTGATTAAAGGATCTCTCTCTGGATTTTTAGTTAGGCTCCATTGCAGGCTCAGCAGGCTCAGGACACTACCATGGTGTGCCATGTGCTTAAAAATTTTCTTCAAACTGGCAATTAACTTTACACTGAAAAAGAAACTAAAAGTCTTACTGGATAATAAGATGCATCCCAGTTTTCAGATTAGAATTTATGATCCCCACCATTTAATTAACATATGTAAATATTTTTTGAAATAACGTTTTATAATCTCAATAAGGCAGTGACAGTGCATGAATTACAGTGCATTAATTCATGCCTAGTTGCACTGACAGTACTTGGCCTTCTGCCTTGCTCCTGACAATAAGAGTCGGCATGAATTAAGGCACCATATTTCACACCTTCATATTTCCTAAGGTTTAGAAACAGAAAAAAATAACCAAGAGTGGGTATTTGTGCCCATGCAGAACAGTCTGTGATTCACTTTGCTGCAACTCATAGATTTGTTTTCAGTGCCAAGAGTACTGGGCAGTATCACATACAGAAAAATGACCTTGCTTTTGGTAATAATAATTATAACTAAGCTGAAGTCACTCCAGTTAGCTTCGTCCTGAGTGGTTTGGTACTGATGGGCAGACAACTCCCCCAGTACCAGTCTCTGCCCCAACTCACTGACCCGTAGCTCACTGGTCAGGCTCTGTAGCAGGACACTGGTGGTGTTTAGAACTGCTCTCACTTATGCCTCTGTCCTCTTCAGATCACTGAGCTGATGTCTTCAGATAAGTAGAATACAATTGTTATGCTGCCACAGAGACGTAAAAGGAAAAACAAGTTGACTTTTATGCTCTTCTCTTCTGTTTCAGTACAAGTCCTGCACACAAATATTACTTGGCCGTTGATCCAGTTTCAGAATCCCTTTACTTATCAGATACCAACACCAGAAAAGTCTACAAAGCAAAATCTCTCACTGAAACAAAGGATCTGGCCAAAAATGCAGACGTGGTGGCAGGAACAGGTGATCAGTGCCTTCCTTTTGACCAGAGTCATTGTGGGGATGGTGGAAAGGCATCCGAGGCCTCTCTCAACAGCCCAAGAGGTAAGAAAAGGCCATGTCTTGGGTACTTAGTGCTGGTCATCTGTCATTTCCTTCCATTATTTAGGAATTCAGATGCAACTGGATCTACAAAAATGTCTGTGGCAATGATTTAACCAACTGTTAAGCCAAATCACTTCATCAGGCTTACTCATGTCCACAGTACAACCAGAACTTTATGAGGGACCAGCATGGGCAGCAGGCTCCAGCCTGAATCCTCTGATTACTCTTCCCTGTATGACAACACTCTATTTCATATACCTTTCAATTAAAGGTGGAAACATTTAATTATATGTAACTCTTGACCAAATTACATGGTTTCAAAGCCCATTTTTTGGATTTTAAGCATCAGGTGAGTCTTGTAATGTTAACAGAGCTTATTCATACACAGTAAGTCAGGGCTGTTCAAATCAGCCAGCAGAATCAAATGTATTTGGAACTCTAGTTTGTCCTTTCTTATTAACACACTTTGCAAAAGATGAGCATGTCCCCTGCTGCACATGAAATAAGCATTTTGCTGCAACCTCCCTGTCAGAGTACATCCAGTATTGTCACAGGCAAAATGCATGTGAAGCCTTGAATCCCCACCAAAGCCACAATTAATCCCTTGCAGTGTGCATTAGAACAGCGGTAAAGTCTCTGGATTTGGAGCTCTAAAGCAGCTGATCACCCTCAGCTCCTGCTGAAATCCCTGGCACAGAGGGTGCTCAGCAGCTCCCCAGGCAGAGCCCAGCGTGGGCTGGGCTGTGCTTCCCCCACGCCTGCTCAAAGGAAGGGCTTTGATGATTTCCGTGAGCTAATAAAGGAAAGCTGTACATCAGTAGGAAATTAAAATGTAGATCCAGGCAGAAATGCATCTAAGACAAGCAAATAATCCTGGTTTAAGGTTTAGCACGAGACACGTTGTAATTATAGAGCGACTTTAGCATGTCTTTAATGATAGAAGGTAAGTGTGAGGTAAGTACAAATGTTAATCTTCAGGCAGCTAATTAATGTCATGAATCACTTCTAAAAATAGTAGAAAACAAAGGTTTGCAGATCCTTTATCAGAAAAGTGTGATTCTGTGAAAGTGATCAATGTTTTATTTCTGATTACAATTGATTATATCCAATTACAATACAATCAGTCATTCCATCTTATTTTCTAAGTGGGGAAATATGTTGATGAAAATGTTGTGATACGTTGTTTACTTTAAAAATACCCATTCTTACTTCCTTAACAGAAGGTTCTAGTCATAAAGAAATTAAGAGGAATAAAAACATGAGTCAGGAGTTCTGGGGCAGCCAGCAATTGTAAAAAAGAAATTGTCAGCAGACAATGACTCTTCTATTGGCAAATTCAGGCAATGACTCCCAGGTGCTTTAGATTTATGCATCTCCTCTAAATAACATCAGTTTGAAATGATCAGATTTGTTATGTTTTTCATTTTAATCTGGAGGAAGCCTGGACTGCCACGTGCCCTTTTTGTTCAGGGCCTAACAAAAGGCAGCATCAGCTCGTGGTCACCAGCAGTGAGATCAGTGTAGCATCATAACAGGTAATGGGTACAGGTCCTTGTTTTCCCCTAAACTGCAAGAGCTTGAATAACCCTGGAAAGTAGAAGGAAGTATTTGCCTGGCACCCACAGATCTTTATTAAGAAACAGAGATGTCTCCCATACTTTATTACAGTTTTAGAGATTCTTTTGGATCACTTATTTTGCTTGTTCTTCTGATACTTTTCAAGTCAGAAGATGTCATATTTCTACTGAAATAACATTCAAACAGTATAAAGAAAACTATTTTCTCTAGGAGGCAGGAAAATGTTGACAAAAACTTCTTAACGATGTTTAAAAATCCTTGGACACACAGACACACGGTGTTATATAGCATTGGACCATAGAAATAAATGAATTGTTTCTAGTTTTTTATCTCTGAGATTTTTACAGTGCAACAATACGTTCCAGACAAAGAGTAATTGCCAAATTATGATTAAATATAATCACTTGCATTATTCCAGGAATAATTTGTATTTATTTTTTAAGATGATACAGGAATATTATTGGCCTTTTTACTTCATTTGCCTTCTTATTTTTGTCCTGAGTATTCCTTTTTCCCATTATAAATGAAAAATAAATTTCCCCTTTACTTGATAGAAAGATAGTATATTAAAAAGGACTCGGTTTAGTGGTTGTGTGACATTGGTTAGTTCTGTCTTAAAAGTTGGACTCTAATTTTTGCTACCAGCTGCTTGTAACTGAGTAAGGGCTTATCTAGGGGGACTCTGTTTATCCATTTGCAAAATTGATAAGAAATACCTACTGTGTAACACTTGTGAACCTTAATCCTGTTTGGTAACATCCTCAAAGCTATGTTAATAGGTGGAAATTCAAATTCTCTTTCTTACTTACTTTTCTGGATGAAAGTTGCTTTGAATAATACCTTAACTTTTCTGAACTCTTACCTATTTTTCTACTTCCCTGAACATGCAGGGAGGTTTGAGGACAGTCCTAGGTGGTTACTTAATTATTTAAGTCTTTCATCAATGTTTATTTCTCATTATCTTTGTTTGGCAAGACTGCCTTTGCCTAGTGACCAGGAATTAAATGCCAGATAGGAAAGTATCACAAAGTGACACTAATCAATTCTGATTTCATCTTTCCACAACTTTCATTTTACAGGTAGCAAACACATGTAGCCTTGTTCAGTCTGTTCCCAATTCTCTGTGAAGGACTAGAGATGGGGTTTAGTGAACATTAATCTTGCACTATTGTATGTTGAGCTGACTTTGAAAGATGCTTTTAAACATGCATGGCTGATGTAGTTGAAATTTGAACTTCAATATATTATTTTTACTGCAACTTTCTTTAATTCTGTAGAGATCTCAGACTAATGAGTCATGTAATAGATGACCAAGTACTTAAGCAGAATGTGAAATGATACAAGGTGGGGACATAAAATAAGATCTGTGACAAGCTGAACACATTTATTACACAAGAAGATATTGAAAATGAAAAAGTAACTACACAAGATATTAATCATTGACTGAATTCCAATCACTTGAACTTTACCAAGTAACAGATTTTAATTTTGGGGTGGGGAATTCACTTTGGTGGGTTTGGAGATTTTTTTAGAAAATTTATTTATGGCACATCTAGTCGCCAGGACTATCTTTTAAACAATCTTATTAGTATTTGTGATAAGGCACTTGGGGATTGTGTCCTGATTTTAACTAGATTAGTCATCAAGTATTGGAGCAGTAAGAAGCACTAAAATGAGTGGAAATACCTAGGACTTGTACTTAGCCCTGCAAAGCCAATGCTTGAATCAACACCATTAAACACTTACCTACCCTGCCCTTCCAAAATCAGCGGGCTTTAGACCTGTAAATAGATTTGACTTTCTAAGCATAATTGACAGAGGCAGTGAGAGTTTGAGACAATCAAGTTACCACATTTCTGCTGAGCTCCAGTGTCTCCCAGGCAGCAGGGTAAGAAAAGTGTCCCATTACCATCCGATTTCCATTACCTCGTGTCTGTGCCCAGCATCACCCAGGACAGCTCTGCTGGAAATGCAAGCTGCCTAACTCCTGTGAGAACAGTGGGTCCCTCCAGGATGCCACCCTAAACATCAGAAATGATTTACACCTTTTGGAGGCCCAAGGACTAAATCTAAAGATTTAAACATTTGAGGTCCTGCAGTGTCTGCTTTTTGAGTCCTGGGCCCAGACCAGTGTCTAGAACTCAAGTGAGATGCACCCACTGTCTGTGCAAGCCGTGGCAGTGCCTCCAGAAACTCGACTGCACTCTGAGTACAGAGTACTTGGGAGCAGTGCAGACACCTCTCTAGAGATGCACTGACCTCAAAGAAAGCACCAGGGAGATGTAGAAGGTTGGAGTAAGTTCTAAATCTCATGCACAAAAGTACTTATCCACAGCTGTAGCAAAGAACTTTTTCACTCAGGCCAATGAGATAGAAACGCAAATGAAAGCATAATTTAAAAATCAGTTCTGCAGTGTAGTTTTATCTATTTTGCTTGCAATTACTTTACGAAGGAAATATTACTTTAAAAAATCATGAGTTTGAAGATTTGTTCACCCCAGTAGCTTGCATCCTGAAATAATCAGTCTTGTTGCTCCTCCGCAATACATTCTAAAGTAAATAAAGTTGTAACAGCTGCTCAGACTAAACCTTTTCATTTGTCAAATGGCAGTAGCCCATTTAGAACTGCTCCTGTTCAGCTGGAAGATTCCTTTTACTTTCAGTAGCATGCACACCAAATTCCTAATACAGCCTTTTGTGAAAACAAACCCCCTTTGTCAAAGGTAATGATTAATGCTATTTTTCCAGCAATCTTTGCTATTCTGTAAATTCCTAAGACCTTTTTAACCTTTCCATAGAATTCAAAAAGGAAAATAGAATGGGGTGAAATTTTTCATTAGCAATATATAAAGTTAGAAATAGGCAAGCCAAAGTGATTTGCATCCTTGAGTCACTGTCATATATGCATCTTAAAATCAGCAAAAAAATAATCTCATGCCATTTTTTATTCATTTAAATTTATTCCTTATTTTTATCTTCAGTAGCCTTAGCTACCGATGAATTCTGAAGTATGGGAAACTTGTAGAACACTGTAAACTTTCTGGACAGCAGGTCTTTCCTAAATTTCATCCAACATTCATCTGAATTCATAAATCATTCACTTTTCTATTCACCCATGTCAGCAGGATGACCCCAGTCATCATGTCTCGGGCTGGAAGCTGAACATTTTCATTCACAGTCAGTAGTTAAAAACGCTGTTTGCTCCAAGTCTACTGATCTGCCTCTAAAGAGAACAACACTCAAGTGCAAGTTCTGAAGTCGTGTTCCAACTGACAAAGAACTACTGAATATTTTGCAGCTAGTGCTGAGACAGTAAGGAAGTAAAGATGACAAAGTTAAAATGGCAACAGACTGCAAATCACTTGATTCATATTTTGAATGGTGTATTATGGTAACCTATAAATAACTAATTGCATAAAATTGCTTTAGTTCCTAGATGGCAGCTTTAATTAAAAGCACCGAAGACATTTAGAAGTTTAGAAATGGATGGCATGTAATTTGCCCTTTTAACACCATAAAATGGTAATTAACCAATTTGACTCACTTCTTCCTATTAAAAGTTTTATGAGAATCGCAAGTTCCTTCTAAATACAGTTGTTCTTCAGCAGAAGGTGGCATTCTCTTTTATGTGTCCTCACCAGTAGTTGTAGATGTTTTAAAATTCTTCAGAAGTTTAATTACAAGTTTTCAGTATAGAATGCTCATTTGTAAGTTTTTCGCTGAGCAAAAAGTGTAAAGTAGAATTTCTAGAAGTGGGCAACATATAGTTCTAGCTGCTCTTTATTGACATGTTTGAAAAGAATTTGTTGCCAAAAAAAGCTTCCCTTAGAATGCAAGTGTGGGGTATGATATGAGGTGAAAAAGAAAAAAAGAAAATATCTTAATAGGGAATTTACTATATTACTTTTAATCCATATTTTTAGCACTATAAGCTTAACTCCTTGAATGCTGAAATGCCAAAATTTCTAGACTGAATGATCATATGTATTTTGAATTTATACCTATGATAACTACACAAAAAGCAATCAGTTTGCCTTCTGAGTGCTGTTTGTATTTATGATGGTGTATGTATGTGCACTAAAGCAGAGCTGTCAAGGGAAAAACCACTCTGGAGAGCAAATAACAGGAGATTGTAGTTATCCTTCTGTGTTTATCATGGGTGTACCCAGCCCCTGTACTAATTATTATTTGTTGAAGAAAATAGTTATAAAAAGGAAAATTTTCTGCATAGTCTCTCTAGTGATAATACTGAGTCATTTGAGCCACATTTGACAGCATTACCAGCAGTTAATTTTTAGTGTTAGTTAACAGAATTCAAATGGTACTGATTAAAAGACCTCTGAGTGTTATAAATATTGTTCCAAAATGTCTGCATGTAAATCCACTAGAGACAGATCTTCATAAAAACTACTGTTTCACATTCAGGTACAAAATTCAGCCCTATGCAGGACACTCCCAGCAACTAAAATATGACCAAAACCAGTCCTTCAGCACAAGCATGTCACTCAGCGAGATTGATACTCAGCTCTGAGTCAAACAACAGGACTAAATCCTGGCACAGATTTATTTTGTCCTTACCCAGACATCAGTTTTTAATGAGGAATCTCTGTAAGCAGGGTAAGTCTGTCATTTGTGCAATAGGTCATAGGTCCCTTTAGTGCCCAAAGACATCATCAGTTGGGCATAGAATTTAGTGCTACAGTTCCTTAAAAAAAAGAAAAACAGACTGAGAGCCTACTACAAACTATATCTCCTTCTCTGCCAAAAAAAAAAAAAATTACCTTTCTTACCCACTCATGGTGTGAGCAGTGTTCCCACTTGCACTCAAGTGCAATTCATTACCCTCAGCATGTGCATGTTTCCTCCCCCAGTTCCTCAGTGATTAAAGCACAATTGCTGGGCTCTGTGTGATTTGATTCTGCGTTACACTGTACGTCAGAAAAGGATTAAAAATAAGCTCTTGGAGTACAGATTATATGTAGCATCATGTAAGATGTGACAGGAGCATTAATGAATCCAACTCTAATGAATAAATTGGGACCGTTTAGCCACAAATCTGTATTGTTTTCCAGTGGATGCTTTATGTAGGGTATTTGTCAACAAGACTTAAATGCATAAGTAATTTTTTCAAGTAGGTAAAGTCGTGTTGTTTTACTGTAGAGTCATAAGCTCTGGAAGCAGTAGGTCATTGTGGAACATCTGTACACTGGTACTTGAAGAAACTGGCTTATTAGGAAGTACCAGGAATTTAGTGCAAATACTGAAGACATGGCCTTGTTTATGCCATCGCACTGCCATATGTCCTTCCCTTGCAGACAGGTTGCTTTTCTGCAATGGCTGGAGAGTAACATGAACGCTAGAAACATTAAAAGATCCTTGGTTTTCTTATATAGTCAGTGCTTGAAATCCATTCAACAACACAGCTGAGTAGCTTTATTTCATTGCAGCATAATTTTTGATTTTTATATAATGGATGGTTTGCAGCCAACACAGCCATCTGTTCTCGGGGAAATTGCGCAAAACAGAAGATGCACTTGCCCTGGTGACAGATCCTGGCCTTGTGTTGTCTGTGGTGTGGATCTGATCCAGCTGAGAAGCAAAGCTCCTCGCTTACCGTGCAGCACCTCCCCTCTGCAAAGGCAGGCTCAGACACAGCACGTGTGCTGCCCTTCCCACCCACATCAGGTTTCTCATTTCAGCTTGTGAACCACACTGGAAAGCAAATTAGATCCATCTAATATTGCTACATGATGCAGTATCAGTGAGATAGATGTGCAAGGGACCCTCCCTTCCCAAAACTGGAACACACAGGTCTCCCCCAACACCAAAACAAACCTCTTTGCTTCTCAGACTTGCTCTTCACCTCAGCTCACCTTCAAACCTTCAGCCTTTTGGGTTTGGACTTCTCAGAAGCAGATGATAGCCAGGAGCTTGCCAGTCATTCTGGAGTTTCCAAAGGCAGAGTCACTTTCTAATTAAAGACTGAAGATCCTCTAAGGGAGCCAGTACCAGGGAGTCATGATTTATGAGCTGGCAGGGAGTCATGCTCTGAGACTGTCTGCTCCTCCTTTAGCCTTTTTATAACCTCCTGGTTTTCCCCAGCTGACCCATCGAGCCCCCACCATTTGATTTCAGTTCCCCAGGTGACATCTGTCCTGCAGAACCTTCAGCCATCTCACATGGTGAGGAGATGGAGTCTAGCCCTGTACCTTGGGCACTTAGCAGTCCATGGGCACTCTGTGTCCTGGATGGAGGAGGTGACAGGACAGTGAACACCCTCCTAAAACAGCAGTCCACAGCCAGATGGATGCTTTGCATTGGCAATTTAAATTAGTTTAATTCCCAACACTGTGCTGATAACCTGAGCTGGATGCAGCAGGGACTGTTACATACTAAACTGCTGTGGCTTTTGGATTTTTTATGTGACGATACCCTCAGAACTTTGTGATCATACCCTCAGACCTTTGCAAGGTGCCTGACTGTCACCTGCAGTGAAGAGGCACCTCAGAAGCAGTCATGGGCAATTTCTCTTGGGAGCCTGGCCCGGGTGTTAACTGCAAGAGAAAGCATATTACACTCAGTTATGTGTGCAACTTCAACTCAATCCCCAGGCATTTCCAGCTGCCAGGTAAAGATATATTATGGGGCTTGGGGAGACCATCCCCTGCTTTTCCCAGCCCCATGGGAGATGCATGTTCTGCATCAGGACTTCCTGGTCCTGCCCCTGCCCCCCAGACTGCTTAATCTCCCTTTCCCCCAGCTGTAACTGCTCCTATATATTTAAAAAAACAACCTTAAATATAAGGAGATGGGGTTGGAAGCTGACAAAATTCAGTTTGGGGCTATTCTTCTTTTTTAATGGCATATGGAACTGCTGTGTGGGATCCTAAACTGGCCTGCAGACAAGTGTTTTGTAAACTTAGAGTACATGCAGCCTTCAGTTGTGCTAAATGCAGGGGACAAAAATCAAGAACCATAGAAGCCACTGTCCAAACCATCTGTTCAAGTCCTCTGCCTTTCATTTCTGTGTAGCAGAACATAAATTCATTATTAGAATAGCTTGGCTGTGCACAGCAGCTGCTATAATTGCAAAGTTATGCAACTTTAAATGGGAAATTATGAAGTAGTTTAAAGCAAGAAATTGAGCGGTTTTGGTAGAAAGGATTTCACAAGTCTAACACAAATAGAACTACTCTTCTAGTTATATTTTCAGTATTTGAGGGAAATAAGATCTTACTTACAGTTCAAATTGAATGCAGGAAGAACTGCAGGGGAGCTGTTACACTGGGGCAGAACAAGGCTGGGCATGAGTTGTGGCATGGCTGTCCCAGAGCTGCTGGTGGGAGACAGCAAACCTTCCATTCCTGCGTTTCCCCACTGAAATACAGGGGACCATGAGCTTTCAGAGCCCTGGCATTTGAGTTCCATCCCTCCAGTGCAGTGCAGTGCTGCAGGAGCTGCTGCAGATCCAGGAGTGGGGTATCTGCCCCAGCTCCTGCTGGTGACCACAGCTGTCATGAGCCTGGTTCCAGTGCAGGACCATCATTTTGGGCAGCACTGCACTGTGATGTGTCCTGCAGCACAGCTGCTCCTTCTGCCTGCTGAGCAGAGCCTGGTCTGCCCCATTTGTATGTACAGCCCCTACCAGAACAGGTCTCTTTGGCCTTCTGTGGATGCTTCTTCCTTGCTCAGGCACTCTCATCATTCAGAGAGTACAGCAATTAAAAAATTGTCTTTGCATAAGAACGAAGAAAGTGAAATGAAAATGAAGAAAAATCAACTGTAAGATAAGTTTTTAGAAAAGCTAATGTTGCCCATTTTGTGATAGACATGAGGTTATTGAAGAGCCTTGTTCTGTGTATGTAAAATTACATTACAAGCAAAGCCTCTGCTGTTTTGTTTTGTTTCGTTTCATCCTCACATCTTCCCTATTTCTCTTTTAAGTCAAAGCAAGTCTGATAGATGGGTATGAACTTTTCATATACAGTTATATGTTCCATATACAAACCTCAAATAGTAATGGGTGGGGGAAAAAACTTCTTAAAATCAGCTGATTCTTGGAGTCTAAGAAGAGAGGAAACATTTTAAGCTCGTACTTTTTAATCAATATAATGCCAGTACTAACACTCTTTTTACCCTTCCCCTTCATCCAGGTATCACTGTAGATAAGCACGGATTTATTTACTTCGTTGATGGTACAATGATACGGAAAATTGATGAGAATGGTGTGATCACAACAATAATAGGTTCAAATGGCCTCACATCAACCCAGCCATTGAGCTGTGACTCTGGGATGGACATCACTCAGGTAGACACCTCATTTTTATGTGTTGTCACTTTTATACACATTGTAGAGACAGATCACTTACTTTCTTGTACCAGGATTGTGTATGGAATATGCTTGATGAGTCAGATAATTCTGAATGGCACAGTATGGAGTAGCTCTTCCACTCACATGATTATTTTAGGGTGTATAAATGTAAAACCACACTTGATTTTTTTCCCAGGAGATGGCCTGTGAATGTAGAGAGGGGCTTATGTAAATAATATGAACTACTTTAGAAAGTTGCTTGCTACCCTGAGATAGATCTTGTAAGAAGTTAATCAGAAGTTTAAAGTGCTTTCCTTTAGTCCAGCATTCAAACTGATTTGCTTGAACTAGTAAATGGAAAAAAATAGATATTCTGTTTACATGTAAATCTGTTCTAAGTCATGGAGGAGCATTACAGTAAGTAATTACACCACAGCAGTATGGTGGTGAAGCTATTGCATTTCAGTTCCACAAAATGCTTTTCAGTTCTTATGTCAAGAGCATGGTAAAAGAAATAGGAATAAAAGAACTTACCACATCTCTATTTTATGCTAAAAAAGAAATACAGATAATCATGGAGAACCATAAATGGTACTCTTGACTAGTCAGTGAGCCACACTTACAGACAGCACAAGGAAGGACTTGGCCTTTGCCAAGAAATAATTGAATTAATCAGCTTCAAAACAGGGGAGAAGCTGTACTTGAAAAAATCTTGAGGCATTCAAGTGACATACTAAGCTATTATGGACTGTGTAAGCTAATAACTAGGATCAGGTTAATTTTTCATTTCATTTTCTCCCTGCCCTTTCCTCCGTCCTTCACAACTGGAAAATCACAGTTAAAATACGATGCATAACAATGGTAAGAGCTTGTTGCTTGTTTCTAAGTAGATTTTGAGTAATAGCAAATGACTGTGGTCTTGCATTCACATACCTGAAGAACGTGGGGTCAATGTTTTGGGTAGTTCTTACCAAATTTCACAAGGTCAAATGAAGGGATCTAATGCTGCTGTCACAGAAGCACTTGGGGACTTCATTACTAGAATCAGAACAGGAAAATGTGTCTGTGTTTCATTTCACATGTCACTGAATCACAGATTTCTTATGGTTGGGAGGGACCTCTGGAGATCACCCAATCCAACCCCCCTGCCAAGGCAGGGTCACCTGGAGCAGGTGACACAGGAACACATCCTTGGGGGTTTGGATGTCTCCAGAGAGGGAGACTCCACATCCTCCCTGGGCAGCTCTTCCAGTGCTCTGCCACGCTCAGCATAAAGAACTTCTTCCTCCTGTTGAGGTGAAACTTCTTGTGCTTTTGTGTGTTTAGTGTTTCAGTGGACCCTATGTGTTAATAAATGTGGGGAGAGGAACCTCAGCCTCGCTGTTCCCAGCTCTAGGACAGACAGGCCTTGATATTCCCTCGGGTCCAGTTGATGTGTAATTATTTCATATAAAGCAGAACAGGGTCAACTGGCTTAGCTGTGCTAAACCCAAGCTCAAATTAGCCTGGTATTGTTTTAAGATTATACATCTTCTGGGCACCTTGGCTCCTGCTCTGGCCCCTGTCCTTGAGGCCAGCCAGTCCTGCAGGTGTGACAGGAGCTGAGGGCCAGCAGCATTCCCACCCCACTGCTGCCCACCAGCTGGCAGGAGCCAGCCTCGAGGAACCCACAGCTCCCAGAGCACATCTCCTGCTTCCTGGATACACCTAACGACTGCCTGGGGCACCCAAAACCAGATCAGGGATCTCTGAGGTCAGGGAAGGGTGCCAAGTGCAGAGTCTGCTCCCTGCCTTCTCCTTCTGCATCTGCATTCTCAGGCTGCACAAATGATTGCTTTATTTGCCTAATGTAATATGGGCTATGTATTTGTGTTCAAATTTTTGCTGATTTTGCTCAGTAAGAAAATGTCTCGCTAAATCTCAAATAGTGAGCCTTAATAGTTTTCATTTCCTTTCAAAAAATGCAACTACCTGTTAGCAAATAGGTCTCAGCAGGGGGTCTGGCAAATTTAGAAATAAAATTATTTATTAAATTAAAAGTAAATTTTAAAAGTAAATGTTTTAGACTGAAATCAGATGTGCTAAATTTGTAAAGTATGTTTAAATAGCCCTAAAATCCTAGTTCTTCATAGGCTGGCTACTTGCCAGGAACAGGTTTCATTTACCTCATCCTACAACATAGTTTCAAAGCCATGGAGGATAGGACTTCTGCAAAGTCATAGGTAAGAAAAAAGATGTCATAGAGCAAATCATTTGTCATTCATCTGGGATAGGGTCTCCTTTCCCTAGAAGGAGGAATAAATACTTCTTTTTCCATGAACACTCCAGGTGCTTTCATACTGCAACACCTACAGGAAAAAATTCCTGCACATTCCTCAAAATTTTTCAATATTGTCAGCATTCTGGGAAACTAAGATATGGTCTTACCCCATAAATTGAGATAGTGTTCAATTAAATTGTGAATGCATGACATATTCAAAAAAAACCATAATAAATTATGGCATATGAACATGTCCCTAAAAAGTGGTCAGTCTCATTTTCTAAGGATAACAGTACTATATAATTTCCTGTATAATTTTTCATTGGTAGTGAAGTCACATTGTGGACACTCTGCAACATAGAGCCTTTGGAAGCATTTCTTGTTTGGAGGATTTGTTTTGTGGGGGTTTAAGTAAACCACTTTATTGAAATTTTTCACAGAATCCACACCTTTGAGGATTTTCACGTACACAGTAAATCACAGACATGAAATAAATGCCAAGAATGCATGTTCTGAAAAGTAACTGTATCAAATTTGCTCAATCATCTTCTTCCAAAATTGTTGTTGATAACCAGAAAACCCTATGAAATAATCACATCCCCTTGAAATCAAGCATGTTAATCTGGAATTATATCAATGAAAATAACAGAATGATATTTTCACTTAGAAACAAGAGTATATCCTTGCAAGACTGCTGAGTTTATTCCAGAATGGCATAAACATAAATGAAAAATGAATCTGGCCCATCTCCACTTAAATTAGTTTTTGGCTAAGTTACAAATGGCATTTAAATCAAGAGAATGTGGGTTGCTCACAAATTGTGTATTTAGAGAGACTTATGAAATAGGTTAATAAAATCATTTCTCAAAGCTAAATTTGTTCTGACAGTAAAATCAACAACTTGCCCAAAATCAGTATTTCTTAATTTACTGAAGTACAAAAATATACTCTTGGAGTAAATACATAGAGTAACTGTCCATTGCAAACACCACCCTAAATGACAAGCTTTCACTTTAAGGCATTCACTTTAATAAATGAGTTGATTATGAAAGGGTTTAATCATTTATTCCAATATCAGTTTTCATGGTATTATTCTTAGTAACCGTTATGTGTTTGTTATTTACCACCTTCTCCTTCTTAAGCATAACATTTTGCATTCATAACCAGGGGAGGGAAGGACAGCTGGGGCTGAAAAGGTTGTATGTTGTGGCAAATAAACGACCAAGCTCTGACTAATTACTTTGATCTCATACTTCACTGGGGGGATGTTAATCTGAATTTAGAAGGAAAGGGATACTCAGTTGAAGTGTTTATATGGTACACCAGCATTCTCAGCCTGTACAGAACTCAGATGACTTTTCTTCTCTACACAGATCATTTGTGTTCTTCAATCACAGTGTTCTAGTGAACAGAGAGATAAAATCTATAGAAAATGGCTCTTCAGAGCTGTGCATGTGAATATCTATGTTTCTATGCTCAACACTCACTGTTGATGCCAGGACCTCAGCAGACACCTACATGGTCATGAGCCACAACAGGAGTGCCAAGGGAAGGGACTGGGGTGGAAAGAGAAAGAAAAGAGATGGGATCATCATTCTGTTTCACTGCCTCATGGCTTTGGGCTGGATCCTCATCTGGACCAGAGGCCTCTCTAGATGGCTTTTTATCTCACATGTACACACTCTCTTCATGTTTGCACATCCCTAGGGTACACTGCCATTTTTCAGCCTGGTTATTGATAGCAAATGAGAGCACCTTGTGTGGGTATGTGTCTGTCTGTCTGTCAGTATTCTCTTCCTCACAGTAAATTAAAAGCTTGGCCTAATTTCAAACAATTTTGTAGAGAAACACCCGCCTTCACAGCAATTAAATTCCTACATGTTCCATAAAAAATATTAATCCAGTTGGAGGACAGAGACCTAAAGTGCCCTTTCAAAAGGAAATATTGCAGCATAAGCTTTCTTTTATTAAACTCCAGAGATTCCACTCAGGATGTAATAAATGCCCCATTCACAGGAAAACTTCATTTCACGCTTGGATCTTATTAAACTCCCAAGTCAGCCAGCCATGCGACAGAAGTCCTTAGGAAACCAGACTTCATCAGATCCAGTGTTCTTGGAAGTTATATTGACGTTGTGGGAGTTTTTGTGTGAAAGTAAAAACACTACAGCTCATCTTGAGTGATAAGCTTTGCTGTTCTACCTCCATTGCTACAGTGAAAGCTGAGGAGAGAATTAGCAGATATTTCTAACATCTTGCAATTTCATCCTATATCTTTCCTCCCATGAGAAATAATGTGGGCTGAATTTCCACTGCTCCAAACCACAAGTCATTTATATCTGTGTGAGTGGCTGCAGGTATTATTTGGGAGCGGTTTAAACCAATCTTGAGCACAGTCACTGCAAATACAGAGACCAAACATTTGCAAGTCAACAGAAAATGAATCCCAAGAGCTTTTTCTCCGCCTGTAACCATGGCCTTGTTCTCGTGCTTATGTCAGTCCCACTAGGCATGAGTCGGTGCCAAAGCAATAGCTCCGACCTGATTGATGGTGTTAATAACTGTCACTGCTGTGCTCCAAAATGAAAGGTCTGGTTTGAAGACTTTTTCTTGACATTTGCACTTCATCAGCTTTTGTTCAGCAGTTCTCCACGTGAGGGAACCATCTATATTGTGTTGCCTCACATAAACTTCAGTGACACTGCAAAATGTTTTGCTCCCTTATAAAAATGTGACAGTGTTACTTACGTAGGCAATTTGCTTGCACAGGTCACATTAAAAGGCAGATTTCTAGAACAGGCTTTGAAGGCGACCCATGCGTGGCAGGGATGTCGTGTCCTGGACAGCCTGCTTTGAGTGATGGAGGAGAGGGGAGAGGGCAATAAGTAATCCTGTTGATGACCTACTTGAAATAGTGAAGTGAGAGACAGACTGCTGGGAAGCAGGAGTAAAGATGAGCAGAATTGCTTGAAAATGTATTATATATCTCAAAAATGCAAACGCTGACATTGCTCCCGCAGTCACAAGTGCTGCAGGCTCTCCCCAGCAGCATCTGCACAGGCACAATATGCTTCAGTGGCATTGTGGAAGCCTTTTGAGCAGAACAAAAAGCTCCCAGGACATGGTGACCTCGCTTGAAAGCAGCAACAAGGGTCTGCTCATCAGAGCAAGCACAGCCTGAACAGAACTTTCACTGGCTACGTTTGGAGGAAGGAAAGAAAAATGTGAAAGACAAAAATATGATCTGATGACGGGGTGAGAACAGGGGGAGCGAGCTGCCAGCACAAAACCAAATTGATTCTAGGCTGAAGTATTTTTAAGCCAGGTTGAGAGCAGAATATTGCAGAGCAACTGTGGGATTACATGGGGCTGATTAGTTAATTAGTGTTGCAGGTCAGAATACACATTATTCCTTTAGGTGTTTCTCTACATACCCTCTACATACCTGACATTATAAACTGCATTATTGGAAAAGCAGAAAGAACAAAATGTATCTTTGTTCTAGATGCATAATATTCTAATTGTGCCATCAGAAAGGAACAACTTCGTTTTCACTGTAGCAAAGTATTGCAAAACTACTCCTGCTCTTCCTTTCTTTTTAGTCCTCTACCTGCATCTTCTGATACATTCTTCTAGCTGTGTGTAATTAATGCAGCATAAATATTCCAAATTGCTGAACTGCATTTTTCAGTGATTTGCAAAAACACGTCTTATTGTATTTGTGAAATTGCTGAACAAAAGCACACAAAGCAGAAATAACAATTTATAGACCCTTTTATTTTATTTGTGGTCTTCCTTTACAAAAGACTTTCAGAGCTTTTTTCTTTTTAGAAAAGAACTTTATTCTTTTTTCTGGGTCTTGCTGGATGAAGGAGCCCACAAAAGCTGTTATTTTTTTTCCAAAATAAAGTCATCTTGTTCTCTGTTTTTTTTACTCTACTGCTTAATTTCATATTCTTTCTTCTCTGGCTTTGCTGGAGTACCAGAAAGGATAACTAGAGTGGAAGTCATGGCCCCAGCAAAGTCAGCAACTGTTTTGCCACTGACTTCAGTGGAACCAGGACTTCACCAAGCTTAATTGAAAGGGTAGTGAGAGGCTAGTGTGTAGCAAGGAGCAACTCTATCTCAGGAGAAAGTATGTGCTTCTGAAAAATAGACCAGAACAGGTCTTCACTGACACATTTTCAAACAGTTTCAAAAATGTGGCATCTCTCCAGTTAATTAAGTGTTACTCTTTGGAAACTATAAGTCTATACAAAATCGTTCCAGCCATAAGAGCATATGCAGGAGCAAGCAGTCACTAGCATCCATACTTTGAATCAAAACCAAGATGAAAGCCTTTTTTAAAAGGGTCTTCAGGTATAAGGGAAAATAATCTTTTCCCAGGGAAGATGAGCAGCTAAGTAGCCATTCTTCAACAGGAGCTGAGAGAAAAGAGTCTCATAGGATTAGGACCTCAGGTGAAAAAAAGTCTGAGAGCTCATAAATCAAACTTGTGGGTGTATAATGTGATTTTTTGAATATTAAACAGAAAGCAGGCTGGTTTCATCAGAGCTAATTTATATTCCAATCAAATTATTCTATCACTGAATTTGAAATGTTAGTCATAGACACAAGATAGCATCCGATGAAGTCACTTTGCAATTTCTCCTTTAAAGCCCAAATATTCTGTTTGTATTTGGCACCTGCAAAACAGCAATTTATTTCAATTATCTGCCATAAATAATCCATTATGGCTGAGTAAAAGACTGTGTACATTTTAATGAACTCTTCCCACGTTTGCATCCTTTCCTTTGATTGTTGAGGCAGTGCTAGACACTTGATGGGGAAGTGAAGGAGACCTCTGCTCATGACTTACCTCTTACTTCTTGCTACACAGAGACAGGTTTTTAATTCTTTTTCCACAAATTTGTTTCTAATAATCAATTGCAAGCAGGAAAAACCTTCTGTAAGAATTGGATGGCTGGTGTTGCATATAACCACCCACCAATTCCAGCTCATCCAAGCTGCATTGCAACCTCCAGACTTCTCCAGCTCACCCACCACCTGTGGCACACTGCCCAGCTCCACAAACTCCTGACCCTCTCTTAGCTGTCTGGGGAATGGGTTCCCAGATGAGAAGCCTGTCTTATTTTGGGCTCTTCTGTCAGTCTTTCATGAGCAACTAACTTCTCTCAATGCGCCACCTTTTATTCCTTATGTGCAAGTAGCCTTTGATTATCTGTCTCTTATCTAAATATGGTTTCAGTACGATGGAGTCAAGT
This sequence comes from Daphoenositta chrysoptera, assembly GCA_013397915.1. NCBI lineage: Eukaryota > Metazoa > Chordata > Aves > Passeriformes > Daphoenositta > Daphoenositta chrysoptera. Next base: position 499,574 of record VZRO01004351.1, read on the forward strand.
GGATCAGTTATTTTTGGCAGAGGCCATCTCTCCTGTGTTGAATTGTGCTGCTGAAAATGTTCAGTACAGCTTTGCCAGACTGGTGGGAGCTGCAGTGTGTTGAGATATATTGGTTATATATATCTGACTTTTTTCATCTGTTGCAGAGACATAATGGTCAAAATGTAAGCATGAAGGAGATACGGACACCTAATCTATTACCTGTATATACCTTTATGGCTGTGGTTATGTACATATGGGTGTATGGGGTTTCTCCATACCCTGCAGAGCTGCCATAGGTAATCAGATAGTGAAAGCTGGTCCCTGCCATCCTGGGCTCCAAGGCCCAAGTCAGTCTGCTGAGAAGAGAATGTGGGTGTTGAAGGGAACATGCTGAGCCAAGCCAAGCAGACAGTGCCCCTCCTTTTGTTTTAACCCAGTGGTTCATCCACATCCACTAGCAAGGTTTGCTTGTGATTTAGAAACAGTTATTTTGATGGAGGCAATTCTTACATTAGCCATGTTTTTCAAAATTGTCAGGACTAGAACTGTGTGCATGTTGCTTTCCTCCTCTCACCAAGCAGCCCTTCACATATTTATGGGCTAAAGGACCTCCCACAGATGTAACAGGTTTTTTGTGTTGTGAAGCGAGTAACAATCATAACTGAGCTCTATGTGGAGCTGTCTTTACTGCCTCTATTCCAAGCCTTTCAGATTGCACTGTATTGTGGTTTGGCCATTTGGAAATGATGCAGAGCTTTTTTTATAGGGAGGGGGCCAGGGGAGTGACAACCAAATGGGTTGTCACAAGTCTGGAGTTTGAGTACAGGGCAGGTTTGAGGGCAGCAGGCACCAGAGGTGGTCTGTCCTGCAGAGATGTCACACGCTGCAGGGGTAGAAATTTTTGCATTGGCTTGGTCAAAGCAAGTACCATGACAGGAGCTGCAGCCTAGGCAGTGACAGCTAAGGAAGCCTGATTTCTCCTCTCCATGACACCATGTTTGCTACAGCATGTTTTCTACCACTGGTTGTGCCAAGGGAAAAAATAATGAAAAGACACTGTGTCAGTGGAGGAAAAAAATTGCAAATGTCAAGACAGAAATGGGTTGGACCCATTTGTAGTGTGCCACACAGAGGGTGTGCTTAGAGCTGTGCATTATGGGGTTCAGGTCACAGAGAACTGCAAACAGAGTGATAGAGAGCACCATTTTATACAGTATGCTATTCTGACAATAACACATTTACAAACAAATTAGTTAAAAATGTCTCAAGGACATTCAGCTTTTACAAACTGGGCCTCATCTCCTGCTGATAGCTTCCTTTGGGATGAGTATGGCATGCAAAATTATACACTGCCTTGGAGAATAAATTTACGAAGTTTAGCAATGTAGGTCACATTGCAGGAATCACAAATGTCTGAACATCACTCAATGGCCATTCAATCAACTGCTCAAAGCAAAATGGGAAACTGAACAGAGTGTAGTTGTCTCTGGTGAGAACCAGGGAAAGTCATGATATGATGTCAAACCCTTTAGGTCCTCCATCCATATGTATTTCTTTTTTCTTCCTTTTTGCTTGCCACTTCAGAATTAAAATTCTCTGTCCATATCAACAGTGACAATAAAACCAACCTGATTTTTGCTATTGCTACCATGAACTATAAGAAGTTTGTTGGGTGGCTCATGAAAGGTGTGCCAAAAATTTAAGACATCAGAAGAGTTCAAATGGTTGAAACTAAGTAGTCTAGTCCTAAGGAAATAATTTCACTGTGAAGTTGTTTTTGTATGCTTTCAGCCAGCCAGAAGGATTTAAGCTGTTTGCTTAATTTTTTTTTTTTTTTGTATTTGGTTTGAAGGAATAAGGAAGAGGTTTTAAAAGGACATTTCTAGACCCAGTACTTGCTAGGGATTCCTTTAGCTTTCTGGGTCTAGAAGCTGCTAGAGGCCTGAGATCCAGATGTTTAGGACTTTGCTAGAGATGTCAAGGGTCTTTCTGAAGGCATCTAGGATTTTTTAAGGTATAGGGCCTTTCTAGATCTAGTGCTTTCGGAGCAGGGGAATTCATGGCTTCTGGAGCATGGCTAGAGAGCCACTGGATCTTTCTCCTTGGATAGTTTGGAAGCCTTTTAGAGCTTTTTCTGACCCTGCCCAGCATTTCTGTGGAGCCCTTTGAGCCTTTCTAGGCCTGGAGCCATTCTATGCCTTTCTAGATCTAGAGCTTAGCTACTGAAAACCAAAACCTCTTCATTGATCTGATTAGGAACCTGTTGCAGCACAAATTTCAGGTGCTCTTTTAAAATCTCTTTTCTAGAGCCTTTTTGGAAGGCAAGAAAAGTCAATGCCTCTCCTTCTACATCCAAGTTTATCCATCCCAGGCTTGAGATATGTTATTGAGTCAAGTGGTAGTTCTTGAATCTTGCTTAAAAAAACATTAGTCCTAAACATTATCCTTGTAAGCTGTTCTGGCACAGTCTGACAATGCATATCCAAATATGCATCACAGCAGTAACCAAAGCCCTGAGCTGACAGAAGTTTAAAGCAGAGTGCCTGCTTACAGTCTCAGACTAGAATCAAACGTTCTCCAGTGCATTTTCTTGTATTTAATCAACATAAATGCTCACACAGAAGGGTTGCTGCACAGGATGCAGTTGTCTTGTTTGTTCTGCAAAATGCAAGGTGCCTGATTTTTTTCTGTTAGCTGTTTGAAGTCTTACAGCAGTATGTGTTTGCTTTCCATGCAGCACCACAGCTGGTTCGATTGCATTCATTTTCCTCAGTTGAAAGATCTATTGTGTAAATACTTGTGAAAGATTAGTTGCAGAAAACTGTCATGTGATAACAATTGATCTTGGTGCTAATTTCTGTAAAAATAAGGACTCAAATTACTTCTGTTGCTTTTTCTGCCTACCATTTTTATATCTATGAGAAAAAAATATATAATCCTGAAACTTTTCGGTAGCTGTTTTGCTTTAACTCTCTGCTACAATTTAATAAAGAATTAGTTCACTCTTACAATGGATTTTAAAAAGCTATTACTACTGAATTGCATAACATTTGCCATAGAATATGCCCCACCATAAACGTGAACTGCAGGAGAGGTTTTTTCCCATCCTATTTTCTTTCCCTTGCAGAAGTCACATTTGCGAGTTTAATGGTGTGACTCTTAAGGGAAAGCTCCAGCCGCGGAAGTGAATTCATATTTTCTTGTGAAAGCTGTGGAGCTGGCATTTGTTCTGACCCTTGTGGGAAGGTGTTTCACAGCCCTGATCTGGCTGAGGAGCAGTGCAGGCTCCCACATCTCAACTGGAAACCTCCTGGCAGCAGCTCCTCGTCCTTCGCTTCCCCCAGTCCCACGTTCTGCCCATCCCTGGAGTTAAAGGAGCTCTGCCCTGAGGACCAGAGTTGTCAGAGGTCAAGATCCTGCAGAGAAAGACAGTTTCCTGGACACAAATCTGCAGGAAGTTTTGGTTTCAATAAATTAATTTAAATTTTCATTTTGAGTTTGACTCAGAATTCGGGGCAGAGTCTTGAGTATTTGGGTGGTATATTCACAGTGGCTGGTGTTGCTGAAAGGCAGGAGGTTTGCCTTTTTCAGTTTTGGAAATTTCATTTTATGTATCCTTTCATCCTCTCAATTTTCAGGCCAGATACTTTTATGAACCTCAGCAGTTACTGGAAACAAAAGACACCATAACGTGCTAGCTCCAGCCCCTCACTGTTCTTAAACAGCTCTTAATTACTGTCTCAATTAAAGCTTTTCAAGATACTCCTTCCACCTTATCTGCATTGGCAGCACACTGGCTTTCGGTATCCAGAACTTCTGAGCCCAAAATGGAAAGATGAAGCCAAAATGTAAGATTTATGCAAGCCTGCTTTTGTGCCATCTTGTCTGACAAGCCCCAGGACCTGGAACTGCGAGTTGCAAAGTGAGGCAGAATGGAGCCAGTCCTGTTATTAGCTAGATTTCCACCTGGTCCCATTCCCTCCTTTTGGCTTTGCAAATTACCTGCAGCAGCATGTTTGGAGGACATCTATTCCCACACCAGCACTGGAGGAGTGTTTGGGTTAGATTCAAATTCATGGTCTATTTTGAGATATTTTAATTGAAGAGTCTAAGATTCCTCCTCTCAGAGGTACCAGTCTGCTCTAAATACTTTATAAATTCCTTCTGGGCATTTAACAAAGTGTTTCTTTCATAGCCTGTGTAAACCATGGGTACCATGTTTAAACAGACTGAAATGGCTTAGCAATCTAAGTCCCATTGATTTTCATAGTCAGTGTGCTTATGTGATGCCAGATAATATTCCCTCTATTGTTAAATAAAGACAATTTGAAAACCATCCCCATAGAAATCAACTTTTCCTATCAATTTAGTAGACCCCTGATATGGTCTTTGAAGTTGTGAAGCAGTAAAAAATAACAAGAAATTATGAAACGAGAAGGGAGCTGGGAAATGAGAGCACAGTAAGTCTTGTGGCAAGTGAAGCAAAGACAAGCAGTGAAAAGTGTTGAAGTGGTGCCTTTCCTTTGTGCTCCTGCAGCGGGTCCCTCATCAGCTGGAAATAATTGACAGCAAAGGCAGGTTGGCAGGGAGACTCTCTGAGCCAAGATCCTGGAGAATTGGTGGCCTCAGACCTCTGAGCTGCATCTGTAAATGTGCCACAGCTGCTTTCCCAGCCCAGGGTAGAAAACTGCAGCCATTAGGCTGTAAAACTCATTTATTCGGGTTTTTTCCTGGGGATAAATGAGTGCAGAGACCAACATTTGTGAAGTCTGGGGCAGGGACTGCTAGAGCTGAACTGTAAAATTCTGGATTTTGTACTGTGCAGCATCAGAAGCAGGAGAAACAAAGGCTCCTCCAGCGTGGGATGAGGCTGTAATCCCACCGTAGGGAAGGGTTCCCAAATGTCAAACCACAGGAACTGAATTGTGTCTCTGTGTGCCATTAAGAAAGGAGCAAAGCTGATGAGGGGAGCTGACAGTGTCAGTGTCAACAAAAGGAAGAGCCCAGAGTGAGAGAAAACTGACAGAAAATGATGAAAAAATATCCATGATTGTCAACGGGAAAAAAATAGAGAGAAATACATGTAGTGAGACATCCTGTAAAGAGTTCAGGGAAGCAGAACCAGTCTCCTTCAGCCTTGCAAACTACCTGCTCACTCCTAATGGGCTGCCTGTGTGAGTCCTTCCTTGGAGCCATTTCTCTCCCAGGAGGAAGGAGAGAGAAGGGTTTAGGCAGGAAGAGAGAAAAATGCTATTTAGAAAGTCTTTGTGGTGAGTAAAAGGGTTTGGCCTGGAAACAATATCTGAAGTGAGTATAAATAGGACTCATGGGAATGGCATGAAGCTGTGTCAGGGGAGGCTTAGGTTGGATATTAGGAAAAGGTTCTTCACCCAGAGGGTGGTCAGGCACTGGAACAGGGAAGTGTTCATAGCCTGACAGAGTAGGAGCGTTTGGATTATGCCCTCAGGCATAATGGTGTGATTTTTGGGCTGTGCCGTGCAAGGTCAGGAGTTGGACTCGATGATACCTGCAGGTCCTTCTCTCTCAGGATATTTTATGACTCTTAAGATAAGTAAGAGGAAATTAAAAAAAGGAAGTTAGCAGCAAAAGGGAAATATGGAAGAGGCTATGAGCAGGTCTGCAAGTGCATATCGTAGAGCTGAAGAAAGGCAGAGGTAGCATAAACAGAAGTGCTTGAAGCTGAGCAGCACAGATAGGAAGTAATCCATCAGTCAGGACTATCAGAAAAATTTTGGCATGAATTTCATGCTACTACATGAAATTGAATCAAAATAAACAAGCAATGCATGGCAAGAAATCAAAGCAATGGTGAAGCCTTTCTAAGGATTTATGCAGCTTCTTTTAATCCATGATAAATGAAACTTATCCCAGTGAAATTTACCCCCACAACCAAACAGTTAAGCTCTTGAAACTGGCATTTGCAGACAAGGATAAATTTTTCACTCTTTACTTGTCTTACTTTGATATGAATGGTATAAATTGTTCGATATGATTTGTTTAAAACAGTACCAAAAATGCCACAGCCATAAAATGTCATGCAAAATGTGCAGAAAGTTTTATCCATATGGTCAAAACCAAAAGTGAAGCAGTGTTCTGCACAAACTGACCTGTGGATGTGTGTACATCTTCAGGCACATATGGTTAAGTATATGAGTGTGGACTCTCCTAGCAGTGCCACTGGGCAAAAAACTCACGGTGTTTATTTACTTGTCAAGCTTTGCTGTGGGAAAATGGAGTGGGTTTGTGTGGCAAGGTTTTGGTAGCAGGGGGGCTGCAGGGGTGGCTTCTGTGAGAAGCTCCCGTGTCCAGTGGATCCAAGGCCAGCTGGCACCAAGATGGACCCAAAGCTGGCCAAGGCATCAGCAGCAGTGGTAACACCTCTGGGATAATGTCTCTAAGAAGGAGAAAAAACCCTCCTCAAGAGAGGGGAGTGAGAAAATGTGAGAGGAGCAGCTCTGTTGATACCCAGGTCAATGACGAAGGAGGAGGAGATGCTCCAGGTGCTGGAGCAGAGATTCCCTTGCAGCCTGTGTTGCAGCCCTTGGTGAGATCTCCCGGTGAAAATCCATTTAAACTAAAGCCACCTTCGTGCACTTTGTGTTTTCCAGAACACTTGACATGAAAGAATGTATTAGAAGGCCAGACCGGTGGGCGTTAATTTTGCACTTCTCAAACCAGAGATGGATTATTAGATATAGCTGGAGTATTTATGTTGACAGTTAAATGCTGAATTCCCAGAAAAGCTGGCATGTTAATACTTACATGCAAAAAGTCGCATTGCTCAAGGGCTCACTTGTTTTGTCAATGATTTCCATTGCATGTACTCAGTCTCCCGTGAACCAAACCAGAATTGTCACCTGAAAATTTTAGTCTGTGAAGAGTAAACAAACCCTGGCTGGTTGTTTATAATGGGATAATCAGCATTGCCATTTCTGGTCACTGCTCAAAAAAAAAAAAGCCACATTAAATAGAAGATAAAAATCCTTGGAATTGGCCTGATTTTGAGTTAGAAAAAATATATACATACATGGAAGAGGACTTTTTTACAGGGACTTATGCAGTACTGCTTCAAATTAAAAGTTTTATTAACTGATTTAATATTCTAACTCTAACTGAGGTTTTGTCTGGAAAAACTTTGTAGTAGGCACAGTGGTATCAGATGAAAATCGAGGTGCTTCTCTCTAATATGTTTATTGCATTTGAATGAAGCACAACTGATGGTTTGGTCACAGAAGCTGCCAGAGGGCAGCTTGCTTTAACGAGAAGTAAACAACCAGTGACTTTTCAAGGTAACAGTGAACCTGAGGGTGCAGTTACACTTCAGCTTAAGCTGATTTAGGTGATCAGTTTTCCGGCAGCAACCTGTCCTGAGCCTGCTCGCTGTAGGAACACGTAAACTGGCCTTGCTGCTGGGGACTGCACTGGGAGAAGGGATGGACTGGGACAGCAGCAGTCCCATCTTACACCAGTTTAAGATGTCGTGAAGGCTAATCCTGACAAGAACAGTGCAGATTTTTTCTAAATCTGTGAAATTCTTGTTCAGATTAGGAATGCTCAGTGATTTGTGTTATTGTGTATGTTTGGTTTTAATTGGGCTACTTCACCTTTTTTCCCCTCCAATTTTGCCAGCATAAGCTTGCAGTGCGCAGCAGCTGCTTTTTATGGTGCAATTTCCAGACAGGTATATGCTACCTTTAATATTTCAGATGAGATTAAACCATGGATACATCCGTGACTGCTTTAAACCACAGAAGGGGAAGCTGTAGGAATAACCTTCAGTTAGCTTTGCAGAGCAGAGAGCTGGGCAGCAGTCCTGGTGTAGTAACAAAAATTGTTTGGATGTTTCTGACTAAAATTTTATTTATTTTTACCTCACTGTAGCTAGTTTTACAGATGTGAGCAGTACAAAAGCAAATATGCTTGCAGTTAACAGCTGTTAAGCTTTAGGCACATTGCTTCAAGTGAAATGTGCAGCTGCATAAGAGTTTCTTCTATCTCAGCAAACCAAATCAGCCTCAAATAAACCAGAGAAAAAGTTTAGGCCCAAACCAGTCCCTATTTATCTGCAGGACACCAGACATACCTTCATAGTAGGAGGAATTCACAGTATTTGCTGGGCAAAGGCAGTGTAGGTGGTCCACAAAGGAAAACCAGCTATCAAGACATGGCAGGTGCTAGGTAAGGTCATTATAGCAAAATAGATGGTTTCGTCCCAGATTTTTAATTGTGAATAATATAGTTATGGTTAATCAAAGATTATTTTTATACCAATGCCATCTGTGGAGACCATTAAAGTTTAAGGCGTCTGTTTGCCATTAAAACTAATCCATCTACTTTGGTAGAACAATCAGTTATTCTGCATTAAAAGGTGCATTGCAAATATGTTTTTTTCCAAGCTTCCTGGAAAAAGCCTTGTAGAGATTTTTTCTGTTAACTGAAGAGTTTTATTTGGTGTCCCAGTGAGCTCTCAGCTGAAGCAAGAGCTAACAGTGGTGTGCAAACCAGCCTCAGAGCAGTGGGTGGAACCCAGGCAGTCACACGTGCACAGAAATCAGCACTGTTATGGGAGGAATCTGTTTCCAACTGTTTCACCACATTTATCATCATTTGGAAGGACTCGACCACCTGGTTCAGAAGAAATCTTGAGCCCAAGAGCGTTATTCTTAATGCCAGTTATGATGCTGTCTGGTCAAATGGACTGGGCACAAGGAGGAATTGGATTGCTCCGTGAGCCTTCCTAATTGTGTGGTAACCACGCAGGATGAGCCACGGCAGCCACAGTGCCCTCGCATTATTAAAACATCAGTTACCAAACCAGCAATGTACTTCTGGAAATGAGATTATTCAGGAAACACTGCTGCTTGAGAAAGGGAAGGACTTGGCCTCGAGCCTGGTTCCCGAGCTGACCCCAGGCAAGCAGGTGGCTAGCGATGGCCACACACTCCACCATATGGTATTCCTCAGCGCTGAGCATTGTGTTAGCATCAGCAGTCTCTGCATTCACAGTGCTTTTAATTAGCACAGGGCAAAAATGAGCAAAACCAGCATCAAAATCAGTAAGTGAAATAGTAAAAGCTTCTGTGACATATAAAGCATATAAAATTGTTGTATTTTAGGCTGGTAATTATTGCCTTTTGATGATTGAAATATTTAGACCAGAAAAATTCCACTCAGATAAAAGCAACCATCTTTTCATGAAGGATAACAAGTAAAGCATCCTGAGACAGACAAAAATGTGATCTCTTGCAATGTCGGGGGCTCCGTTGTTTTCTGACCTTTCCAGAGACAAGCTGGAGTCCAAATCCTCCACTGGCCGTGAGCTGGGGAGAGGGACCAGCCTGCTCTGTTGTTTCCCAGTTCAGCAATCCTGCGCTGCCTATTGCGCTTTCTCAGCAGAAGGAGTTTGAAGCTCTGGCCAGCACATGCTGCAATCAGCAGCCTGTGTACTGGTTGCCTTTCAGGTTGACAGGCAGCCTCAGTTTTAATTTGTAGCATATTTAATTCCTCCAGATCACAATGCAATAGGTATCAGATGAGCGAGGTCATTCTTCGGGTATTTCCTCCAGCTTGGTTTGAAACCTCGTTTGGTTGGCACTCTCACCTGCATGGAGAAAGGCAAAGAGCTACCCTTAAGTATGACAAATTTACTTAATCCATGACTGAAATAATGAATTCACAAAGCAAAATCATTATAAATAATTAGGCTTGGCTACTGTATCATACAAAGTATGATATATTGGTGTATTATTTTGTTACAAAGCATTAACAAGCTTATATTTCTTGTGGCATATAGGTCTTATTAACATTTCTTGCTTAGTAAATAAATAGTGGAAATGTGTCCTACTCTTCTAGTATGTCATTTTCCTTTTGTGCTAACAGGCAATTAAAGTGGTACGACATTGACAACCTCTCACTGTTTTCCACTCTGCCAGCATTGACTGCAACCTTGAAACAATAACATTCAGACCAGAAGATTTTCTGGCTGATGTTGCATGACATGAAGTGTGTGTTTTTATTTGCATGACTGCATAGGTATAATAAAGTTCCCGCTTTAATGGACTTGTGCAAATACCTCTCAGAGGGTGCTAAATTACTTTTCAAATCAAATTTTGTTCCACACTGGAGTGGGACCTCAGAAAAGAGTATGCTTGCTGAAACTTGTTCCAAACCTAATTAAAGGTACTAGAGAAGCAGTGTTGAGAGAATCTGCCAGGTGTGTTGATGATGTGATCAGAGATGGTTGAATAAAACTGCCGTACTGCCCTAATCATTCTTTTTCCCTTTTTTTCCCTGCCTTCCCCTTAATTTTTTTTCCAGGTGCGCTTAGAGTGGCCAACAGACCTCACAGTGAACCCCCTGGACAATTCCCTGTATGTCCTGGACAACAACATTGTCCTGCAGATCTCCGAGAACAGGCGCGTGCGGATCATTGCAGGGCGCCCCATTCACTGCCAGGTGCCTGGCATCGACCACTTCCTGGTGAGCAAGGTGGCCATCCATTCCACCCTGGAGTCCGCCAGGGCCATCGCCGTGTCCCACAGCGGCATCCTCTACATCGCCGAGACGGACGAGAGGAAAATCAACCGCATCCAGCAGGTCACAACCAACGGCGAAATTTCCATCATCGCTGGAGCCCCGTCAGACTGTGACTGCAAGATTGATCCCAACTGTGATTGTTTTTCAGGTAAGGAGATGCTTGTTAGTTCCTGTTGCCTGTTGAGATCCTTTGACACAGCTGTAGATCAGCAAAGGGACAAGGGGAAGGAGAGAGTAGCGATGATTCAGTTTCTTTTGCAAGCCCAAAACCTTATCAGCAGATCTTTGTGAATTTGTCTTCTGAGGTATGAGTCTTCCATTGCCACTGGAGGAACTTCAGGATGGTCCTAGCTTTTTCTCTTTTGATACAGAGATTACACACTCAGAATTAGTTCAATTAGTACAATTAGAATTAGTTCACACTTAGAATTAGTGTGGAATTAGTTCCAAGTCTGTCTTGCTGTGGCAGCTGCATTTGCCCCTGTTGAAGATGGTACCAAATTGTACCTAAATGTTGCTGGATCAGGCAGCCCTTCTCAGCAAGAAGAGTACCAAAGGGTTCCATATCAAGTGCAAGACACCAGCTTATGCCTTCTCATCACCTGTGTCAGACTGCACCACCAGCAAAATGGTGCAGACATATACTGAGCAGAATTTCTTCTTCATCATGTGTTTTAAACTGAAACAGCCAGCTTCAGGCCTGGAGTGCACTGCTGGACATTCTCAGCAGCACAGCCTCTCTCCCCTGCATGCACCAAAACAAAGTGTGGCTCCTTTCTTTCATAAAAACATAATGGGACAAAGGGCAGCATGCCCAAACAGAGGTGTGCAGTATGTTGCCATCTTGTCATCTCTAAGAACCACCATGTTCAGCTCCATAATAATGTCATCATAATTCTTAAGCCTCTCATTTCAAGTAAAAGTTTAATTACTGACAAAGAAACATTAAGTACATCGAGAACAGAGAGGAAAAAATGCAAATGATCTTCCAGAGAAGGTGGGTTGCTGACCCAGCACTGTAATGATAATAAAAGCCTCCTGTGCATTGCCAAGTGCTGCCAGCTTTAGTGGTGGCTGCAGGAGACCACTGAGGAACAGAATCATGGACAGGGTTCCTATTGAGGAAAACTACTCTCAGTGCTGAAAGATGAAAAAAACTGTGGCAAATCTAATGATTGTGCCAGCCTGGTCTGGTGAAAGGCAGGGTCAGCTTGACAGAAAGATCCATTGATTTCTCCATTTCCAAGGAAGCACAGGGTATGTATGATCAAACACTCCAGCAATTTCATGTCTCAGTCAGGAGAAGGAGAGCAACACACAGAGTAATGTGGTTTTCCCTACGAGTGAGGTTTAATATGCTTTCTTGCTAGTTACAGAAAATCCTGCTCATGTAAACTTGTTTTGATAGACACATACAGCCCATGATAATACAAAAATCCTCCTGAAACCTTAAATGACACAAATTAAGTAAATTGTCAAGAGATATTGAAAGGGATTGTTTCTCAAGGCACTTTTTGGCTACTGTTCTTATTTTGTTTTCCTGTAGTGTTGAGTTTTTAATAAGGATAAACTAATCTTTCCTTCAGTGTCATTTTAGCTGAATTACTGGGTTTTATTTTCTTTTTGTTTTATTTACAACACAATTCTACCTTAACTACATGCCAGAAGACTGTAAGTAGGGAATGAAACTTCAGGTATCATGGTTTTTTCTTTCACAATTTTGCATTAGAGCTTTCCTGAGCAGCAGGGTTTGGGACTCAGCAAAAATACTGTGAATTAGATAATTTATATTCCTGTTTGTCTTCACTGAGACTAATTTAGAATTGCACCAACCTTAGATAATAGGGATTTAATTAGTTGGAAGAGGATATTGTTTTATTGACCTGTAAACGATACTGAGGAGAAGCAGTGTGTCAGGCTTAGGGGATCGGCTTAAACAAGGACATTAGAGATTGCTAAAATTACCATTTCTCCTCCAGGTGATGGCGGATATGCCAAAGACGCCAAGCTGAAAGCCCCTTCTTCCCTAGCAGTGTCTCCCGATGACACGCTGTACGTGGCAGACCTGGGCAACGTGCGGATCCGCGCCGTGAGCCGCAACAAGGCTCACCTCAGCGACAGCAACCTGTACGAGATCGCCTCGCCCGCCGACCAGGAGCTCTACCAGTTCACCATCAACGGCACCCACCTGCACACGCTCAACCTCATCACCCGGGACTACATCTACAACTTCTCCTACAGCGGGGAGGGCGACGTGGGCACCATCACCAGCAGCAGCGGGAACTCGGTGCACATCCGCAGGGACACCAGCGGGCTGCCCCTGTGGGTCGTGGTGCCCGGGGGCCAGGTCTACTGGCTCACCATAAGCAGCAATGGGGTTCTCAAGAGGGTGTATGCCCAAGGCTACAACCTGGCCCTGATGACATATCCTGGAAACACGGGGCTTTTAGCAACCAAGAGCGATGAAAACGGGTGGACAACTGTGTACGAGTAAGTCTACGATGTTAAACGCCCGGTGCAAGGAACCCTGTTTTAAATGAGCACTGAAACTTTTTTAGACAGTTCTAGTCATTTAAAAAGACACCCTGCCACTGACACTGTGTGAGACAGGACAAGCAGTGCTGTAGCACAGGCTTTTAAAATTAAGCACTACCATTTCTTAGGTGCCTAAACGTGTCATATGTAAAATCTCTGTGCATAGTGCCTGTTAAGTGCAGTAGAAATTGCCTGAAATTATACTTCATTTGCACTTTCTTATTGTGAATCTGTTTCTCTAAATGAAAGTATGAGGGTTTTTTGGTTTTTTTTAACTTAAGTGGTAGAAGCAAGTTGTGATATGAATCAGGAATTTGCAAAATTCCTGAGGAAGGCAAAAAGGGGAAAATTAGCATACTCATCAGAGAAGGGAGTGTTGCAGAAGAAATTGAGAATCTCAGTGGAAGGAATATTCAAAGACAAGAGTGAGCTTGTCTCTCTCAGCAGGGGAGGAAGATATATCATAATAGCAAAAGGATATGTAATAGCAAAATGCTGTATATAAGGGGAGTGAGAAAGGCTTCTTAAGCAAGACCTTTGAGAGGAGTTCTAAAAAGCGAGACAAGACAGTTAAAGGTGGAGTCAGAACATCCCAATCTGGTCCCAGAGAAAGAACAACCCAAGAGAAAGTTCATTTTTGATTTATGAAAAGGTGTGACAAATCAGGATTTCTCATTATTTGTAATTAATTGTCATAATCCCTGTTTGAGGATGCAACAAGTGCTGGATAGGAATCATGTTAACATTGCAGTCCTAGTTCAGAGTCTTTAAGGAGGATAATAGTGCCTGTTTTCTGTGGAGCATAGGAGTTCATGGTCAAAAACTAAAATGAAAACCATCCAGGTGAGATAGGAACAAAAAAACACATTGATGAGAAGTGAGTTACTGTCTGAGTCACCTGGAGAGGTAGTTGAGTCCCTGTCATTACAGGTTTTTAGAATTGTAATTTCTTCAAATGAAAGTAGGATAAAAGCAGAGAAAACTGTTGCCTAGTATGTGGGATTTTTTATTCAACAGGATGTTTCTTCATCCTATTCTCTATTATTCTGCCAAAGACTAAATTAATAGGGTGGGCATAAGTACAAGCCATTAGAGAGGGCCTTTTTTACAATATGTGGGAAAACAAAAGCATACAGGACCTTCCTGGTTCAGTTATCATTATCAAACATCTATTGATGGAAATTTAAACTCTCTTGCAACAACACAAAGCTCGCTGTTACCCTGGTGCTCTTCAAACACTGATCAGAGTCACCTTTTATAAACAGAACTGACTGTAAATGTATGTATGCTTCCTTTTAATAATTTCAGTGCTGAGAGTTATCCATTTATATCCCCACTTGATGATGGTGTCAGTCCAGGCCACGGACCAATGACACTTTGAAAGAGCCTTTACAGTAGCTCCAAGTCGTGTCTATTAAAATGCTGAACACCAGGCCTTGTTGCAGGGCCTTGATTGTTAGAGCATGGGAGAGCAGATTATTTTTAGTCCTGTGCCTTTCAGTCCTGGCATTCTTTCTCTGTCCCACTGACATTGAGCATAAACCATTTCACACAACTATTGGTTGTTCCTCTTTTTAAAGTATGGCTTAAGTGTTGAAAGATCTTTTAAAGGACTTTACCTGCTTGCAAGTGCCTCCAATTGTATATAGATTTATTCATGAAGAAACACCTGTGCCTTGGGAGCATTGATATGATGTATATGATTAACACAAAGAAATTTGCTAAATTAAACAGTTGTACATACTTTCCCAGCTTTAACTACAGGCTGGGTAACACTGTCCTCACCAATGCTTTGAGCTGTCCAGGCTTTGCACAACCACACACTCCTGCCAGCCTACATGAGTCAGGCAAAATTAACAAAATTACACTTTAGCATTACAAAAACAACAACAAAATTAAATAATGTCAATTAAATAAAGTCATGTCATTAATATTTATGTTCATTCCGATATCTTAAGTCATTTTCATAATACATTACAAATTCCTCATTGACTGAAACACAGAATGTCACCCGATCTGCCCCAGTCAGAGGGGCAGTGGGCTGTAATCACCTCTGTGCTCAGTAGTTGTGCTTTCAGGAGATGCTGCTCACTGGCTGCCATGAATAGGTCATGGGCTGTGATGCCTTAGTTATCTTTTACCCAGATACTCTTTTCCAGGGAGGTCACATTCTGTACTGACAACCAATTTTCAGTTTGAAAATTAGAATTTTTTGAAGGGTTTACTTATATATATGAATTACTTGTGAGCACTATGTGAATGTAGCATTGGAACTAAGAGCAACTTTAAAATTGCTTTAAATCATCTTCTGTGCTTAAGCTAGATTTGCATTCACATCCAAAAGTTCAACCCTTGGCACTGTTAAGCTGAAATAGGGATGAGTTTGTTTAACAACACATATCACACGTACTTGGGAATATGAGCAAAGATAATGACCTGTTCAGAACATCTACCTATATGTCAGATTCACTCACAGAGGGAAATTATTAAGAGGTAGAAAACCACCTACAAAAGTACTTGTCATCCATCTACTCTAATCTGATGGAATTGAAGTGCTGAAAGAGCTCTTGCATACAATTATATCTAATGTACAATTTTAAGTCATCTAGATTTCTTTTAATATTGTGTCATTAAAGCTGTAAAAGGGGAGGGGAAGCACTGGGCCTCTATTAAATCAAGGACAAGAAAACACCTGCAAGAAGCAACTCTCTCTGAAAAAATTAATTAGACCGCTTTCCCTTTGAAATGATATAACTCTTAACTGTGCTACACATAGAAATGCAAATGGATTGTGAAGCAATATCCCCATGTGTGCATTTCAAATACTGGTGAGCACTTCCTCATGTGAGTACTGAAATCAATGCAATTATTTGCATGATTAAATGGTCACTGACATGATTAACAGTGGCATAACCGAGCCCCAAATTAACATTAAGAAATATGTCATGATTCCACCCCTATTAGTATGGGCAGGACATTGCTCTGCAGGAGCTGAGTCCCAATGTGCTGCTATTCATCATGTGGAAGGTGACAGAACCTGTCCTCAGAGGGCTGGGCTTCTTGGAGCAATCTGGAAGAAAAAAAACCCCTTTAGATGATGATGCTTGGAATCAATACTGAGACACTCTTCTGCATGGCCTCCTGGAAGTCAGTGGGACCATCTCCACGAGTGAGAGGCCTCTGGCACGTGCTGGGCTCTCATTACAGTCTGCACCTATCTGGCCAGGCAGCCAGGAACAGTTTATCCCATTTTCAGCTACACAGGGAGTTCTGTATCTCAGCAGCAGCCCTATCAGCAGCAACACTGCATCCTTAGTGAAGATGGATCCTGTGTCTTGAGCACAAGTACATCGCAGTAAACCAGCTGTATTTGCACCTTAAAAATGCAATTTTGGGGGATTTTTTTGTGGTACACTAGCAAATCCAAATAACCTACCAAGCTGTCATATCTGTTTGATCAAGCAGTAAATGAAATATAACTGCCTGATGTTCATGGAGTTTTCTAATGATGAAAAGTAGTGATCTGAGTCAATTTTAATCGCTGCCTGTGGCACCCAGTCAACTTGCAGAGAACTGGCATAAGGGGAGAATGTAAATAAGTCACACAATGTATATAAGGGCAGTGAGAGGTGAAAAGAAGAGAGATTATTTTGAATTTAACATTTGATTAATTTCAACTTATTTGTCAAAAAACCACAAGATGGTCACCAGTTCATTCTCTAGTGTTTAATTGGAAAAGAACAGCTGCTCTATTTTTCTTTTTTTATATTGGAGGGAAGACAAAAAAATCTTGATTTTTTTTGCCAATACTTCTTGTGACATATAGATTTTGTCTGACTAATTAAGGGCAAATAAAGATCCTAAAGAAATTATGCCAATACCTTAAAGGGAAGGACATGGCCAGATCATCTGCTGATGTGATTTGGAAGAGCTCCTTTGGAGGCAGTGCAGTTCTGCCAGCTGATACACCAGCTGAGGATATGTTTGGTCTATGAGACGAGACAATGAAAACTTAGTTATGCTTTCCCACCTGCACAAATGATTTTCTGTTTTATGAACATGAGTTGTTTTTGTTCATGCAAATACTCTGCAATATCATGGAGTTGTCTTAGGTGAATAAAAACATGTCAGCATCAATAAGATTTTTAAGATGTGAGGCATTATTATGAAACTATATCAAGCACCAAGGAATGTTCTGTGCTGGTTTCCGTGTGAACCATCAGAAAGGAGAAATACGTTGGTAGAACTGAAAAGACCTGTTAGAAATGCTGCTCCAGAGCTCTGGAATTAATTATTGACTTTTTGGTAACATGGCCTGATTCACAATCAAGTACCTTGAACTACAAGAATTTCTTTAGCACTGATGAAGTTTAGGTGAACTGAAATGTGGTGTTCTAGATTCTAGGTGAGAAGTTCCTGCTGATTTAAGTAGGCCCATGGGAAATGAAACACAAGGGTAAAACCCACATAGGCAACTTAATTCCTGCAGATTTCAATCTAATTTTATCACTATTGTTACGCTTTAGGTCCCCTTTTTTACATTCACCACTCATACGATGTACTTCACACATCTGTGACAAAAGGCAGCTTTTAAGTGTTGCAGAAGGTAAGAATTGGTTTATTTAATCGTATGGGTACGAAAATGCCGTTTTAGGGGTGAGCTGGATGCCTGAACACCGAGTGACCTCCAGTGGCCTCGTTCCTGCATCGCAGCCCACTGGGGGAAACCCCAGCCAGCCGTGAGCAGCACGGAAACCTCTGGCAGAGGCTGGCTGGTGTAGGTAGCATCTGACAGCATTCCCAGTTGTGTTTGATCCAGCACCACTGAAAAGGACTCCGAGCAGGAATTCAGATTAGGTACTGAATGCATTTTGAGTGACTAAATGGACCAATTCTTACCTTTTTAATTACTGCACAGTGTTCACAATGCTTCCTACTTTTTTTCACTATTTTTTCTATATAGGAGTATATACATGACGATAGTGGTGTATTTTCATGGCTCTTTCACATCATCTTTGCAGGTATGACTCCGACGGCCACCTGACCAATGCAACCTTCCCGACAGGGGAAGTCAGCAGCTTCCACAGTGATGTTGAAAAACTGACACGAGTGGAACTCGATACTTCAAACAGGGAGAATGTGATCACAGCCACAAATTTCTCAGCTACCTCTACAATATATACTTTAAAACAAGGTAATAAAAGCATTTCTGTTATTTCTTCCCTAATCATTGTGTTGTGAACCCTAGACATTGCTGTAACTGTTAGCCAAAAAAAAGACATTAGAATTGGTTTATTTGTTTCTTCCTTGCTTCAGCACAAACAGCAACAGCTCTCCTGGGCTACCAGTTAGAAACAAGCCACAAGTGAATTCTTCTTCTCCTAGAAGAGTCCCGTGGATAAAATCTAGTTATTGAAATCTCTGATGTCTCCAGGCTTTACATGCTGCTTTCTACTTCAGTATTTGGAGGACTTGGACTAACCTGTAATACACTGAGCTTTGTTATTCTAAGAAGTACTTCCCAGAGGAATGAGAGGTTCCACTGACATTTTAGCACTGAAATGCCTTGTTTGGCCAGTACTGTGTATTCTTTCTGGTATTGCTGTGTCCTGGTGACAGCACTTGTAGAAAGGAGGAAAATGTGACCCACCTCTGCTAGTGGCTGCCTCGGGGATTAGATTTTCACTCAACCCCTGTAGACACCACAGTGTTTCCCTGGTAATATCATATACCTCAAAAAAAGAAATGCTTTCTACCTAATGGAAGTGCCCCTCCAATTGGGATGCGTCCTCCAGAATGGAGTGTCCTGCAGATTTTGCAGATTCATCACCAGAGTTCTGGGCTTACATAGCTTAATCGATCTGGGGTCTTTTGTCCTTGTTGGGGTTTTTTTGTTGTCAATGGATTGCTCAGGCTTTGAGAGAGCAGGTGCTGGGAAATAGCTCTCTGATTTCTTTCCAGGTCTGCTATAGAAAAACAGCTTTGTAACTAAGCACATCACAGAACTTTTCTTTCTCTCAAGTTTTGATCTATAAGAAGAAATTAGGAAGAACTCACTGCACAAGATACCCACTCATTCTTCTTTACTATTGTGTAGTAGAGACAGCACTGCATAAATAGAAATAATTATATTGTTGTGTCACCTCTTAGGCTTTGTCCAAGTGACTCCGTCTGCTCTCTGCATTGTCTGCTGCCTGATCTGTCTGTTCTTAAATCTTCAAAGTTAGTATATTATCAAAGTCTGCCTCAGGAAAATGCTTGCACACAACAGGTAGTGCCAGAAATGAACAGCTCTAGTTATTATTATATGTGTCATATAAAGTCATATCATTTGCATGCTTACATATCTCTGAGAAACTGGCACAAAGCACCCTGTGAACACCCAGTCAGGTGTGTCCTTACATCCAATTATCTTTACTTGCTGGCATACCCTACTAGTTTCATGTATTCACATCTCAAGAGCTGGACCAGTTACTTCTGTGTGGACCAGCTTAAAAAAAATGATGCTTTGGATACTCCCTGGCTGGAGTGAGTTCACCCTCGCTGTAAGGGTGAGACTTGTTTTGTATGTTAGCACTAAACTCGGGCTCATGTTGGAGTTCCCCCTGGCAGCTGAGCTGCAGGAACCTCCATAGCCCAGCCTGAGCAGATGCCAGACAGTGGCACAGCTCTGCCTGCAGAGGACGAATTACAGTGCCCAGGCAAGGGAATATCCATATCCTGTCAGTGGAGACCTGCTCTGGACCCTCCTCAAGTTTCTAATAGTTTTGGGGAGGAGAGGGAGGCTGTGCTGGGTCACCCCAGTTCCCTCAACAGCCCTCCGTGGCCAGTCCTGAGCCTCTGGAGCTGCTCACTGCTCACCACTGCTGTTGATTAATTTTTCTGCCAGCAGTCCCTTCCCAGTCACTCTGTTGCACCAAGCTTCAGCCTTGTGGCTGATTCTCCCTGTGCCCCAGCCCCAAGGTCCTGCTGAGAATGGGGAAGAGGACAAGCTTTTTGTACAGTGACACAGGGAAAAGGGACAGAATGGGAGACTGGCTGTCATCCTAGATGTTTGGAAAACAGCTTTCTTGTTTGACCTCAGATACTCTTGGAGTTGGTTAAGCAGTACGTTGTCCTGTTGGGATCTGCAACATGCTAAAATCATCACAGTATCAGTGGTCAATACTCAGCCTATGGTTTTACATCCTTTTAAACTGAAAGCAAAAGTTCTTGATTCCTGCTGCAGGAAACCTTCACAATGGAAATCATCAGGCCAAATGTAATAAAAAGCTCTTCAGACTTGGGAAGGCTTGGAGGTTACAGCTTGCAAAACTCACACTGCAGTTGGTGTTCAGCTGTCTGTAACCTCCCTGGGTTACAGTCTCAGCCCTGTTGTGCCTAACATTTGGTTTATAAATCTGGAGATCTGAACTTCTCTCTGTTCCCTGATTTTTGTTGTTTTTTGACAGATAACACGCAGAACATCTACCGGGTCAGCCCAGACGGGTCTCTGAGAGTCACCTTTGCCAGCGGAATGGAAATCACACTTAACACGGAACCTCACATTCTAGCAGGGGTTGTCAGCCCCACATTAGGGAAGTGCAATATCTCCCTTCCTGGAGAGCATAACTCAAATCTCATTGAATGGAGGCAAAGGAGGGAGCAGACCAAAGGCAATATCTCTACGTTTGAGAGAAGACTAAGGGTAAGGCTTCCTCTTGTGTAAGTGCAGTGTTCCCTTTGAAAGTCATTGAACTAAAATCGTGTTGAAATGTTATACTTTGTAAGAGTGAAAATTTTGTATCAATGGTGGGCCCCAGCCTTGAATTTCAAAACCAGACTCCTCCAACAGTCTCAGGGATGTTTGATCTCTGTTTGATTTTGATTGTGAGACTTGACCTCAAGACATAATTACTTTTTTTCTTCCTCTTCTTTTTCAACTGAGAACTTAATTATGGCTTTGGAACAAGCTGTGAGCAAAGGACAGTGCATAGTTGCTCCAGGACAGCAGCAAAGTTGGAGGCACATTTTGCCTCTCTCAGATCTATCAACCCTCTTTTTTCTGGGGGAGCTGAGGGGTGCCAGCTGCTGCCCAGGGCAGAGGCTCTTGCAGCACACACACACTTTGGGTGTCCTGGCCAGTGCCTTTCCTGCAACTCAGAGTAGTGTAGAGCCTCCCTGTGCATCCAGACAGGCTGTGTATTGATTCTGCCCTCTGCCACATGCTCTCAAACCCCCCAACTCCCTCTGGCTGGGTTACACCACAGCTCCAAGAAAGACTTGCTTTAACATTGCATCTTTGGTTTATTTTTACCTATGAGTACAATGACAGATGGTCAACATTTAGCATTTAATTACATAACACCATGGCTCAAAGAGATTGCTACTTTGCTAAACAAGTTTTTTATGAAATCAGTTCTGGTTTTCACATGAATACCACTTAAAATACCTGTACCAATAGTACAACTGGGAATTTTTGCCTTAAAAATATTGTGTTATTGACTACAACCTTTCTGGATGGGAATTATGTCTGAAGGCACACCTGTTAGCTCTGAAAATATAGAGATGGTTATTAAAATCTCTGGATTGTCAAAACTACAAAAATCAAAACCATCTCATTTTGATTATGAGATACTATAGATTTTTTTTAAGTGTACCATCTGTTTGCTTTTCAACTGCTCAATCAAAAATGCAAGACTTGGAAGATCTGGCCAGACTGGGCACTGTATGTAAAACATCTGTTTGAAAGGGCGTTGTTCAGATTTGAGAGTCACAGTTACTTTAGAGGATCTTGCAAGTGGGCAGAAGCTTCTTTTAGTTCTTCTTGCCCACTTTCTGCCTCCTTCCTCTCTAAATCAGTGTGAGGCCCCATAGCCCTGTGTAGGGAGGAGCTGAACTTAGCACTGTGACAAACATGTTAAGGTGGCAGGATCCAAACTGTGGTGTCCTTGTCTCATGTTGCCTACTCAGCTGGAGGCTTTCTGTGTGACTTGGTGTTTTAATAACAGCATGGCACATTTTTCTACAAGAATCTTATGTAATAGGATGGTGAACAGAAAGGATGTAGTCAGTCATCTATTCTGCTTACATTGCCAAGGCCTAGTTGTTCATCACAATTCTATTTAATACAACTACTCCATCTTGCAGAGTTTCCCCATTAGGCAGTTTGTATTTTCTATTGTTGGAATTGATTGCAGTTTCTTTTAACTTATTTTCACTTGTTTCTATGTGTTCCTTAACACTGCCTGGCAAAAAAAAAATAAAGGAAATTCCCAAATTGGTCAGTATTAAATGCATTCTGGCTGGAGGCATGTTTATTGAAATATTGCAACACTGAAGGTATCCAGAGGTCAACTGATTGACCTACCTCTGGAATAGGCTGTTGGTGCACAAAACCACTCACGTATTCCTCCTCCTCCCCCTTCACCTTCATCCAGAGAGAGGATGGAAGGTGAAAGACAAGCATAAGAATAATCTCAGTATGCTGATGTCTTTTACTCTTTGTCCTTCTAAAAGTGTGCACTAGCAACACAGCTCTTGAACATTACATTCGTACTTCTGTAAGCTGAGTCTTTTTATACCTATCCAAGATCAAGAGGACTTAGGAATAGTCCCTGCCTGCTCAGAAGGACAAGCCAGCTGCCTGTATTGCAGTCCTGACTGTACTGACTCCCTTGGCTGTACTGAGCTCTAGGACTGTTCTGGGAGCTGTCAGGGCAAGGCTAGAGGGAACCTGGTGGGATAGCACAGCTTCCTCTAAAATGAGAATCTTAGAGTGGAAAGGAGGAGAAATGTTAGAATTATAGAATCATTTATATTTGAAAAGACCTCTAAGATCATCAAGTCCAATTGTATTCTGCACAAAGGAGACACCATGTAAATAGGCACAAGAGAAAGGGACAGATGGACTGCTGAGGCTGTTAATACCATGAAGAAGGACTATGGAGAACAGCAGAAATATCTGGATCCTGGAGTTCATCTTTAGCACTGAGATGCTCACATGGTGTGCTGGTGGAATGGAGAGTCAGTGGAGATGGAAGGAGCTGGAACAGTGCAGCAAAGGAATCTACCCAGAGACAGCTCTCTTTTCTTGGTGCTTATAGGAAATACAGCACAGGAGGAACAAAAGTACCATGCTATGGTGTGTTTGAAACAGTACACCAAATAATGAAATGGTTTAGGACTTACTGTAGACAGATCCTTGAGTACTGCTGGGGAAAAAAAATAGCAGCATTGAAAGTCCTTATGCTGGATGAGATTCTGGACAGACCTGAAAACTTTTAGAGTTACATTTTCAAAAAGAAGTGTTTAAACACTTAATATGCCATGCCTGGCACAATAGGAAGTGTGTTAGAAAGCTTGCAATGTGGGGCAGAAAGAACTATGCTGAACTTTGAAAATATATGTAAAGAAAAGCTCTGGGGATTGGAGCAGCTCTCAATGGAAATGAACAGACTTGCAGGAGCCCTCAGTTAAAGAAAAAAAACCAGCACAATGGAAGAGTTTTCTGAGAAAGGAAAAAAAGCGTAGAAATGAGGTATAAAGATGTTACTTAGAAATCAATCGTGATACCATCAGTGAAACAAATGGCTTTGACTGTTAAAAGGTATAAATTAGAAGGCAGGTAGCTGGGGATGAGATAAAGGATGACCTACTTGAAGAGAAGAAAGAGAATAAAGTTTCTCCTTCTCTGCCTGGTCCTAACTTTTTTTTTAATTTTCATAGCAATTAGCAACCATCTTGAAAGCGTGTCACTCTATTAGTTATTTCCAGTTTTGGAAAGAGGCTACTGTTAGCATGTTCTGAATAATGCTGGAAACACTGAGTTTTAAAAAGCTGGATTTCTGCATGGTGTGAATTCCCTGCTCTGGAAATAGGGCAGAAGTGAGTAAGTTAACTGAAATGCTACAACAGTCATCTAACTTTATCTCAGGGTCTAAATCAATGTGGGAAACAGAAATTAACCACAGGTTTCCTTTAAGTGCAGAACTGCTTGCCCCAGCACTTCCTGAACGTATATAAAACAGTCTGTGGGCATGTATGCATTTTATATTAATAATAAATCTATGTACAATCAGACATTTGAACATCAATCTTAATCTAGCAAGACTTCTTTTTTATCAATTGAACTGCTATTTTAATTGACTTCTAAAAATGAAGCAAAGACTGCTGTTAAATCTGATGAGCATGATGCATAGTAATACACTGATTAGAATGCAGCTCTGCTCCCTCCTGATTTTTGCATAACTTGAGGAACATGGCGTTGGATGCAGTCCAGGTTTTATAACTGAATGTCTACAAAATTGAAAATTGAATGCTTGGCCAGTCTTACTTATTTTTGGTTTGTTGGTTTTTTTTTCTTTTTAAATAACAACAACAGAAGTAACTCACTGGCCTCGGTTCAAAAGTCCTGCAGACACAGGCTTTGACAGCCGTGTTCATTATTGCACTTAGCAAATGATCTCCCTTTATTTACCAGTCTTACAGCAAATTCTAAAGATGGGACCAAGTCCTCTGCCAGGGTCTATGAGTTTATATTGGCTCAAATCAAAACACAGACAAGGAAAGAATGCAATTATCTCATCTGACTTACACATCAGACAGGGTGGACAGGGTATGCTGGGAAATGAAATCAAAAGGAGAGCACGTTTATGTGATACTTACAGTGCAAAATTTCTAGCTAATAAACTAACGGAAGTAGAGTCAACAAATGTTTAAAAAATGTAGAATAAATATATCTTTTTATTCACTTCTAACATTATTGAAGTCAGCTGAATTTCCTCCCTATTCTCATTAGCTGATATTCCAACCTGCCATTGCTTTCAGAAACCAGTTTTCCCTGGCTCATAGCAGAACACAAGTTCCAGCCACTCTCAGGGGGCTCCTTACTATGGTTTATGTATCTTGGAAGACTCATTTCATGAAGCCACTGGGATTTGAAATCAGCTTGTCAATAGCAACATTGAGATGAGTCCTCCCACCCATTTATGATCCTGCCTTGCCTTGAGAAGGGTGTTAAACTTAACTTTAATATAAGAAAGTAAACAAATGAGACATAAAATGTGCAATATAAGGGAAGTATTTTAAACTTATTTTAACACTGTGAGTTTTCAATTACTGCTGCTTTCCACTTCACTGCTAATTCTGCCTGTGCTTGGTTTTCATTCTTATTTGTTGTATAGTCTCTAAAATTCAGATTGCAAGCAATTTGTATTCGAGGCTTTTCTGTCCCCTAACTGCATTTTACAATGATAGTAATAGCAATATGAATATTAAATACGTACATAGAACATAAATGAATATGACATAGGGTATACCTCCTGCTTGCTTTTCAGTTATTTTGCCACCGAGAGGATTTGTTTTCAGGAATTTTGAGAAGTTTGCTAAAAAATACATTATATTAAACTTAAACCATCAGTCTGTATACAAGCAAATGTAGTTGAACTGAGCATCACATTTTGCTTGGGCTCCTTAACTATCATTAGAGCATAAATTGTAATAGTTACAGCAGTCTACAGGGGTATATAGGTATTTTACAGCAATTGTAAATGAACACTATTAAAGTTAGATGTGTGTGTATATAAAACTCCAGAAATGGTCGTTGAAGAAAGAACAGCTGCTTCTTCTAGATTCTCAGGTTATTTTGTATCTAAAAACAGAAAGAGGGGGGAAAAAATGTTCATTCTGATCACATCTTGAATTATTAACCAGGGTTTATTAACCATTTACTTGGTGGCTGTGCCTCCAGGTCTCAGAGAGGAGTGAGCACTGAGCCACGCTCTGTGCTGACCCCTGCACTGGCATTCTCTGTGCTCTAAGGAAGTTATTCATGGGAATAGAGGGATCAGATAAAATGTGGTAGATTAATGCAACAAGCACATCGAGCATTGATCTGAAAAAGACATGTCAATGAACAATATTTTGTGGTTCCCTAAATTATATCTCTGATTTAAATGGTGTTTAATAGAGATTTCCCAGTGACTGAATGATGTAAGGAGGCAGATGATGATAGCACTGGATAAATGTATTTTGTCTTCATGAGTCTGACTCAGTTTTGAACTTGATTTCAAATGGAGCATTGGGCTGCTGTCCATCTGTCAGACACAGCGAGTTGCTGGTCCCAGATGTGGGAAGAGCTGTAACAAGGAATATTGCTGGTACCTGGCACTGCTGCTGCTGGTTTTCAGGAGCCCGGGAGGGGGTGGTTTTGGGAGGAAGCGGGAGGACACTGGTGAGCAGGCTCTGGGGAGCTGCACCCACAGCTCTGCCCTTTGCAGCATCAGGACGTGACCTGGGCTGTGAGGGCAGTCCCAGAGCAGCAGCTGACCTGGCAGTGTTAACAGAGCTCAAGAGAGGACGTGAGACAGTAGATCTTTCTTAGTTTGTGGGCTTAACTACACATCTTTGGCTGGAATCAAGACGTTCATCCACAGCTGAGAAGAAAGAAGAAAAATTCAGGAAAAGGTGAGAGCAAAGGTGAGGGTTTAGCAATGGGAACATCCTGTAATGCCAAATATAATAACACTGAATACAAGGAACAATTTTTTTTTTTTGGTCCTTCTGTTTCTCATCTGAATCTTTTCTATTTTCTTGTCTTCAGTAAGGCCCAGCTCACAATGTTAAACCATTGCTCACTTCGATTGGGCTGACACAGCCGTGTCTGCATTGGGTGTACTTAGGAGGCATTGTGTTCTTACCTTACTGTACCTTTGTGTTTAGACCCACAACAGAAACCTGCTCTCCATTGACTTCGACCACGTAACCAGAACAGGAAAGATTTATGATGATCACCGCAAATTCACTCTTCGAATTATGTATGACCAGACAGGACGCCCCGTTTTATGGTCCCCCATCAGCAAGTACAATGAGGTCAACATCACTTATTCACACTCTGGATTAGTCACCTATATCCAAAGAGGAACCTGGACTGAGAAAATGGAGTATGATCCAAGTGGGAACATCATTTCCAGAACATGGGCAGATGGTAAAATATGGAGTTACACATACCTAGAAAAGGTAAATAATTTTAAAAGTGGGGTTTGTGCCAAGGCAAAAAATATTTGGGTTTATTATATAATATTTATATATTATATTATATTTATTATATTATATTATATTATTTATTATATTATATTATATTACATTTTGAACTATGTTATAATGCTGCCTCTTGCAAGAGTATTTAAGACTTTTCAAACAGAAAATGCGTAGAATTATATAATTAGATAAAAATGTGTCTGGATATGCTCAGACCTACAAGTGAAGTGAGTTCCAAGTTCACGTGAACAAAGGACACCCTAACTGCTGAAAATCATGTTGCTACTCTGGATAACAGTCAGAAAGATAACAGTCCTGAAAGAGAACATTTTTCTTCCCACAAACACAGTTCTTTTAGGCCAAAATTAGGAACCCGTCAGCACAAGCTTACCTATCCAGTGGTGCATTTTAAACAAGGGATTGATCCTGTGAGCAGAAAGCTTACTGCAGTATTTATGGGGGCCATTTGGGGGGGAAATATTAACATGAAATGAGTTATTGCTCTGCTTTTATAGTGACTTCACATCTAAATTCCCTGAATATTGTAATTTCCATGTATGTCTAGAGGTAATGGTCACAAAATGTGAAGGTAAATATTGTACAAACCAAGGAGGAACATCTTCATCTGTAGTAACATTTTGTTTGGTCTTGTCTTTCAAAACCAGAAATCCAGTGTGTATTTTTAAAGCTTTCAGAACTCAGTGCAAACTCATATTCAAAGTTTCTTAGATTGCAACATCTTGGACTATCCAATGCACCCTGAGTTAGCAGAACATTTCTCTGAACCTGTAAACCACAGGAAAAGGCAACGGGGGTGGGGGCAGGAGAGGTAACATTGATAGGAGGTATTACACACAGGAAATCCAGTGACTTTGAAGTTACTTGTATATTAAAGAGTTCCAAATGTGTACTTCTAAGATAAACTGTGCTGTACTTATTTTGAATGTATTTAAGTTTGATCCTCAAAAAACTTAAACCTAACCCAGTGAAAAAAAAATTTTCCAAGACTGGAAAATGCATAAAAATGTGATTCCTCCTTGCCTGCATGCAGTGTGATTCTTGCATGTGTTAACAAGATTGGCAAACCCCAGGAGCTTCAGAAGTTTGTTTCAGATAAATTTGTCAGGGCTTTTTTTTGTCTGTATGCTCTTCTGCAAATAACAAGTAAACAGGCAGCTCGTACAGCTTTCAAATATTTGGGCAATGTGCCTTTTGGAGGAATCTCTTATTTTTTCCTTTGGACCCCAATGGACTATAATTTTGGAAAGATGTATGCTTCTTATCTTTCCAAACCACTTTGTCTTTTCTTAGTTTATGATGAGCTCATAAAGTCAGTCATATAACTTAACACTGTTATTCTAGAATTCTACACAAAGGGCCGAATCCTGATCTTGTTGAAGCAAGTGGCAAAAGCTTACTGGTTCAGGTAGCAGCTTGGGTAATGCTGTAACTGTCATTAAAATTATGGAAAGTCATTCACACCATGGGCAATAGTCTCCCAGCTATTTAATGTACTTCCGTGACTGTTGTTCCTTGTGCCGAAGAAAGATTAATTCTCTGTCAAAATTAGACATTGAAATATAACTTTGTGGCTCCATTAAAGTCAATAACTCATTGTGTTAATTATGTAATGATTGCTAAAGGTTGTTTGAACCCTTTTAAGACCCAATAATTCCTTACGTGAAAAAAAAATCAATTATATGGGTTGCTTCCAATTCATAGGTATTTAATTCTTCATTTTTAGCCCTTGATGAGTTAATTGTACATCTTCAAAAATCTCTACCCCTTACAAAATTAGCTCAAATAATTAAGGTTTTAAAAAGCGCTACAACATTAGCATTGTAAATAACTCTAAAAGATGAGATTCAGTTCCTCTTGTTTTGGTCACTTTCCTCAATTAGTTAACGCTGTTATAAAATCTCCTGAATACTCCGAGCTTGCTTCCAAAATCTGGCAGACAAAACAGATGAGTGGCTCTGTGTGTCTGTTGGACAGAAATGACATCTAGTGGTGATGCTCAGCATTTGCCTATTCCCAGCAGAGCTCCCAGTAATTGCCACTGGCTGTTTGTCTTGATACACCATACGGAATCAATCATTATGTGGTTGACCAGGCTCTGGTTGCTTTAATAAAATGACAGCTTTTTGGATGTTTTATGAGCTACCCTCTGAAATCCTTTAAAACAATTAGAACCCAATTTGTGCAGAGTTGAAAAATCTATTGTAATATTATTAGGATGAATTGGGAATTAATTTTTTTTTTCTCTTTATGGTATCCTCTAATAGGCTTGAGTGGATACTAAGTCTCCAGCCCTTGTACTGTCTGTCTTTTTACTATCCTGGACAAAAGTGAAAAAGCCACAAAGTGCTGTAAAAATGGCACACAGGGGCACTAAAGTTATATTGGGGATGTTTCTGATCTTGTTACTCATAGTCTGTCAATGGCAGACAGCTTAAAAACAGGCACGGGAGCAGTATATAGAGAGAGGCGTCACAGCAGTGCTAGGAGAGAGTTCAGCCAGTGGTTTACTGCAGACTGGAGACTCTTGGCTGAAGGTGGAAACAAAATAAACACGGCGCACGTTGGAAATGGTTGGTGGAGCAGCAGTGAAGCGATCAGAAAATGCTCGGTGTGAGGGTCTGTCATCACCAGCTGGCAGAGGGTGACCTGGAGTGGCATATGTTGGTGCTCTCTGGCTGCTGTACAGGTGACAGATGTCTTTGCCCAGGGCAGGAAGAGACACATTTTGGGCAGGCAGGGGGCTGGGGGTGTGGAGAGGATGGCCAAGGCTGAGCCTATCTCTGGCCCTTTGAATGGGCAGTTGGTTTATTTGTCAGAGAAAAGTGGCTCAGGGCCAATAATACTTAATACATTGCAGGGCTGATCTTATGGTGTTTTCTTCCCAGAGAAGATTTTTGAGCTTAAAAGGGAAAAAATCGTATTTTTCTGATTTCTTTCCCCAATACTCTATGACAAAGTAGTCATACTGTTCCATGTAAGGCTTTGTTTTGCATGATGTCTCAATCCTGCAGTAGCCTGACAATTTTGCTTATGTGCCTGGTAGGTTTGAGCTGTGGGCTAAGAGCTGGGCAGTGTCGGTGCTCCAGCACAACTCAGACAAGGCAAGGAATGTGCAGTGCTCTGGTCCAGCCAAGCCACTTGCTAGAGCTGGGGGAAGGCTACAGAGTTCCCCAATTTATTTTCATTCTATGGTTTCATTATCCTTGTTTCAACAGTGACTGTTCACCAGCCAGCTTGTGCTCTGTGACTTTGCATGGTGGGTGAGAAGGTGGACAGAACCCTAACTTTAATTATCAATAGAAAAAGTCTGCTATGCTTGCACATTCATCTGCCCGATAAGCAAACCAGATTTCATTAGCCAGCCACAATTAACTAACTCAGGGCACCCGTATAGAAATTATATTCTTTGAAAACATTAAGAATTAACAATAGATATAGTCACACCAAAGAATCTCCAGACTATTTTCATCCATCTGTAAGCCTGGAGATACTATGAATTCTGGGGCGATGTGTATTTAAAAGAAGATATACAGGAAAAGGCGTAGGTCTGTGCTGGAGATCAGCAGAATGCCAATAAAAGCTAAACACTTTGTACATGCACCAAGCTTCCCCTTTCCAGCTCCTCTAGACACATCTGCTGGTGCAGATGCTCTGCCTGTGTGTGAGGAAGAGGTTCTCTCTGGTTTTGCTTCCTGAGAGGATGCCCTAAATGTTTCAAAACAACATAGCAAGTCAGCATGAGGCTGAAATGCTACTGAGAGCCACATCTGCCTTCCAGTTTGGAGGCCTTTACCTCTGGACTTACAATTATTCTCCTCCTGTTTTGTACCACCTTGCTGGCCAGGTCTCCTGGAGCTGAAAGCTTCGCTTGGAATTGTACAGACAGTAAGAGCAAACCACGAGAGTGAGTGGTTGTCTCAGCATTTCCATAACCTTCAGGCACTCGCTAGGTGGATCCCCATGTGCTTACCGTGCCGTTGCTCTTTGGTTGCAGTCCGTGATGCTCCTGCTGCACAGCCAGCGGCGCTACATCTTCGAGTACGACCAGTCGGAGTCGCTGCAGTCGGTGACGATGCCCAGCATGGTGCGCCACGCCCTGCAGACCATGCTGTCCGTCGGCTACTACCGCAACATCTACACCCCTCCCGACAGCGGCGCCGCGCTCGTCCAGGACCTGGCCAGGGACGGGCGGCTGCTGCAGACGCTGTACCCCGGCACGGGCCGCAGGGTCCTCTACAAGTACACCAAGCAGTCCCGGCTCTCCGAGATCCTCTACGACACCACGCAAGTCACGTTCACCTACGAGGAATCCTCTGGGGTTATTAAAACAATACATTTAATGCACGATGGGTTCATCTGTACCATCAGATACAGGCAAACAGGTTTGTCTAACTGTGGCTACTTTGCTAAAGTTTTTCAGCTCCTTAAAACGTGACGCTCGCTCCTCATTCGCAACACCCTGATCCTGCACTTACCTGGCATGAAATTCCATTATTTTTATGCCTACAAGTTCTTCTATTTTATGTTTCAATAGAAAAATACGTGTGTGTATCTCTGTGTCTGTGTCCATAGGTGAATATAGCTGTCCCATTTGAAATACAGTTTTCTTTTTATTGCTTGGTATGGAATAGCTCTTAGAATGCTTTGTTGTTTTTATTCCTCTGTGTGGATATTTGCTAAATACTAAATCAAGTTGGTTTATTGTTTGTATTTTCAAGTTTCCCTGTTTATACCGTAATATAACATAAATTCAGAAGGACTGTTTATGTGAGGAAGGAAATCACCACGTGAAATAAATTTAGTTTAGAATTATCTTGTAAGTAAATAGAAATCATAATTATGAATAAAACAGCATTCATTTAAACGGATATTAATAAAATATAAATAATTTGTAGAGCAAGCATTAATAAAGGTTTGTGAGAGAATAATCTAACATATTCTTAGTTAATGGTATTTTCTGAGACAGCTAAGGAGTAGTAAGGCTAAAGGGTATATTTGAGGTCATGGCCTGTCTGTCCTAGATCTGTAGGGTAAGTAAACTGGGGGTATAATTCATTCTTTTTCTTATTTTTCCTCACTCTCCTGTTTGTTTTGGACAGGTCCACTTATTGGTCGCCAGATCTTCAGGTTTAGTGAAGAAGGGCTTGTAAATGCCAGATTTGACTACAGCTATAACAACTTCCGTGTCACGAGCATGCAGGCCATGATCAACGAGACGCCCCTTCCCATAGATCTGTACCGTTACGTCGATGTTTCTGGCAGGACTGAACAATTTGGAAAATTCAGCGTCATTAATTACGATTTAAACCAAGTTATAACCACCACTGTGATGAAACATACCAAAATCTTCAGTGCCAACGGTCAGGTGATTGAAGTACAGTATGAAATTCTCAAGTCTATTGCTTACTGGATGACCATCCAGTATGATAACATGGGTCGCATGGTGATCTGTGACATTCGTGTGGGTGTAGATGCCAATATAACAAGGTATTTTTATGAATACGACGCTGATGGTCAGCTCCAGACTGTGTCTGTGAATGATAAAACCCAGTGGCGCTACAGCTACGACCTTAATGGCAACATCAACTTGCTGAGCCATGGGAACAGCGCACGCCTCACTCCTCTGAGATACGACCTGAGAGATCGCATTACCAGGCTTGGGGAAATTCAATATAAAATGGACGAAGATGGTTTTCTCAGGCAAAGAGGCAATGAGATCTTTGAGTACAACTCTAATGGTTTGCTGAACAAAGCATATAACAAAGTGTCTGGCTGGACTGTGCAATACTGTTACGATGGTCTTGGAAGACGAGTTGCAAGCAAATCAAGCCTAGGACAACACTTACAGTTCTTTTATGCTGATCTCTCCAACCCAATAAGAGTTACTCACTTGTACAATCACACTAGCTCAGAAATAACATCCCTATATTATGATCTGCAAGGTCATCTCATTGCAATGGAATTAAGCAGTGGAGAAGAATATTATGTTGCTTGTGATAACACTGGGACACCTCTAGCTGTGTTTAGCAGTCGAGGCCAAGTCATAAAAGAAATTCTGTACACCCCATATGGAGAGATATACCAGGACACGAATCCAGATTTTGAGGTTATCATTGGTTTTCATGGAGGACTCTATGATTCTCTTACTAAATTAGTTCATCTGGGTCAGCGGGACTATGATGTCATTGCTGGTCGGTGGACGACACCAAATCACCATATATGGAAGCAGCTGAATGCTGTCCCACAACCATTTAATCTCTACTCGTTTGAAAATAATTACCCAGTTGGCAGAATCCAAGACGTTGCTAAGTATACAACAGGTAAAAGTAAACTGTCTCTCATGAAAATGTCTCTCACGAAAATATTTTTCTTGAATTGTGGTATGGATTCAACATTCCAGAAATCTTTTGCACACAAAAAGTCTCTAATCTTAAATCTATTGAAGTCATTTCTTTAATAGATTGTGTCTTACTGAACTTGATCTGTTTTCTTTAACATTTATGGTAACCAAGAACATACTTAATATCTGCTTCTGTTGCTTTTCTCAGTGCTAAAATTAGGGGAAGAATGGAGGTAGCTTAATTTGAATTTTTTCCATTATAAATAGATAGAAGGAACACTATTGATTTGAGTATAGCTATCCTTTGTAACCAAATAATTTCTTTGCTACAGTAAATGCTGTAGCTAGTACAGGAAACATAAATTGATGTGAAATCATTATTTCTGCATAGCTGGAATTTCTGCAGACTGCCTTCACTTTTTCTAGGATTTATGTGCCTTTTTGCCAGCATCCTTTTCTTGTTTTGTAGACATTGGAAGTTGGCTAGAGCTGTTTGGTTTCCAGTTGCACAACGTGCTGCCTGGATTCCCAAAACCAGAGATGGAAGCTTTGGGGACAACATACGAACTTCTACAGCTTCAAACAAAAACCCAGGAGTGGGATCCTGGAAAGGTTAGCAAACATTCTCTTCAGCTGCTTCTAAGACTAAATTAAGGAGTTCAGTAGAAAATATTGGATACCAAGGAAACAGTGTGACTGTATCTTTCAACGTAATAGGCAAGGCAAATTGTTTAAGAATGATAGAAACTTTATGTTGTCAATTATGTACTAGCATCAGAGTGGAGGTGAGGTTTAAGGAGAAGCTTTTAGCAACACAATGAAGGAAATTTGCAGCTATTTATAGAGAAAATATCCAAATTTGAGGTGCAGGATAGGCAAAAAGGTAAAAGTGTTTGTGCAAATATTGAAAAAGCACAGAAAGTCTTGTGGAATTAAAAAACTGAAACAGCAGATTTTCATCTATGTTAACAAAGATGCCACAAGCACTGGAAAATCACTGAGGGTACAATCAGCTTTACAACTCAGTACCTCTGCATAATTATTGCAGGAAACAGAAGTGCTGCTGTGTATTTGTAAGGGGTCTGTAGATCTTAGCCTTACTCCAGGGCTTATTTTCAGTAATGACAAGCCAGACAGCAGCTATCAGAGTCCAGCAATCAATGTGCCTGCAACAGGACCAACTACCGATATTCTGAGCAGGGCTTCACATTTTGCATCTGAGCATCTGTTAAAAAAGAAATATGATTTTGTAAAGATGCCTTTCCTCTATTGTAGTCAGGAAAGAGAAGCATGAAGCATTGAGAGTTCACATTCATGTTCCCAGGATTTAAGACAATTACCATCCACCAAACGCAGAAGGCTGGAGGGTCAAAGCTCATGCCAGATGTAGGAGCATGTCCATGGAAAATTATCCCTGGGATGTTAAGCTTTTCCAAGGCACAGGAAAGATGTAGTGATAGCTATAGTGTTAAAAGACAGAGAGGGTTGAAGTGAAGTTTCTTCTAGCTTCTAAGGGGAGCAAGATCTACAGATGTGACATACTTGCCTATTGTTCTAGTGTCTCAAGACCTTCACAACCTGCTTTCCTTAAAGAATGGGCTAT
Source organism: Daphoenositta chrysoptera (assembly GCA_013397915.1). Taxonomy (NCBI): domain Eukaryota; kingdom Metazoa; phylum Chordata; class Aves; order Passeriformes; genus Daphoenositta; species Daphoenositta chrysoptera. Next base: position 534,631 of record VZRO01004351.1, read on the forward strand.
AAAATTCATTACTGTGTTTCTACAGAAGATGTAATTAAACACACAGAGACTAAGCAGAGCCATGTGAAAGGGCACAGCTTTGAATTCAGATTTCCCTGAACTGCTAAGGGCTGAAAAACCAGCAATTAGAGTAACAGTTCAAGGGGAAGGAAAACTAAAAAGAACACATACAAAAATACCATTTGTGCTAAACACATTTCCATTTGTTTCCTAGAAATGAAGGAGTCCAAGAGACAGAAAGCACTGCCGTAAGTGGTTAAAAAGCCTGTGCATATGCCCAGGTTCTGTTGGTGTGCACGATACTTTCCAAACAAATTGAAGATCCATTCTAAGCAATTAAGAGACAAGTAGGGTTAGATACTATAATGAACTGCAAGGTACCTTGCCTGCAAACTTGATTGATATTTTCTTTTCCAGACTATCCTCGGCATTCAATGTGAGCTACAAAAGCAACTCCGAAACTTTATATCCTTGGACCAACTTCCTATGACACCCAGGTATAGTGACGGCAAGTGTTCTGAAGGAGTGAAGCAACTGAGATTTGCAGCTGTTCCTTCAGTATTTGGAAAAGGCATCAAATTTGCCATAAAGGATGGTATAGTGACAGCTGACATTATCGGGGTGGCTAACGAGGACAGCCGGCGCATTGCTGCCATCCTCAACAACGCTCATTACCTGGAGAACCTGCATTTCACCATCGAGGGCCGGGACACCCATTACTTCATCAAGCTGGGCTCTCTGGAAGAAGACCTGGCCCTGATCGGCAGCACCGGGGGGCGCCGCATCCTGGAGAACGGCGTCAACGTGACGGTGTCGCAGATGACGTCGGTGATCAACGGCAGGACTAGGCGCTTTGCCGACATCCAGCTCCAGCACGGCGCGCTCTGCTTCAACGTGCGCTACGGAACCACAGTGGAGGAGGAGAAGAACCATGTCCTGGAGGTAGCCAGGCAGCGAGCTGTGGCTCAGGCCTGGACTAAGGAGCAGAGGCGGCTGCAGGAGGGGGAGGAAGGAATTCGGGCGTGGACAGATGGAGAGAAACAGCAGCTTTTAAGCACTGGACGGGTACAAGGCTACGATGGATATTTTGTTTTATCTGTGGAGCAGTATCTCGAACTTTCTGACAGTGCCAATAATATTCACTTCATGAGACAGAGTGAAATAGGCAGAAGGTAACAAAGAAAATCTCTGCCTTTGCGTCACCAAAGACTGCCTGTTTTTAAACGTAAAATGGTTTATTGTATTGGTTTTTCTAGATCAGAACTCTGTATATATAAATATAGAGGAAAAAACATATCCAACTGCCTTTAAATGTGACAGAAGATGGTATTTTAATATCGTTTGTTTAACTCTTTGAGAGATGACAGTGAAAATTTTTAGTTCTTGTGTGGCAGTATTCAAAAATTTCAGAAGCAGAGTCCTGCGAGCCGAGTGGCGCGACCTGCGCGAGGTGCCCAGGGTGACACCGCACAGCCCTGCGGGGTAGGGGTGAGCACCACGTGCTCTGCCTTCTCCTAAAGAAACACGACTTTTTTGTTGTTGTTGGTTTAATAATTCACCAGTTATTTAAATGGTTACAGAGCCTGATTCTGCAACCCGTATTTACTGGGTGGCTTTTATCCCAGTGAGATCTCCCATAAGTTCAAGGGATTGCATACAGAAACCAGACTGTGTATGGAAACTTTGCAGCTGCTCACCAACCCCACGCATGTTCCTCACAGTTAAGAGCCAAGGGATTTTTTAACCTGGGAAATCTGACTTGGGTTGGATTCAGTATGTACAAGGATGTCCCCTATGGCCTTCGCTCGGTTGTGGCCGCCCCTCAGCCGCTCCATGTTGAACATCACATTGTGTCCACTCGTGCAGGTCAGGCCTCTCTCCCAGGCTTTCCCTCGGCGCTGGGATATACGAGGGTCTGGCAGCACACACAGAGTCTACTTGTTGGCACCACGTTGGTCAGGCTTCAGCCAGAGGTGGGGTGGCTAAAGCGGGCTTAGTGGGCACTGTGGTCTTCAGGAGGCTCTCCACTGGCGTGTGTGCTTCAGGCTGGGCTTTAACCCAGTGCTTCGGGGACAACCCAGCTGGGAGCCCTCACAGAGCAGTATCAGGCCACGCAGGATCGGTCCTGTCTGTAGTCACTGGGCCACGACTTGTCTTCACACAGATGATTTGGAAGTTGCAGTGTTGTTGGGTTTAGGCATCGCGTTCTTTTCATCTCAAATTAATAATCCTGTTGTAATACTCATTTTTTCGAGTCTGAAGAAGATTGGTGGGTTGGGAGTTGATGAACCTAAGTGTGGGTAGTAAATATGTTGATAAACGTAGAACATTTCGGGGATGACTCTTCACTTTTCAGCTCAATATCTAGAGCACATAGAAAAGCATTATATTGCATGGACAGAAGTTTTTATTTCCCAAGGTATCATGCGCTACTGGCACAGTTACTTCATAGCAGAGTAGGTGATCCTTCCTCCAGCTTGTCATTTTTAAAAGACCTCATTATCAGGAGGTGGGGCGGGCACACAGGGATGGGGGGGATAGGCAAGCAGTTTTCCAGAGGGATCTAGAAGTCTTGTTATAGAGCCTGTGTAGCCGTAACAGTGAAGTTATTGCACATTTCTTTCAGAACAGACATAGTGAATATATTGAAAAAATTTCTGCTCATATTTACGGAAGCCAACAAAGTGCATTCTTTATCTTTCTTCCTTTTTTCCCCCCAGTTTTATTTTTTCCTTTGTTTTTTGGGCAAGTGGAGCAGACTGTACCAAAGTTAGAGATGAGCCTGAATTGGCAGCTGAGACCTGAGCCCCTCCCTGGGGTTTGATCTCAGGTCTCAGCCTCACCCCATCACTGTCTCTTCCCAGATTCCTTTTGCTCCCCTGGGAGCCAGCGCAGCTTTGGGGGTGCAGGGTCAGGCTGCGTGGGAGCCTGGCCCCCGAAATCCTCCTCTGTCCCCAGCCAGGGGCAACTGTGGACCAAAATCTGCACATACACCTTGTGATCAGGCTCATCATTAACTAACGTACAGAGCAGGGAGCTGGCAACATCCAGGTTTGACAGCTCAGATTTCTGTAATTTTCCATAAAATCACGGAGAATTTGAATACCTCCACACCAGCCTAAAAATGGACCTTCAAATCCTTGAGCCTCTAATACGCTTTTAATCAATGGAAGAATAATTTATGAATTGTATATAGAGAGTGCATTCATAAATGTGATGATGTATTTTATCACTGATCCAAGATGTCAATATTAGAGTCTATTTTACTTATATTTTAAGTAATTATACTTTTTTGCAATTCACTAATGAGGATCATTTTCAAACTGCTTTAAATATCCATTATAAACAAATATTTGAAGCTATTAGAGTTACCTTGAACTGTGCATTTCTAGTATGTAATACATATTTAGTTAGCTTGTGCCTTTAGTTTCTTAAAGTTATATTTGTATTATATGCAGGAAATGCACTTTGTATTACCTACAGCTGTGGTTTTTAATACTGCCTTGATTACTGTTGTTCTCATGTTATGCCAAAAGGTCAAAGAGTGAAATGTGTTACAAGTTTGTCTTTGAAAGTAGATTTGGCATTTTCCCATTTCCTGGGTGCAGTCTAAGGTATATTTTGAACAATATTTCTTATGAGAATATGGTTTCATTAAGACTCACATGACATTACGTGGCCCAGTTACGAAAGCAAAAAAAAAATGCCTTCATCATAACAGTTTCCTAAATTTAGGAAACTAAATATAAATGTCATGTTGAGATGACAGTGCTCAAGAAACAAGTTATTGCTGAAATAGCATGGGAGATTGAAGTCGTATTGTAGCTACACATGGGCCAGCCAGCAGTGATTTGTGAGAACTACATGAACAAATAGCTTAGTACCATCTTGTTCATGAACAACCTCAGATGGAGGCAGGGAATATTTCAGTCTCCATTTTTTTTCCTTAGTAGTTAGAGCAATTTCTCAGTGGGTTTTTTGGTGGGTCTGGGTTTTTTTATATAGTTCTCCTTTTTCGTCTTTTTTTTTTTTTTTTAATTTTGTATTTTGCACTATAACCTAGAGACCCAGTTGAGAAAAAAGAAAATAGCATGGAAATTTTTACTGTTATTTAGATCAGATAATTTGATGCTAGCATTCTGCACTGCAAACAAGGTTCTGAAAGAGGGAAAAATAAAATAATTAAAATAAAGTATAAAATAAATTAAAATAAAAATTTCGAAAATCCACTATTGCACACTATCCTGTAGCAAAGTACCTACCATGAGAAATACATGCTATATTTTTTATGACAGCCAAACAAATAGTGTGTACAAGTAACATTTCCTTTGCTTTCATATTTATTTAGTAAACCTAGAACATTTCAAAGTTATAAATATATATATATAGATATCTATGTAGAACATAGCCAAATAAATATATATGAACTGGTCAGCGTGCAGCTGGGTGTACACACCTCGGCTCTTTGGTTTGAGCTCTCCCGCATCCCCAGCGGGGCGCTGGGCAGAGCTGGCCCCGTGCCCGGGGGTCCCACCCTGCACCCCCTGCCCGCCGAGCCCCGGGCCGGGGCTGCAGCTCCTCCCAGGCGAGCGACGGGCGCTGTGGGAAGCCGAGGTGCTGTTCCAAAAGGGAAATGGTTTGGGCAGAGGAGCTGGTGGTTTGGGCGAGCCGAAGGAGACAGGCGGTGCCCGGGCGTGTCCGTGTGTCGGTGGCGTCGCCGGTCCGGCGCGGTGACACCCAGGTGACGCCCGGCTGAGGCTGCGCCCGCGGCCCCGAGGGGTTTCCCATCAAACGCTGGCTGTTATTTAAACCTCTCCTTGATACAACACATTACCAGGTTGAAAGCACCCTGACTGCCGGAGGAATCGGTTCCAGGCAGAAACTGGGAATGGTGGGGTTGGACTTGCTGTGGATTTGTCTGGGCGTTTGTCACCTGCCGTTATTTGTCTAAGGAAACGTGTTTGACAATTTCCAGTTTTTCCTTAGATCTCGTGGTGGACTTTAGCCTTTTAATAAATGTTAGTATATCAGATCGTGTCCTTGACAGTATTTTACTTGTATGAACCATGATAAAACATTAAAATCTTCATACTCTTCTGGCAGAAGTGTCAATAAACAAGAAAGAGAAGCATAGCATACGATATATGTCAAAGTAATGTTCCTTTTTAGCTTTCTCATCAACAGTAAAAAATGTTTACAATGTATGCCAAGATCTTCACTTTCTGTCTAACACCAGTTAGAGGTTCTGATCTTACAGAAATTGTGTTATAATGGCCTCAGCCTCGTTGCTAGGAAACAATAGATCCCAATTTTTTTATTCCTGCTCTAACTCCTGTGCTGAATAGTGACTGGATACTGTACAGGTTTATGTTATATGGCTGCAGTTAAATGGTCTGATGCATTTTGCTCTGGGTTTCAGACCAGAAGCATGCATTTTCTACAAGAACATCCCAGCAACACACTGTAAATATTGAAAGTTAATATATTATGTGTCGATATTTGAAAAAGAAAGTACTTTGACTATTTCATTTTTAAAAAATAAAGGTGCAAACTTATGGCATGTGATGTTGTCTTTATTTACATCAGTATTTGAGATATTCTGGTCATGTCAGTAAAAGGTGCTTCCATAGGAAGGAAATAAGGACTTCAGCCAGTATTGATTGATTCAAAAGTTGGGGGCAGGATTTTGTTTAGCAAGATTTCATTTTACTTCTGATTCACCAAAGTTCATGCTTATAACTCTGCAGGTTTCACTGCAGGTGAAATCCCAGCCAGTTTCTTTGCAAAGGTTATTATATTTCATCAAAGCAAATGTGTGAGAGAAAAAATATTCTGTTAAATGCCTTTGCACTGCTAATAACAGAGTGGGTGAAGTCAATGGTGCTGGTAGTATGAGCAGCAAAGTTTAAGTATCTGCATGTTCTTTAGAGCTGCCTCAAATAGATGATGATGAATGATTCTGTGTTATCAAAAGTATGCGCCCAGGAAAATAAAACATTGAAATAAAACATGTAGCAGAGAGGAGGAGCACGTGAATGGACGGGCACAAAGGAATGCTTAAGGCCAAAGGAAAGGTTACAAGGTGAAAAACCTTGGAGCAGCTGGGCTGGATAAGAACCAAGCAGGAGGGCTGAGGCTGTGCTAAGTGGATGAGCAGGAAACGATTCCAAAGGGGTCCTCCAGTAGAAAAGGGAAGAAAACCTGCCTGGGAGATGATGGACTGAGAGCTGCAGGAGGGCTGTCACAGCCACAGACCGGGAGCAGGGAGGGCTCAGTGGAGGCGAAGCCGGAGCTGAGGCAGCGTCAGGGGCTGCCCAGGAGCAGCACTGCCCGTGCTGGGGAGAGGGCCAGAGCAGGGGCTGCCACGGCTACAGAACCACTTGCCAGAGCTGGGGCTGTGGCAGCGAGGGGACAGGGTGGCAGGGCTGGCAGGGGAACAGGACAAGGCGAGGGGCTGAGCCCAGTGGGGCTGCAGCCTGAAGGAGGTGGTGGGAAGGAAGCAGCAGGTGATACTGACATCATGTGGGAAGTCATGCCCGCAAAATGCAGCTGCTGCTCTCCAAAAGGACCTGTAGCTCTTCACACCGAAGTCATTGTATGAAATCTATATAATTTCCATATTACTGTTCCTATAACCAAGTATCTACTTGTCTCACAGGCACCATCAGCTTCTCTCTGTTTCCACCTTGTTTAAGCCTACAGCAATTCCAGACCCTTGGGTACCCAAAAGAAACAATACAAGCCTCTGTCTTAATAATTTACATCAGAAACTGAAACTACATTCTCAGCTTTAAACAGAAATGGCATCTTCTGGCCTATTTTATGTATTTTTCAAAAGAACAATGCGCTTCTGGAGTCAACCATAGTCAAACCAGTTATCCTCATCTCACTGCACCGCAAAGCAGGTGAGCTGCTCGTGTGCTGCAGGTTTTCCACGTGCAGCCCCAGCCTCAAGTCAACAGGACAGTTCTATAGGAAACAGCCCCTGGGCAAAGCTCTTCCCACTGCCTGCATCCCACCACTGGGCAGTCATCTGCCAGGGATGGCTTCCAGGCACTCCTGTTCCTGCTCCCAGGAGAGGCCGGGTGAACCAGGGGTTTAGACCCTGCACTTGGAAAGCAGAAGAGCTCCCCAGGAAGGCTGGGGCTGCAGGCACACCCTGCCAGCAGCCAGCAGCTCAGCAGGCTTTGGGGAAGCATGGTTTGCAGGAGCACAGAGCTGGAGAGGAACTGCCAGGGACCAGATGCCACAGGCTCACAGCAAGCTGGGAAACCTTTAAGGCAGGGAGGAGAAGGGAAAGCTTCAATGGGCACAAGTGACAGCAAATCAGGCAGTGCATTTGCTGAGTTATGTAACGATAAAAAAAATAGCCTTGAAATATTTTATTAAAGAGGAAGTCATGCTGGGTCTGCCACTGTATGGCACGGTATTAAGGTAAGACTAATTTCAGCCAATAAGCACATGTACAAAGAAGGCACAAAGCAACACATGCACATGCGGTGTAAAATAGGATGGGACAGTTCACCATAGATGAAATTTGGCCTTCAATTAGACAGAAACTGAGTAATGAACTGAAAATGTCACAACCACAACTTTGCAACAGTGTTGCCCACTAGTCCCTGTTAAGACTGGGCTGTTCATTTCTTGCATTTATTCCTATTGCTGGTTTACAAGAAACTTGTTCTTCACAGAAAATCTTTTATTGCTTGCACTGTTTCACCCATACATTCTGTTTCACAAACACAGAGGGGGTAAAAAGGTAAAGCTTTCAACCTTATCAAAAGTTGGTTGGAGCATCTCCACCTTGCAGCCCACTTAGTTCTGTCACTGTTCACATCCAACGTGCCTTTAGTGAGGTGAAAATATGTCAGGTGTGGGGCCTCTTACTGTGCCACCAAGCTGCAGGTAGCCGTGTCTGGTGAAATTCAATTAGTTTTGCTCTGCCTGAGTCTGTAGCCTGGCATTTCTGGAAAAAGCCTCTTTATCTCTTAGGAAATAATTTAAGCCTTCCAAGATCTGCAGAAGAGAAAAGTATAGGCATAAAACAAAACCAGAGCAACCCAAAGGTGCCTATACAATGTTTAAGGGTTGTTTTTTTGTAATTAATATATTTTTGTAGTCCATTTGCAATCACTGTCAGTCTCGTGCTTTGGAAGGGAGCACGTGAGACTCACATTCTTTTGGTAGTCAGCACCATTTGTGTCTGTTGAAGCACGACCATTGGTGGCACAAACCAGCCTGCTGGACCAGATGCATCCTCCTTGCACACAAACAAGGCTGGGCCCTAGCTGGGGTCCCTCCCAAAGCCCACAGGAATTCACACAAGCCTACCTGGCAAAAACCCACATAGAGGTAGTCTGGACTGTGGCCTGCAGTGCAACACAGCCCTGTCTCCTCAAACACAGCCCTGTCTCAAACACAGCCCTGTCTCCTCAAACAAGAGGGCCATAGGACACCCAGTCTGTTCCAAGGTGTTTCCTACTGCCTGCCAGTCCATTAGCACAGTGTCATCACACTTGTTCCACCCCAAGGGCAAAAGGCACGTACTCTGAGCTCTCCAGTAGCCTCATGCTAACCCTGCCCAGCTGACGGGTCCTGTAGATTCAAACCTCCCCTCCAGGAGCCCAGCAGCAGCATGGAAACACACAGATAGGAAAAGAAAAGCTGTCATGCAAAAATAATTTATTTTTTTAACGTGTATGCAAGGATGGCTTGTTTCAAGTACAGGGAACACCTAAAAGCAAAGAACAAGGCTTTCCACTTCACTGGGTGCTCTCGGTTACTCTGTGCATTACTTAAGTTCTTGGTCGTTAGTGAAAACTACAGATTTTGTTACAGGGCAGAACAACTGGTTTGATGGGAAATCAGTTAATGGGGATCCTCATGGTGTCACTTCTGGAATATCTTTAGGAACTGTATGAATGACAAGCACACAGCCCACCCAAGGCAAGGACACTTTAATGTAAACAATTTTCCTAAGGTTATAAAAGGGGACTTGCCCAATCCTGCATAAATGCCAACCAGAACAAAGCAAAGAAGGATCCAACATCAAGCAATGCAAAATTAATAACTAATTATTAATTAAGAACTAATCTTGAGGGAAAAAATATTTTTTACTTGACAGTACAAAAGGGAAAAGAAAAGACATAAAGGATTTAGCAGATCATGGGTTTTTATCCTCTCTTAGGAAAAACCAAAACAAAACCAAAAAATACCCCACCCTAAGTTCAAAGTATTCTGAAACTTAAACTTCGGCATCTTGAGCAATAAATTCTATGAAATACACATTTCTGCAAATGTTACAAGAAAACTCACAGAGTTGTATTTACTATCATATTCTGTTTTAAAGCATGGAGTAGAGGAGTTGCTGGAAGATGTGGTTATGTCACACCTGGGGAGACATCCTCATGATGGCTGCAGGTGGAAGTCATAGCCTTAAGTCCTCCCTGAGAGAAATAATCACAAATACATGAACAGATTAACACTGCAAGAAAATGGACAGTGCAGAAGGCTCACACCTCCATGAGCCAGGGTGGTGGTGAGGGAAGGCAGCCACTGCTGCCATAGCACTCGGGAATACATATTCAAAACCCATTTTCTTATCACATTGACAGGCCATGTCTGTAATGAGCACCTGAGTGACAGCATTTCAAATCACACAATAGCAAAGTTAGGGCACATTTTTGGCAATGTCACTCTGCTGGCTAGTTCAGGTCAAATGCACAAGTCTAAAACCTCTATCCCTGCCACTGTGGAGGCTCTGCTCAGCTGCAGCCAAGGTTTCCTGCCCCCCACCAGTACCTGGGCAGCAGTTGGCTTTCATGTGGTTGACAACTGGGTTCTGCAGGGGTGTTACAATGCCTTGGTTGGGTTTCTGGAAGGCCAAAATGAGGTTCTGCACTTTCCGAAAGATCCTCCGGTGGACCCCAGGGGCTGTCTGCAAAGCCAAAGGAGGAGAGCTGAGAAGGGGTGCTGGGTGCCCAGTGCCTGTGCTGGCACACAGGCCTTGTCCTCAGAAATGCACCCAGCTCCCAGGGAAGGAGCCAGCCACGTATGTGAACCCCTAATGTGCCAATTCAAGACGAGTCGATGAGCTGCACTGCTCCGCTTTCCCGGGGGCATCCCAGTCTTCCTACACTGAGCAGTTTCTGGCAGCGTGGCAATAGAAAGTTGGAAAAGGGACAATTTCTTGATTGCTACAAGAGAAACCACACTAATTACCCACACTCACCTGCCACACTAATTAGGCAAACTTACAAGTGACCTTCTGCTATTTCTGGCTCTGAGTTATTGCAGCTAGTGATTTAACCTCCTTACCAATAACTTCCTAGACTGTATCAGTAAGTTCCATCCTAGAAACACCAGTAAGAAAACCCAGAGAGCAACCGCAGAGAGGGAACCCTCACTAAATTCCAGCAAGGACACAGCCTCTCTGCAAACCCTTCTCAGAGCATTCAATGCTGGTTTACATGTTCATTGAGTATTCCTGTCTACCTCTTGTACAAAGACAGTAGCCAAATGTTACCTATTTATTAAAAGTGGGAGTCTTTCTCTCTCTACATTAGCAACTTTTCAAACAGTATGAAATGAAACTATGTGTGCTTTTAAGCAAGAATCCAACGTTTGTGTTAAATCCTTCAGGGCGTTCTCATAATAACTCCTCCTCACCAAAGTCAAGGGAGGACAAGCCCAGGTCCTGCCAGCGTAGTCCCACTCAAGGGACACTGCCCTCATCCAGCAGCTGTGAGCTAAATCCAGCCTCCCTGGCACCAGCTGGAGTCTTCACACTATCTGGGATTTCACCAGCACTGTTTTAAATTCCCTGCCTCATCCTTGAAAGATGGGTGTGACCTGAGTTTGCTCAGAGATTAAACAGCCACAGGAAGGAAGCAGAGATAGGAAAGGACCAGCTGCATCTGGAGTCTGTTTTGGCCTTGGAGGCAAATTTCATGGGGGATAAATTGGACCTGGGCTGCTGCATCTAACATCTGAGGCCAGCGTGGTCTTAGCAACATTTACTTAAAGGTTTCTGTTCCTTAAGAGAAGGGTTGGTATAGTGGATCTGTAGCTAGGACCTTCTCCTGCAGAGGATGTACAGAGAAGCCTGGGCCTTCAGCACACCTATGGTGTGAAATTCAAGTAAGATTTGCCCAAAATACAGCCAGAGAAAGCCCAAAAGCCACACGTAGAGAGCCAGTGGAGGTCACAGGCCAGACATTGTAGCAGGTCTCTATAACATCAGAAAAACCTCACTGCAGATGCTGATAACACCCAGGGCTAAAGGAGGCTGCAGCCTCCATCAGGGAGTTTCCCTCCACAGGTGGAGGTCCCTGGCATCCTGGAATCCTTTCACAGATGCCAGTGCTTACCCTGGCATGATGGGTGCACTGTCACCCTCACCCTGTCCTGAAAAACTTCTGTCTTGGGCACTAAAAATCCTAACCCTTACAGGGTGCTCCTGATGTCTTACAGAAAGAATTACTGGGTACTATTCCCAAGGGTCACGTGGATAATTACCCACAGTAATGTCAGTCACTTCCAGCCCCTGATCTGTTTGGGGTAACCCCAAGAATCAGTTTTGTCTTCCAGAATCACGTCTAATATAGTAATGGCCAAGGAATGATGCCTGTCTAGAAATTATATAATATTTGTAATAAATGTTCATTAACATACAAACAGAAAGCTAATTATGAATTAATAGATAGATTACATCCAAGAAACAAAAAATTTATACAATAAATAGAGATTAACATCCCAATTCCATCAACCTAAATGTTGTCTGTATTACAAGTAATGTTTTCCTGCACCCAAATTACCAGTTTCTTGTCAGATGGGGGAAAATATATTTTGTATCAAGTTTGGCTACCCTACATATATTTTGCACTAATGATGAATTAATCTGGATTAATGAATTAAAACAGTGTACATTGAAAATTATTTCTTTAATATTCTGACATTGGTGTTACATAGGATAGAAGGAAACAGATTGTGCTTGTCAAATTATAAAACCACAATATTTTTGCCATTTAATATGATGCAAAATGATGCACTATTGCATTATGCAACAGCTGAAATGAAACAGGGAATTAATTTATGAGTTCTAGACTGTCAGAAGTGGCACCAACACATCTTACTGATGGATGCACTCTAGATCGATTACCATCAATGAAAATCAGACGAGGCAGAAACATTAATTATTTGAATATATTTCATTAAATCTATAATCTATATCAAACAGGATGTAGAAACTTTCAGAAAGGAAAGGAGAAGTACACACCTCAGCACTCCAGGATCCAGTTTCTGTCTGGGACACTCTGTAGGTATAAACATAACCCTGATGCCTGAGAAAAAAAAAAACAACAGGTATTTATTATTAATTTCTCCTGACAGTTTTCACAAGAACTACACTGTTATGTGAGAGCCAGCTCATCTGCTAACTTTTCCTTAAAAATAAATTCATCTCTAAAGGCTCTAGGTAGCTACAAAACCCACTGGCCAGATGCAGGGTTAAACCTACTGGGTTCTTTTGGGATGAGAGGGATTGGTCTGACTCAGATCTAGTTTAGCAGTATTCAGTTATTTTAGGTTAAATGGTGTTGCTTTCATTCCTTCCTCAGCACTTTTATTAATTTTTTTCAGTAACCTCCTTTCACTGACACACAGCAGAAACATTTTCCCTGCAAAAAGAGAAGGAGTATTATTCATTTAAATGCAGATGTTAACAGAAGCAATGTCATGACTGTAATTTATTTGGAAAGCTATACCAACAAAAAGGAGTTAAATCAATTACTCTTTGCTTTGCCCATACATTCCCAACTTTCAAATACCAACAAAAGAGACATATAAGAGCATGGAATCTTCCTTCCTTTAAAATCTGAATCTTTGGAGAATAAGGAGCCATACGCTAATAACACAAGGCACAACTCATGCCAAAGTCACTCTTGTTTCTCTCATTAATCCAACCCAGTGAATGATTTATATGGTAGATTACTACACTAATATCTAAAAATTTAGCTCAGAATCAATTCATAGCAGCTCCATGGGTACAACATTCTTTTAGATGATGTCAGATAAGAAAGATTGTACTGAGTTCAAGAAGCATTTGGACAATGTTCTCAGGCACATGGTGATTCTTGGGCTGCCCTGCGCAGTGCCAGGACTCAATGATCCTGATGGGTCCCTTCTAACAGCATATTCTATGATTCTATGCTTCTATTTCACACTACACAGACTTACATGAACACACAGCAGGATTTTAGGGACCATTCCCTATTTGACCATCAATTCTTATTCTTAAGAAAGCAGAAATATACTGTATTTCTTTCCAATTATGCATGGCATTACAGCAATTACTACAAAATATGAGAAACCATAATGACACAGATACCGTATGACTGCAATTTTTTATGCTCTGTGTCATGGCTCCTGGATAAATTCCTGTTTAAAAGTCATTACAGCAACCTTTGCGAAGTGGTGTCTGGTGTAATTTGCCCGAGCAGGAAGCTGTTAAGAGCTGGCACTGTGCTACAACCCCGCCAAGTGGGAGCAAAATGCCCGCGGTGATTTGTGAGCTCTGCCCCCACCACTCAGCTCCCACTGTGGTCAGACACAGAGGTGAAGGACACAAAGCCGTTCCCTCCCCTCCGGGCTGCTGCAGGGACAAGCTCCCTGTGCACAGCTGAGACACTGCCCTCCTCTCCATATATGTTGTATCTCCATATATCCATACAGCTCCATATTCTCCACATATGGGAACGTGCCTGATGCTGCCCCACGAACCCACCACAACTTCATCCACCTCTTCGTGTCTACCAAGGGAGCCTTTTCCCCAGATTTTCTATAGGCCACCAGACAGACATGAAAAGCAGCTGGCCATGCTCACTTCATGGAAACTTAAGGAGGAAAACAGTAATCATTGCTTTTCCCCTCTGCTTTCCCCAGCAAGCTGCAGTCCATCAGGGATTTGGACTTTGGGAAGAGATGTGAACAACCTGATGTGGCTGCAGGAGGAGGGAAGAATTTGGAACTGCTTTCCTGTCCATGCCATGGCACCATGGTCAGTGGTGTTTGAAGCCACAGCTCAAGCCTAGCTGGTTAAAAGCCCTGTAAGACACTAGACTATATACATTCATGTTCAGGGAACCCAGTGTCTCCCTTTCGGGCCCTCAGACAGTCTTGTACCATCATGTTCTTTCTTACAGACTGAGAGCTGTGCCTGTGTCATCAGCTTTTCATGATAACGTGATGTTCACGTTAATCTTTCCTTAAAAATCACAACGAGCTTTCCCGTTCCTAAGTATGTAAAACACCAGCAATACATGGTTACTGAAATGAGGATTTTACAGGCAATAATGTACTGGGAAATACCAGACAGGTCCTGGCATTTTGTTCCATCTCTTTGAAGTGGGTATTTAACCTTCTCCACACTGATTTCCTTTTCAAGCCTCAAACCCACCAGAATCAGTATCTATACATCTAAAACTCATTCTCTTGCCTTCTGTTTTCAGTACTACACTGTGCATAAGGGTATGAGCAACCTGGTCTAGTGGGTGGCATCCCTGCCCACGTTAGGGCAGTTGGAACTAGATGATTAGATGAACTGGATAAACTAGAGGATGTTTAAAGTCCCTTCCAACCCAAGCCATTTTATTATTCCATGATTTGACTACCCCTGCTTGCTTCTTGGTTTTCCCAAAAGAATTCCAACTGCTTCAGTCTCTTTAAAATCTGATTTTTTCACAAATAGCACAGTTGTCTGGAAAGCCACCATTTGTTTGTTTCATTGTTTTCTCTACGTAAGAGATTGCATGAGTTGAAGGGGTTGAGGGGCTGTGATGCTGTTCTGACTCTAAACTGCCTGTTGGCTCTCAGCAGTCAGCTAGAAAGGTTTGCTAAGCAGAACACATTGAAAAATAGAGGTCAGATAAAATAATATTCAGTATTGAAGTATGGTGAGATACAAGATAAGCACCTATCCTGCATTTTTCAAAAAATTACAATATTTCAGCTGAGCACAGGAAAAGTACAAAAGATAGTTCAGATTAAAAGCCCATGAGGGTCTGAAAAAGGAACAAGAATTTGGGAAGATGGATGCTTTGAGCACAGTGTGGAGAATGGGAGGAGTATGACATTGTTATCACAGCCTCATGAGGGACAAATGAGACCTCTCTGCTCTCCTGCCACATGTTCATGTTTTTCCCAGAGAAGGAAAGACTGAAAGGTCTGAGGGATTTTACTGTGCTTGAGTTGAAAAACACAACATTATCACCTGTTACTGGCTCTGAAGCCACCAGGAAAGCGAGGCCCTGTGTAGATGGGAGATGCCTGGACATCCCCAGCTGCCTCTCCAAAGGAAATGCACAAAGGAAGGAGGATGTGTTTCAAGAGGGTGAACAGCTACGTCTTCCCATCGAACCACTTTCCATGGGATCTTGGTTTCCACAAAATGAATTAAAGTTCCTCTGATAAATACTCTCCCAATGAATGTGATCTTATCAAAACTTTCTGTCATGCAGCAGGAACTTACTTCATTACCACTTCAAAGAGTTTTTTACCTTCCATTTACAAGTGATACGATTTTGGGCCAGGTTTACTGCTACATGGGCAACAGCCTCCCATGAGAAAGGTTTTTATGATTTAATCTACCTAACGTTAACTAAGATCAGTGTGGGCTGACAGAAGATCAAGGTGTTTTTCTTAAAAGAAAAATTAAATGCACAAATTACAATTGAGATTGTAGAGGACATTACCTTCCAAAGAGTAAAGCATGTAACACTGGGCAAAAGCAGGTGAAAAAGTTCATTTACTGAAGCTTAAGTCTCACGAAATGAGAAATTCCCTAGCTAACATGAGCAGACAGCTCAATTTTCTATATTTTACCCTCTTCAGGGCAGAAAAATAGCTCCTAGAGTGACACAATGTCCCTATCCGTGGTGTGATCTCAGAGAGCACTCCTGGTGACACTCATGTACCATCACATCTTGGAGGAGGAGCAGGTCATGACAGGCAGGTAAGGATTCAGTGAAGGGCTCTCCCCTGCCTCAGCTGTCCCCAGGACAGACACAGCCTCACCCACAGCAGCAAAGCTCCTCTGTCCTGCCAGTGAAGCTCAAGGGACAGGAGCAATCAGGAATTAACATCTTGATGAATTAAGCTCTATAAATTTTTGATCATAGGCAAAAAAAAGCCAAAATGCTGGTGAGGGGAGGCAAAAAAGAGCCATTGCTGTAAGGACAATATCAGATAGCACTTATGAAAGAGTGCCTTAGTCACCACTGAGATATTTTTATGACATCTCACTTTTTTTTTGTCTCCTTAAGGAAGGATATGTTATACCAGCTGGGAACTACACTAAAACAGTCTCTGTTTCAATACCTTCCCTTGGAAAACTTTGCCAAAGGAAAACCTAGAAAAAGTTGCCATTACAGGAACCAGTCCACTTTATGTTATAGGCTTTTTTTTCTTTATAGCCAGATAATTCCTCCCAAAGAATTACCAAGGCATTGTTCACAGATGACATGCTGAAACACCATCTGTCTACCTGTCCTCTCCATTCCTCCTTTTCAGCTGTGATCAGACCTGTTAAAGCTGCTTTTACTCTAACAGGTGAATAATTACAATCTTCTGCACCACTGAAATGGCCTGAGGACATCAGACACATGCTGCAGATTAAAATTAACTATGACATTTCAGCTGCATGGTATACTTTAAAATCATTTCCAAATATTTTGCATCTCAGTTGGGAAATTTTATTAAACTAGTTTTTATTCATTTCTGAGCCCAATATTGAACAAATAAAAAGGGAGAAAGACAGGGAGACAAGAGAAAGCCATGCTGGAATAAATTATATCAATTTCTTCCTCTTACATACCTTCCTCTTCAGATGTCATTGCATTATGTCAATCAGCTCTTCCTACCTGGTACATTTACAACCTGACCTTACCTTGGAATTTCAATTTACAACATATTTGAAGAACCAGACCTCGGTGTGGCCCACAAACAGTGGTTCTGAGCATTACACTGCCTAGAGTCAGTTCCTTAATAAATTTGCCACATTTCACCATTTCAGAGTGAAATTTCATTTCTTAGGTGTTTGTCTCACCCTTATTTAGGGATGGAGAATGCAGAAGGGAACATGTTAGGCAAAACAGTGCTTTTCCCATGTTAAAAAAAAATAATCTTCTAATTGTCAGAGGAGGGGGTGCCCAGTTTTCAGAATAAGACATAAAATTTGCTTGAAAGAAGATTTATCTCTTGCGCTCTCTGAAAGCAGTAGTGCCTCTCTAGGCTGCAAAAGAGGCACTCTCTAAAGGTTGTCAGCAGTTGTAGCATCACCAAATCTGGGCTGGCTGTACCATGGGCACTCAGCCAAGCAGTGTCCAGGATCTCAAATGTATGTGTGTTGCCTGGCCTAGATTAGTGAGATAAAAACCAGAAAGTAATTTAGTAACTGGGCATCTTGGACAGGAAGTTTGGGATTGGGTGGGATGGATGTGGATGGAAAGAAAAGGGGACCAATGTCTATGCAAGCTGGGCAAGGAAACAGCAATGAAAATTGAACCCCTGACAGAAAGACTAAATGAGTTAGGAAGGGGATATACAGAGGTAAAGTAGGAGGGGGCTTGAACTGGGAGCAGCACAAAATGCTACAACAGCCAGGAACAGAAGATGGGTGTTTTGGAAGCCAAAGTTGTATGAAACAAAGAAATAGACCTCAGCAATGCAAGCAAAGTCAGCAAGTTGTGCAGAAAAACATTGGGTAGTCTCAGAATCCCTTCCCATGGCCCTCACACTGGGAACCCAAAGCTGGAGGTACTGCAGACCTGAGTCACCTTTCTCTTCCATGAAACAGAGTTAAACTCTGCATCTCTCAAGCAGAGATGATGCTTAGAAACCACTGAATGCCATGGAGGTGAGTACCCCACTGCTCTGGGGAGGAGCCCTGCCCGAGCTCCCAGGGGACTCCACGCTCTTGGAGCGGGGGTCAATGGCAGGGAGAAGAGCACAGGAGGGCAGGTTGGAGCCACTTCTGCCCTGTCATAGGTGTTTGATGTAGGTGCAGATCAGCTCCTGAATGCCCAGAGAGACCAGCTTCAGGCAGGTTCCTGGTGGGCAGCCCTGGCCAGGGAATGTGGGTGATGGCATGGGCACAACAGGAGCTACAGAGGTGGGAGATGGCTACCACAAAGCCAAAACTCTGGAATTTAGGGGAATACACAGCAGTGCCATGGAGCCTTTAAGCTTCTCCTCACTCTCTCCTGGAATTTGTATTTTCTGATTGACAAACAGCCTGGTTCCCTCCTTATTTAGGTCCCATCTATACAATCAAAGTACAGTAAGTTAGAAATTACCACCCATCAGCTACCTCAAGCTGAAGAAATAGTCTTCACATTGAGATGATGTGCAAGATACAAGCTCTGTGTCTGCAAGGGTGAATAAAATAGGTTAAACTGCTGTTTACAACATCTAAAAAGCCCAACAGAGTGACTGTACCTAACTCACAGTAGTACTTGAGTTTGCACTTCTGTCACTGAATTTTGTCACTGATTCCTTTATCAACACTTCTTGTGGAAAAAATTTACCCCCAATACTGCATCAGTAACACATATTAACTTGCTGTAATGCTGTAGCATTATAAAGAAAATGCATTATCTTGATTTTCTCTTCTGAAATTAACAAAACCTTAAAAGAGAAAGTTAAATCTTGTGAAATAGCTCTGAATTTATGCAGAGATTTCTGCGGAAGATTGTCTGTATCTTCACCACTTCAACACTCCTAACCATCTGAAGAAATGCTGCTGATTTACCTAAAGAGCAAGTGTGTAGCCTTTCTGAGCAGGGTTTGTGTCAGCCTGGTACAAGGAGATTTCAGCCGAAAGCAATACCACAAAGAGGAATTTCTTCAAATTCAGAAACAAAGTAAGAATTTATTCAGATCTGAGATGCTAAGTAGAAGGATATTCCTTTATGGCAGGCCAATAACTTAGCCTTCCACTAAGCTTCAAGAATGCCATGATTCAGGCTGTCTACCTTTCCAAGAAAAGCCACTGGAATATGTGAAGCTCATTAGCCAAGTTATGCTCAGCAAAGACAACACTCATGCTGGTTAGCAGGCACCTGAAATACTCACCTCAGTAAAATTTACCTCTGTGCTATAGAAGACTTTATTCAAAGCTGAAAACAGTGTGTGATATTTACAACAGCAACGTCGAATTGAGGGTCCTTTTGTTCCAAATTACATTTTAACTGACAATGATTATTACATGCAGTGTTATAACAAATGCTATTATTCTGCCATTTCTATCAAAAATATTACATAGGAAACAAAGGAAATGCAGAGCTGAAGCTGGCTTGTGATGCTGTGTTCACCTTCGTGCTGTAGAGCTGATGTATCTGCTGCATCAGAAAGTTTCAGCACGTTGCCTTGAACTTGTGCACCGTGGTTACAAGTGACACAAAAAATGGCACACGTAAAATCTGATAGGACTGCAGCCTATCCCTGTTGCCATTACTGTTGCTTCAAGAGCTCTAAACAGCTTTCAATTCCAGTTTTTGATTATTCTCCACAAATTGAATGCAGCACAGTACACAAACGGCTGGTTTCAAACAAATCATCTGAACATACACTTTGACAAGCACGTCATGTTTGTCTTACTTAAAGCTCTGAAACAACTACTAACATTCTCAATATTTTCAAGCATATGAATTTTAAAACCCAAGCTATAAATGCTTTATCTGTGCCAATTCAAGCATGAGCTGCTTGTTTCTGCATGTGTGCTCATATATCTGTGAAGGAACACGGGGCTTTTGGCACTGTCAGGCATTTTATTTATACATTTTTCAGGCAGGGTTTAAGAGGCTGCTCCTCAAAGTAGTCACCATTAGTGTGTCCCGTGTCCCCCATTGACTTCATTAGGAGCTGTGAGCACAGAGGATTTCTGAGGGTGCTAAAAATATCAAACGGGGCATTGAGCAAAGAGGAAACCAGACCAGTAAAGAAAACCCCCTGGAACAATCAGGTTTGATATTAAAACCCTGGTGTACTGTGTGTAGTGTCTAACTTGTTTATGGGTAAAACGTGTATGTTTTATAAAGTATATGCATGTCTTCTAGCCCTGTTTTCAGGAACAGCAAAAATGTTGCATTTTAATGCAAGTCCAAAAATTTCCAGGAAAAGATTGCGTACCCCTTTTGACGTAATCACAACATCCTTAGAGTATATATTATCAATTCAATAATGGTATTCATACAATGAAGATCTGGGAGCATCTGGTATTAAAATCTTTGCCAAAATCTGAAAGCAGCACCTCTGTTTGCAAGAGCCCCAGAGCACACAGCTGCAAATCAAAACCTTCCTACTCTTCCATGCATAGTTTAATTGTGGTCTTAAAATATTTTTGAAAGTGGGTCCTTTGTGCTTTGCCGCAGTCATACCAAGAAAATGTTCATTGTCTCTTTGAATGCTGTCAGGCACACCATGTGCACACCCCATCTTCAGAAAGTGGAAAGCAGCATTCAAGGGAGATAAATCAGTAGCTCAGAGAAACAAAGAAGAGAGAAAGCAGAGTTTTCTAGATGAATGCTCCAACAGGGTCCTGCCTGCTGCAGTTACCCACCTCTATAGGTCAGGTTTTATGCTACTACCTGTCTCTTTTATGCTTGCCCTGTAAAATCAGCGTCAGTCACAAGGGATTCATGAAGTCTTTGACTCTTCTCCTTTTTAAAGGTCAGGGCTCCGCTTTTTAATTGGAAAAGCAAGAGGTGAATGAGCCTGACCATGAACACTGCAGTCCTTGTTGTGTGCCGTAAGAGGCTCAAAGCCTGCCAAAATATGTCAGGGCTTTTGGAGGTGCTTGAGAGGGAGGGTGTGGTGGTGATTGTGGCATCACAAATTTATGCAGTTTCTCGGGAAAAGGAGACATTGTTTGAACATAAGCAATGCAGTGAAATCACAGGGCTTGACAATTACTGTACCTGGAGCTGGAATTGAGCAGAGCAGCTACCAATGTGAGCTCAAGCAGATAATATCATTATCATCCAAATATATGCTTAATTGCTCTTTTGATAAATATTTCTTTTATCTTTGTCAGAACTGTGCCTTATAATTCCCCTGTGATGGAAAAAGGAACCCTAAGAAGGGTTAGAACTGGGAAGCTGCAGGGCTTTATGTTTGTTTTGGTTTGTTTTACTTCTCCAGGGAAGTGGAGGGAGAGGGGAAAGAAGACAGACTGAACATGTCTTGATTTTGGAAAACTGGGCTATTTTTCTCTTTTTGTTTTCTAAGGGCAATAGAAATATTACTGGCAGTATAAAACAGATACACTTCTGTTAAAAATTGTCATTGGAAACATGCAAAATGTTTTGTTTAGCTCTGATACTTATTGCAATATATCTAATGGCTGACCAGCCTTATTTACCATGTTTCAAAGATCACTTCATTCCTTCCAGTAAATTCATCTTTTGTCTGATCTTCATATGTCTAGATATTCTTATAGTGATCGTCAGCATGGATTCTGAACCAAAATGCAAATTGCTAAATAACTTTGTTTTTCCTAATAATTTCCATTATTTATTTAGAATGAAGTATTTAAAAAGAGCAGAGAAGTACTTATTCTTCCTTTAATTTTCTTTTTCTTACAGAATGAATACAGCAACTGCACATTTCCCTCAGTTTTTACCAGAGCTCCCCTGCACATGCGTGTTTGCCACCTGTTCTGTCTCTGCCCTTGATATTCAGACTCGAATTTGGACAGGTTTTGTCCATTGGCATCTTTTGCCAAAGCCAGCTTAGCATTCTCCACTGAATACATACCATCTCTCATGCCTTCCTTTCCTGCTCCTCCAGTCTCTCCACTAAAGTGCTCTGCTTTGGCAAACTTTGCCTGTCAAAGCACTTCCCTTGTTCATAGCCCACATTTCTTCAAACTGTCATTGCTATCTCAGTGTGGGATCCTTTCCTGGTATCTTTAAGAAAACTGTCTCCACAGTTATTGTGTGATATGCTGTGTACCATATCTGCTATTTTTTACGTAATTATTTGAATTCCATATTAAGAAATATTGGAACCAAGGCTTAATTCTATCATTCTTCAGCCATTTTCCTTTCTGTATCCGTTCATACTCATCATAACATTTTTCATTTAAATTGTATCTGGATTTATCCAAGATGCTGTTGCAAACTTCCTTTATAGAATAACCACTAAGAATCTATGTTCTGTAAGAAGTCTGCATAACATTCACCATTAATTTTTTTTGCCCTTTTTTTTTGCTTTTACCCTTTTGTCTATCATTATATGTTTGAGTGCAACATACCATGAAGACATGAATGGCCTGTAATTTCTGGAAGCAATTCGTTAGTGTTCTGTTTCTTACTGAAGTATCTTTTCGTCCAAAGAGTGCAGAGCTTCAGTTAGAAACGCTTTCATTTCTTCCTGTTTTCATTTTCCATATTTTATTTCATTCATGAAATTTCTTTCGAGGGCATAAATTACTACTAATATACAAAAAATTGCAACTGATTGTGTAAAACTGAAAGACCTTGTTCCATACCTACACCCCAATTTAGACTGATGGTGGACTAATTCTAATATTCTCTATCTTATTCAGCATTGTAACACTTTTCCTGACCCTTTCCCTAATGCCTTAGTGTTTCACCTGCACTGAATGACTTCTGAGTGTAAGGTTGATATATCCCCATTTCCTCTGATAGTTATTTAAAAGAGATTCTGCTTTTATTGCCTATTCCCATCGCAGGAATCATAGCAGTCCTTACTTCTTGCTATGTCTATTCCATTTTCATTTAACTCAAGATGCTTCTTATTTCCCATTTTTCAGCTTGCTGTTAAGGTTTTGTTAGCAGGAGCACCTACCTTGGTTCACATGATTTCATGAGAGAAGAAAAAAACACTGCCACAAAGATTTTCCCTGGGAAGAGGATTGTGTAGTTTTGGATTGCCTATAACCTCCTTGTGTGTCTCAGTTTACTGGTCTGTAACAGGAAGATGATGATGCTCACCCAGGGCCTAATTACATACTGCCAGAAATGTGTTTCAGGGATTTGGGGAAAAACTGGCTTAGGACCCTTCTTTCTCTTGTGTTTTTTGCCAGGTACCTGAGTTCCCTCTGTTAGCTAATTCATGCTGGACCCAAAAGGGTTTTCTCTTGTGTTCCTTCTTCTACTGAAGTAAGGCATAAGTATTTCAATAGACATATCTTTGTTTTTCTGATGCAATGGTACACTGTCACCAGGACTTCCAAGAACTTTGCCAACAGTAGGGTAATTAAATTTCTTCATTAAAATAAGGTGCTATGAATATAAAGTGCCCCAGCTCTCCCAGCAGAACCTTTACCCTCTCTCTGACAGCCCATCCCGTCAGATCTCTCCCTTTTCACCCTATGTGATGAAACATTACCAACCAGTTTGTTACCATCAGTATTTCATGTGCGTTACAGGTAGTTTGCTCCAAGCCTCGTGGCTTGTGGGACAATCCACAAGCTTGTGGGGCTGAGAGCATCCTGAGCAAAGGCACGTTCTGCACGGCAGCTCTCCATGTTACCTTTGCCGATGACAGGGACCCTGGGGATGCTGCTGAGCACACCCATGAGCACACTGGAGAAGCACAGGAATGCAGGCAGAAAGCAAGAGGATTATCCAGCACAAAGAGGCCGTACACACCATCCTGAGCCAAGTTGCCTGGCATTTCTCCATGGCACCTTGCTTATCCTTCCCATGTGCCCGCCTGCTTTCCCTTCATGGTTTTTTGCCTGTAGCAAAAAAGGCTCTGCAAGGCAAAACCTGCTCCTCTTTGCTTTGCAAAGGACCCCGCACTACTCATTGCACCCCTCTGCCTTAAGCCAAGACGAAGGAGCCAAAAGTCTCGCTCGTGGGAGCAGATGGTAACATTAGAACACATTTTGTTGTGAGGACCGCATATCGTGGAGGGGAATGTTGGAAATCGGCTGCCACCCGAGCAGCCCTTCCCGGCCCGTGCCCTCGGCTCGGTACTCACAGCACACAGAGGCAGTAGACCCCGGGGATGCTCTCGCTGTCCCGCAGCAGGTAGCTGCCATCCGTGCCCGCTGCCAGCAGCAGCTTCTCCCCGGCCTCCCGGCTGATGGCCCCGTGGTAGACAGGCACCGACTCCATGCGGGGCCGTCTCCCAGCGCAGCTGCTCTCCCTGTGTTTCCTCCAGCTGTGCCTCGGCCGTGTGCTCCCCTCAGCCTCCCCGTCTTGGTGGCAGATGTAAACAGGATGTGTTCACACCTCTGAAGCCTCTGCACGGGGTGAGACAGCACTGAGGGAAGAGTGAGGAACGAACGCAGAATTTTTGTGGGTTTTTTTTCCTTTTCCCCTTTCTGTTTTCCTTTTACGTAGGCCGTACCGTCCTCTCACCATCACAGCTCTCCTGCAGAGGTGTCGTTTCACGTCCGCCCTCAGCCATGTGGCTCCTGCTCAGCAGGGATGGGACTGGGACTCAATGGCCAGGGGCCAGGGGCTGCCCTGGCTGGGACAGGGAGGGCAGGACCAGGGCACTGCTGTCAGCGGCTCTGCCAGGCACTTTTTCTTCTGGTGTTAACCCAGGGGGATTATTATCCCAAGAAAGGATTATTTTTTAACCTCTCGTTTTTAAAATCCCCAGGGATGAGACTAGAGGAAGCCAGCTGACATCACTGTCATTGTCCCACCAGACCACTCAGGCTGCAGGTGCAAGCACAAGCACGGCCCCTGCTCCACAGCGGCTGCTCCAGCACTCACAGACACTGGCCCCAGCTGATTCAGCTCGTGAGGGCTTGTTTTCAAAGCCTTTGGTGCTGTTTAATCATTGTTAATGTGGTGGGTGGTCTTTAGTCCTGCTTGGAGGCAGGCAACCGTCTTGGCACACACGAAGAGACCCCTCACACCTTCCCAGATGTCATCAGTGCCGATGCTGCCTTCATGTGGAGCATGAGCTGGCATCCAAAATCCAGAGCCATGTCTGAAAGAGCCATTTCTCTTCACCTGCTGTGGCTGAAGACATTTCCTCAGTACACTTGTCAGATGAATGCTCCCACATGCATGTGCGGGTCTGTTTGCAAACAAGCTGTCAATGTGCTTTATCCCCCCACAGATATTTCCACCCCACAGATATTTCCACCCATGGAAAATCTGAGCATGTTTCCCTGCAGTTATGGCCACCAGGTTAGCTCTAGGGGGCTGCAGCAAACTCAGGGCTAAATTCAACCCTGGCATGAGGCTGCCACCGTCCCTTGAAGAGCCATGTTCCCACACCTGTGTGTGTGAGCAAGAACTTAGTAAAATATAACAATAAGTACAGGTGGTGGTTATCACTGATTCCTTTTAAATTGAGTTTACTAGCAGGACAGGGCAAAATGAAATCATCTCATCCAGGTGCTCACAGATGCTGTGTCCTTGTTGAAGTTAAGGATAGGTGAAAAAATAGCTCTCAAGATACACACAGTTCAGGAACAAAAATTAAATTAAAAAACACCAAAAATAATGGCTGCTCTTTTTAAGTTTCAATCAATCAAAATGTTTTCTCTCAATCATTTCACAGTGCATGTCTTTATGCTTTGATCTTCAATATAGTTTTTCCTTGGAAATATTTTTTTCAAACTAGCTTTAGTTTTTCCTTTTGAGGGATGGGCATTTCTGATCCAAGAGTCACAGGGTAGCTCATGCATGGGGCACTGCACAGAGGCAAAGCTGCAGCGTTTGGAGGCACAGAGAGCCTCTTTCCCCACAGGGAGACCCTGGCAATTGACTGCCTCCCTGCCTGGCACTGAGAGGCTGAGAAAGCTGCAGAAACCTCAGCTGAAGAGACACTGAAAACTCCCACCATCAAGTTTACGGCCTTTCTATCTCATTATGCAGGTATTCATTACCCCCTTTACGTGAACCTTGGGACTCAGACATCCTGCTTGGTTTTTTAAACCAGTTGTTAAAGTATTTGCACATAAAGTAGCTGCTGCCTACTGCAAATCTGATTAATGTGGATGGCAACAAGCTGTAAAGCTGCTGCCTATTTCTTCTCATTTTCCAAACTACCTGTGCTCTTGGGGATTTCATCCAACTTTCCCATTTCTTAACCTATTCTCAATATTAATAGCTGATTTCAGGAAAAGTATGTGTGTAATTAGCTGGAGAGGAAAACCAGCCAGAATCATTCAATTCAGCAGATCTCATTGTCCAACTCATCAGATTTCAACTAAAGAAAATCATAAAACTTTTCACTGTGAGATCCTCTCCTAATCAGGGTGCCACCACATTACCCAGCCAACCTGCATTCTCCAGCACTTGGATGAAGAAGCATCTATTACTGTAAAAGAGCTGTAAACACCCAATTTTGCTAGTCTGGTTAAGAAATCTATAAAACTCCAGCTACTGAACCTCAGCCCCAGGCTTCCATACATAAAGGGATTAAAATCCCTTTATGGCTGCACTGACTAGGGGAATTGCAGCTTTTAAAAAGTCATGGAAATGCTGTGTTTGGGAACAAGGGGCAGTAACACTGAGGCACCTGTCAGGGACCGAAATGGTTCGGCCCTTAAACATTGTTATGAAGGAGTTTTGCCCATTATAGCAAAAACTGTCTAAAGAAGCTACAACCACAGAAGCCCACCCTGCCTTGAAGATGCCTGGCTGGAAGTTTGGACTGTGAGTTAAGCCGCCTGGATAAGATAAAGGGGACACTATTGTTCAGTGAACTCAGGCTGAGGGAGAAGAATGCATCCACAAGAAGGCCAAACCCAGCAGCTGCACTGAGAATCATCTCTGGCTGGGTTTGGGGTGGAGGAAACCACAGCCTACAGAGGCCAGGTTTACACAGACTCCCCCACAACCAAGGGAAGGGAGAGGAGGAGGTTTTGGGTGCATGGCATAACCTCTGGTCAGAGGCACCAAATACCCATCCTCCCTTACACAAGCCTGCCCAGCTGTAAAACCCCAAACCCCACAGGCCACATCCATGGGACATTCAACTGGGGGGCAGCTGAGGGGGTCTCATAATTCATCAAGGACTCCCTGAAGTGCTCCCCAAATTCATGCCTGCACCACAGCACTGCACATGACACAAAGTGATGCAACAGACCCAGAGTCTGCTGCAAGAGACTGCATCAAACTGCCCCCTCCCTGGGGAGGTGCCTGGGCATTCCCACCTGGCCTGAGGGTATATAAATCCATTGGATTCTGTGCTTTTTGGGGAACCCTCACCACCAAGAAGACCAGCTGGAGAGGATCAACCGAGCATCATTGGGGTCCACAGAGTGGTGATATTTTCTTTATTCTGTCCCTGTCACTCTCTTTCTGTCCCCCCACCTCTTTTCTTTATCTTCCTTTCTCTCTCTCTCTCATATTTACTATTAAATAAAATCCATACTATTGATTTTGGCATATGGTGTCATTTGCACCTTAATTCGGGCAGAGGCCTTTCTAATAACTGTAAAAACCAGACCCTAAGAGCACCAAGCAGGATAAACCAAGCCAAAGGACACAGGGGCTTCCTGGGCTGAGAGAAGAGAAACCAGGACACAATAACACAGCTCTGTACCACACCAGTGAGGCTGGAGAAATGCCCCCAAACAAGCCATCCTCACTGCAGTTTGGCATCCAGTCAGATTCATACTGACTGCTCCGGATTTCACCCATTTAATCTTGTGGATCTAAAGCATTGTTTGCCATCCTATTTCACACTGCTGCATCTGTGAGTGGGGCTGAGAAGGCAAGCTGCAAAATAGGCTTGGGAGCATAGGGAAATGAGAGAGAACCGAGGCTCAAAGGCTCAAATCCTCTTGGGATTATGTCCCCATTGCCTTCCACAGAAAATGGTGTTTTCTTTAAGCACCCAGGCACTGCCCTGTAGGACACTGCACACTTGTCTTGTTGTTTGGAGAGTATTCAGCATATTTTGGACACCACTGTTTTGTGCCTTCCTTAAATCAGTCCAGCTAGCAATCCCTGCAGTGTGCTATAAAAAATTTATCTAAAAAATACATGAAGGAAAGGAAGTACTTAAAAGTGCTCTGAAATATTTGGTCATGAAAAACAGGCTTAGACAGATAGGGCTGCATAGACCTCTTGGGTCATCAAGTCTACTTCTCTGCTATCTTAGCCAAACACATCATATAATCCCTTTCAGAAACTCATTTAAGTCCATCTTAAAAGTAGCTTGGGATTTGTTGTTGTTGTTGTTGTTGTTTCCACTGTTCTCACTGGAAAGCAATTGCAGAACATTGCTATTCTGTTGTTTGGAAACCTGCTTCCAATTCCTATCCTAAATTTATTCATGACCAATTTATGCTCATTTGTTCTTGTGCCAATGTTGTCCTTCAGTTTAAATAGATGTTTTCTCTTCCTACAGCTTATGCCCATGCAGTATTTATAGCGGCCTCCCTCAGCGTTCATTTTGCCAAATTCCTCTGCACTGCAGGCTTTCCCTTTCCGTGGTCACTCTAATCATCTTTTTCCATAGTTTCCCAAAACTGAAGTGAATCATTTGTGAATAGTGTGCACTATCCTGGCTGATTTCTAACACTTGCCTCGTACACCATCACAGGTGTTTCACTACCATGGTGAAAAGACCTAGATTTGTATGGTCTGTGTTTCCTCATCCTCACTCCTTCCTTACTTATGAACATGCAGGTATTGTAGATCCCTGGTTAACACGACCCAGTTGCATGAACTGGCAGTCAAATCCTTCTGAATTTTGTCTAATTTATCCTATTCTCAAGGTCACTCATTTCTTCCTAAATGAGAGTGTTGTTTGTCTCTGCAGTGGCAGTGCCTCCCTCCCTTATGCCACTGGTAAATTCCATTAGCACACCCTTATTTTTTTTACGGGATCACCATTAATTAAAATGTTAAATATTACTAGGCCCAAGACTGATGTTTGAGAAGCCTTACTACCTTCCCTCAGTACTGATCTTCTCCTACCCTCACATTCTTATTCACTTTTTGATTTCTGTCGTTATCTCTCCTTTTAGCTAATAATTTCCCACATGGCATTGTACCAAATGCTGTACTTAAGTTTAGATAATTAGCTCTAAGCACTTCCTTTGTCTAGAAAAATCAATTATGATGATATTCCAGGTGCCGGAACTTGTAGAAGTACCTGAGAAGTGGCAGTAAGGAGTGAGAAAATGAAATTACATGAAGTTTTTTGAAAACCTTTTGAAAGATTTGGGCTGATGTTCATTTTCTGATGAGCTGCTTCATTCATCCCTAGCAATGACATTTTCATACATTGTTGAATTTTATAACAATTCTGAATATTATAACACTAATGCAAGATCATCATTTAAGTTCTCAGTTATTGTTATTTGACTGAAAATAGGAATGACCTTCAGGACCTTTATGAAATTAATGCTACTGCAGAACTGTTATAGGAAGGCCTTGTATAAAGGGCTATAAAGCAAGATAAAAAGCAAAATACCTGCATTGGTAGTTTTGCTGATACAACAGTATTACCATAAATGCCATCCTTGTAGAAGTACTGAAAAAGCAGCTTCAAAATTAGGAGCTTTTGTAAAGTTTTTGACAAAATATCTAACTGGTAAAATGCCACATTAAAACACAGCTAACTTTAAATATGATTTTCACTATTTCATGTCACTTTCATTTTTAGTGCAATCTGAAAAAATATTCAAAACTGTATAGAATAGTATCTGCAGAGAGAGATTTGCTATTCACACAAGAAATTAATGCTGAGATTCAGAAAAACGTTGGTTATTTTAGAGTATCTGCAGAGTCACCACTATCATGCTTCCTTTTTGAGCTGAAATGAAAGAGCTTGAGAAAAGCAGGCTACAATTAGCAAATGTGTAATTAGCTGCAAGGTTCTGAGCATCAAGGCAGAAGGAGAATACAAAGAACTGGTGGCTTAAAATTCACAGATAAGCATGTATTTATACAGCCTCCATGTTAGTCATCATATTCTATGTGTGTTGCTTGGGAAAAAGGGGGCAGAAATGGAAGATGGTTGTAATAAATAGAGTTTGGGTGTAGGTGTGGATTCCAGCTTTATATTCTGGGACTCACACATCGTTCATATTGAGAAAGGCTGGCCTGTGTTTAGTCTGGAGAAAAGGAGGGGGCCCTCTTGCTCTCTACACTCCCCAAAAGGAGGGTGACAGAAGGTGAGGGTCAGTCTCTTCCCCCAGGTAACAAGGGACAGTGAGAGGAATGGCCTCAAGCTGCACCAGGGGAGATCTAAATTAGATATCAGGAAAAGTTTTTTCATGGAAAGTATGGTCAAGCATTGGAACAGACTGCCCAGGGAAGTGGTGGAGTCACAATCCCTGGAAGTGTTCCAAAAAAGTGCGGACAACAGCACTTGAGGGTCTGATTTAATGGTGAACACAGTGGTGGTGCTGGGTTGATTTTTGGACTTGATGATCAGAAAGGTCTTTTCCAAACCTGACAATTCTGTAATTCTACAAAAACTGCTTAAATCTTTGGGTAGTTGTGAGATCCAGGTTTGCAGATCCAGGCTTTTGCCCCCTTTAAATTAAATGTATAGCCTAGGAAAAAACCTCATTACCTCAGAATATTCAGTCCTCAAGGTGCGCATTAGCTACTGTGATCATTTCTGTACAGTGATGAGAACTTGAAAAAATAAACTTTCTCATCACCTGGAAATTAGGTGTTTGGTGCCATTGATCTGATCTCATTGTGGAGAAGAACTGAGAATGCAAAAGGTTATGGACCTTTATGAATGAAAGTCACCAACATTTGTCTTCTGAGCACAGGTAAATGCCCACAATACCATAAATGACGACATTTCACTGAACTTTAACAATATTATTTCCTCTGCGTGGCCTCACTGCCTACCTGCGCAGTTGTTTCGAATGCTTTGTGAGTGAGGTAACACTAAAATTGAAAGCTATGTAATATGGGTGAAATTCATATTAAAAGTTATCTGTGTTTTAATGTGGTTTCTTTTGCCAGTTAATATTTTGTGCATCTTTCTCCAGAAGCAGTACAGCAGCGGGCTATTTTGCAGGTGCATGTGCATTGGCAAGCAGAGATGCTGTTTGTGATAATGTCAGCATAAAAATATGTACTCATAGAAGCTTGAACCTTTTTAGTTTTTGCTACTACTCTTTCAAAAACTCTTTCCCGTAAAATTCGGCAGTGCACAGGCAGTCGTCAGCATTGGGCACCCGGCTGCTTTGAAGCCCAGGACCTCCATGTCTTTATGATTTAGCTGAACCAACTTCAAAGTTGGCAGGGCTAAATCACATCAGGGTACTCTCAGGGCGAAGCAAATGTCCACACAGGAGCTCTTCCTGGATACCTTCCCGTGCGAGCAAGTCTGCAGCCGAATATTTAGCTTTAGAAACTAGATTTCCACACCACACACACACAGAAGTTAAAGTTGATTTGCTGACATCCCATCCGAGTTTCTAATGGATATTTATCTGAATTACAACAGCACTATGTAATTAGGCATAAATAAGGGTCTTTGTTCTGGAGGGGAGGAAAGTTTATCAATTCTAAACCATATGCAATTGCGTGTCTAATCTCTGCCTGCAATTATTTCAAATGCAGATCCAGATGATAGCATTTATATTCATTCTGAGATTCATTGAGTTTGAGGCCAGAAGGGATCATTATACCATCTGGCCTGACCTCCTGGATGCCACAGACCATTACATTTCCCCAATTACCTCTATATCGAGCCCTGTAACATGTGTTTGACTAAAGCATAACTATTTTTGACTAAAGCTTATCTCCCAGTAAGGCACCTAGTCTTGATTTGAAGCCATCAAGAGGAGAGAATCCACCACTTTGTGAGTACTTTGTTCCAATGGCTAAGCACACTCACTATTAAAAATGTAGGTCATGTTTCCAATTTGAATGTGTCTGGCTCCAGATTCCAACCACTGGATCTCATTATACTTCTCAGAGCTAAGTCAAAAAGCCCTTTGACACCCATTATTTTTTCCCCTGTGTAAGTGTTTATTCCCTGGAGTCAAGTCACCTCTCAAATATTTTGTTTTGTGTTTTTCTAATAAGCTTCAGTGAACTCTGAAATCACAGGGCAAAGTGGCTTTTGCAGTCCTGTGTATTTTTATTTTACCTGGTATCTATTTCAGCAGTGCCCAGACATTTCTCGTGGTGCCAACAATGCACACAAGGAGCACAGGAGTCTCTGCTGCCCTGGCAGCACGTCCTGACCTGCTTTGCTGTTAGGAACTTCTGGTCTGTAATGAAGTCTCTCCTTCCCAGTACACAGCTGTAGGGTGAGGCAAATGACACTGTGCTGAAGGTTCATAAATACAGAATTCTGGATGTACCAGTTGATCCTAATAGGACCAGTTTATTGTATAATCCAGGTTTCTTTTATGATGGTTCTCACCTCATCATCCCATACTATCAATCTGTGGTGATGCACAAACAGCTTCCCCTGAAACCAAACATTGCTCGTGGCAAAATAAAAATGTGCTCTGCACATTTTTGTGTCCAGCTAGAGTTTCTAATATTTTGGGATTCCAATCATAAGTCTACCTGCAACAGCACAAAGGGAAAATATGTGGATGGGAGGTGTTAATTTTCAGGTTGCTTATTAACCAAGTTTAAACTACGTGTTTGAACAGATAGCTGAGTACAGCCCAGCATGTATTCTCTCGTTGCATTGAGATTTTTAATTTCATTAATTGTTCAAAAGCTATTGTGGTGATGTCATATTGGTCTCAGCACCTAGAAATACTCACACACACTTGCACTGAGTATTTTATTTAGAGACCAGACTAACTGTGGCCCTCATTGCATGTTTACTTCACACACCGGGCTGTCACCAAAACAGACACAACCTTAATAAGGAAAAAAACCATATTCGGGTTATACCAATTGTTCTTGGAAAGTTTTGCCTAAGTATTTTGGGGACACCTTGTTTTTCTGGCCTACATCACAGACTTCAGCAATAAGAAAAATTATATTTCTGCACAAAAAACGCAAAAACAAAAAACCCAGAACTGATGTGTTCATGTACACACACAAACACACTCACATGCATGTGGAGCATGTATTTTAAAATAGCTATATGTATTAAATTTCTTTTTCTGGCAGATCCTGAAAAATGCCCTCATTAAGTGTTATCTTCTCTCACTGATGAAAGACTGCAATAGAGTTATTTTGCTTCAGCCCAAGCCAGAAATCTCACATTGGACCCAATGTCAGGCAATACCCTCTGCTCATAACCTACACTGATACTAAGATGACAGTAGTTCCAACCCTGTTCTGATTGAAATCAACAGCAGAGCTGCCCTGCTTGTAATGAGAGCACGAGCAGGTGAAACTTCTCTCGACAGACAACAGGAAATGTGGGGTTTTTTGGAGAGCAGCAATCTTTAGGCAAGGACTACCCAGCATTCGAGCACAGATTAGCAAAACACTGCAGATCTGGCATCTCCAAGCAGGACAGTGAAAGTCTGTGGGTGGACTAAACCCACGTCCTTTTCATTTCACTATTGATTACAGGCTCAAATAGACTGAGATAAAAGAGCAAAAGAAATTCAGCTGGCCAAGACAACAACATTCACATGCCACAAGACTCTTACTCGTACCACTGTCACAGCTCTGTGCATTTAAGGCCATTCCCTGAGGCAGGTGAGGGTTTTTCAAAGGTTAGAAGAGCAGCAGATGAAGTCTGGGTGATGCAGAGGATCCACACAACTCTGGGTCACTGCTTTCACTCTGTACCAGACGGGTCCCCTCTGAGAGCCAGCAGGCTCACGCAGGTGCCTGCAGGGAGCCATTCCCCTTGGCTGGCACCCTTGGCAGCCCTCTTGGTTGGGAAGCCTTTTCCCAGGCATGGCTGACCCCTCCATGTCAGAGGCAAGGTGAGCCAGAAGGACGAGATCAGGTTTGTACATGTGATACAAACCTGTCAGAGTTCAAGAAGTGTTTGGACCACACTCTCAAACACGTGGTGTGATGGGGTTGTCCTGCGCAAAGCCAGAAATTTGACTCGATGATCTTTGTGGGTCCCTTCCAGCTCAGGATATTCTATGATTCTGTGGCTACTTACTACTGTATTTTAAGATAAATAAAACTGTGTCAGGCATAAAGACACACAGTCTTCAAGGCTGAAAGGGAAGCCTTCACCTTTGCCTCCCTTGATATTTCTCTTGGCCTGTGGGTAACAAAATTTGAGATGGCAAAGGCCAGTGGGGAGCAGAAAACCTAAAAGCACCAAAAATGTCATCCTCCCGTGTGTCAAAGGGGAAGTTATATTTGGAGCTGAAACCTGCTGCTTTACCTGGGGTAACATACCCATGAAAGGTTGGTAGCAGGTCCATGTAGGTGGGCCCCAAGTCCCAGCCTGGGTACAACCCCCCTGTGAGGCTGCTGCCCCTGCAGGACTGACTCCTTAAAAGCAACTCTAAAGTACTTTGAGTACTCGAGTCATGTTTTATTTGTATGTAGTCATCATGGCTCTCATGGGGATGGTGTCTAAATACCCTGATGGTGTTTGGGGACAGCATTTTCATCCTGACCTCCCTGCCTGGGTGAGACCACGTTCCCCTCTCCCTGGGACCTTAAATCTGCAGGTACTGACAGTCATTTTGCTGAGGGAACTGTCACCTGAAATACCACTGAAAACCCTCACTTCTAGTGGTACGAGGAAAATGTGTATGAAAAAATGAGCTACTAGATAGGTTAGATCCATTTTTTTTTGCCTCACAGCAAAAATTTTTAGTTGTGTCGGAACAATTTGCACTCAGGCTTTCCAACCTGTAGTTCAAAAAATGTAAACATCAGGCCATTAAGATTTAATTGCTTTTTATATTCTCCGTGGAAGCTTTTACTATGAACTATTCATAAGCACGCTCAGGGTTGCCCAAAAAAAAAAACATTAGGGCTTTGCATACAGAGGAATGAATGTGCTCAGGAATATCTTCAAATACCAGGTTGCAATTACCTGTCCTCAGAGAGATCCCAGCCCTGTGGAGACCCCAGCCCTCCAAAGAGACCCCTGCCCTCCAAAGAGACCGTAACTTTTCTAACCGGGGCAGTCCAGTGGCAATGGGACAATCGGGGACACCACTGGTGACAGGTGAGNCCACTGGTCTGGGGCAGTCCAGTGGCAATGGGGGGACACCAGTGACAATCGGGACACCACTGGTGACAGGTGAGGAAACAGTGCCAGCCATGTGGGCTGTAGCAGGCACATCCTTCTGTTGATGCTAAATGTAGGTGTTTGACTTCAATTTCCTGCTCTTGTTTGACAGATAAAACAGGCAGAAATCTCTGACCTGAATTCTTTTCCTACCTTAGAGAGTTTCTCACCAAATATGAAGGGGTTCCCCCCGCCCCCCAGAATATTGTACTGCAAACTTTAAAATAAAACACAATTCTGATTTTAGTTTCATTTAATTAGTTTGTACATAAATACTTCATTAAATACTTGCCTTCTTGTATTGCTGAAACACTTTCTTTACTATTCTTCCTTTAGTATTTTCACCTAAAATTTCTAAGAGACAATAGAATAAACCTGGCAGACTTTAGGGCTTTTTTTTTCGTAACTTTTCTAAAATTTCCTCTGTTTTATAAAATTTTCAGCAAAGTAAACTTAACTTCTACATTCTATGGTCACATGTACATACTTTAACTGAAAAACTACTGAGCAAATACTGAGTGAAAAAGAGGAAAAACTCATAAAAGGGCAAGAAATGAGAGAATTCTAGATAGCATGTTGCATTTCATAGAAAGAGGGGACAGTCACTGAAAAAAATGAAAATATGCTTTTTCCTTTACTAAGCTATGTCCTGACTACTAAGCCAGTGGAAATGTTTCTCTTAACTTCCAGGTGTTTGAGGTCAGATAATTTCATGGAGTATCACATTTTTAGCCCATTCCTTTCTTATCAGTTTTACCCCCTGGACTAAGTCACATCTTTCGTTAGTAAGAGTATATAAATGTCCCCAGTTTCATTAAGGTCCAGCCAGTAACAATACGACCATAGGTTTGAAACCCCCTCAAATTCAGCATCTGTAACACGCTCATCTGCCTTAATTTTCAAGAAGAAAGAATCAAGACTTTTTAAAAAGTCCCCGTATTCCTAATTAGTCACAAAAAGTTAAAAGTAACTTTTATGCAGATATGATTATGTGTTTTCTGTACATGTGTTAAAATGTCATACTTCACTTCCAATGGCAAATCTAGGTAGGGACAAAGTATTTATAGCAACACCATAAAAAAATCATAATCCATTTGTTCTACACAGTTGGTGCTCTATTAATGCTTTATATTCGCTGCTGCCTTGATTAGGGGAAATCCAATAACATGAACCTAAATCACTAATTTTTGACCTCCTACTTCTCAGTTTCCTTCAATGGGTAAAGAGCTGTTTTACTGAATCCTTTTAAAATTATATTCATTGAAAATTATACAGTAAAACTCGCTCAGCAGATTATTTCTTCATAGAGGAGGTGTGAAAGTGTGAAATTACCGAAGCCTAGAGCAGCATTGGGAACAATGCAATGAGTCTTTAGCACTGCAACCCTGCTCACCTGCTAGTAGAGATCACCATTTCTCCAGAAAATAGCCCCCACTAGTCTATAATGTGCATCTATCTTTTTATCACCCACAGGCAAGATTTGTTTCCTTCCCTTTGGCACATTTTCCCTGGTAGTGCAAACTGCTTTTCCTCTACCCCTCTTCCCCACACTGAACATTACCTCCCACACCTTCTCTGTGCTCTCCTCAGCTTCAAAGGAACAGAAACCTCCCAACAGCTGTAAGAAATAAACTCAGTCCTCCAGTAATAGCTCCTGGTCTAGCTGAACTGGTGGCAATACTGTATTTTTTCACTGTATTCATCTTCCCTGGTGCTTTCCCCATGACAGGCCATATGTCCCCCTCCACTGTGAGAGATGCAGCCAGGCTGAGCAGATACAGAGGCAGGAGTGGGTGAGCAGAGCTCAGGAACCATTGTTTTCTCTAGTCCCACCTATTTTAAAAAATCCTTTTATAGTTCCTCTCCAAGCTCTGTCTAAGCACTACAGGCAATTAAAGGCTGACTACATGGGAGAGGATTTCATTTTGCAAGAGAAGAAGTAGAATGGTGATATCTCTCATGAATTAAAACACCCAACAAAACCAGTGCTGGGCACATGTCCCTCACCTTCCTGAGTATGTTTTGTACAGTTAGACAAAACAGAGCTTAAAATTGCATCCAGGGCAATGGATAAAGATTGCTGTATCACCACAGACTGAAAAAGGAGAGCACTTTGGGTAAAACAAGGTTGACAAATATGTGTTTGAGAAATAGTTTCAGATCCCTCCATGTAAGATACAAGACATAGTCTTGTATAAACAGTTTTTCTTACCTTTTGTCTCGCACACAGACTTCAATCATCACACAGCAGTTGTTTCCAGCACATTTTCGTTTATGTGAGCCTATGGCATGTTCAGTTTCCAACAGGTACTTCAGAGCCACAAGCTCACCCTGATTTTACAGCCTGATCTGTAATGATCACCCTGCAAACCATGTCAGTTTATATGAAGGCCGAGAAATTATTTTCCCTATCAAACAACTTTACAACCTTGTTTAAACCATTCTTTCGTTTCATTTCTTCCTCTTCACTTCAAACAGGTTTTGGGTGCTATTTTTTGTGCAGGTCATTTCTAGAGATGACAGGAAGCACAATGCTGCAGCTCAAATACACAAAACTCATCTGCCCTGGCTGCTGAGAGGTGCTAATCTACAATATCCTCTTGATTGCCTGGCAGGATATGCAAGAACAAAGGACCTCAGGTTCCAGATCAACTACCAAAACATTAATAGTGGCCCAAGTATTATCCAAAAATTGGAAAGGTCAACAATCCCACCCCAAATGTCTCTTTTTTCTTGAAGCAGCAGTTTAGGACATAATTTGCTGACTATCATAACCATAATGTTATTTAAATTGAATTCCTTCTGAATGTAATTTACCGCCAAAGTTTATTGAGCTTATTTTAACACCATAGTGGGAGATTAAAAATTAAACTATCATTTCAAGTATTTTTATAAAGGTTACATTAGTACTTTTCATTTCTTTATTGCCTTACTGAATGTCAGGGTGCAGAGCACTCAGCGAAGCCTGACAATGGCTAAGAGACATAAAGGTCATGCCGTGTACGTTTGCTTCAAAAGTTCAACCTTTGCTTTGCCTAGAAAACTACTCACAAAATCACTGCCTACAAGAAAAATAAATAAAAGAGGAGGTCATCCACACCCAGAGCACCAGAGACACTGCAAGAAGCTCTGACCTGGGGAAACCCACCTGTCCTCAGAACTATCTTTCCATTTTTGTTTCAGTGATGTTTTAAATTCAGACACAGAGCTCACCTCTGCCTACATGGAGAAATATGATCACACCTTCCCATTGCAGCTGGAACATGAGGAATTTGACAGAGCTCATTTTGCTCCCCAGAGCCCTGGGATTCTTCTGAGGGCCAGAACAACAATAAATATTAATATAAAGCAAATTAATTATTAACAATAATAAAACACATGATGGGTGATTACATAATAGGTGAAAAAAAATTAATTTATATTGAAGAACATGTCTGCCCTGGTCTTGCCCCAAGCACCCACACACATCTCTTCATTGTCATTAGTGTATCTTAATATAATAAAAATTTTAAAATTAATTTAAAATGTGCATCATCAGTTGAAAATATTTTTTGTCCACTTCAAAGGAACAAATTTTTCATAGTAGGGTTTAAATTGAATTGAGACATGAAGTATTTGGTTAACCGGGCATTTAACCTTTACTAGAGGTTGGTGCATCACTTTTACTGCTGTTGCAGTGTTAATCTCAGGGTTCTTTTCAGGAGCAGCTCTGAAGTCGCTACTATCCGAAGATGCTTAAAAATTCAGGATGTGAGCAGGAGCAGAGCGTGGGGGTCATTTCTGACAGGGCAAGGAAAAAATGTTATGGGATCCAAGCCCTCAGGGCAGAGGGGCCATTGCCAACACCCAGCCACCCATGGCCCAGGGCACTGAGAGCCCTGGGGCAGCACCACAGAGCCCAGCAACAAACCCAGAGCTTCCCAGGACCTGGCTTTAAAATAAAAAAGGCATTAGTGAAGGTGTTCATGCTGTGGAAGGTGTACAGGATTGAGACACTGGGACCCCTAGCTGGATGAGCTTTGTGTCACTTCTCCTTCTGCACAATCACCACAGGTGTAACAGAGAGCAGAAGCCAGAAACAAAGGAAATTTCACACAAATGGCTGAGAAAAATGTTCAGCAAGATGTAAAAATCCATGCAGGGCCGGGCAGCGTTTTGGCCGTGCTGCCCTCCTGTGCACTGGGGCTGCCTGTCCATCTCCGCCGCCCGAGCGGTCCCACACCTCGCTCTGCACATCGTGTGGTTTATGTTAGGTTATTTTTAATTCTGTTTCCATGAGGTTTGACACAAACACAAAGGTGATCAACTGTAAAAGCGAAGTGTTGCACGGGCCTGTGAAACCCAGGGCACCGCAGCCGTCACAGGTCTGTGCAGGGCAGCACAGGAGCCTCCTGCACCCCCCCGTGCTTCTGCTGGAACAAACTGGGCTGCCCCTGACGTCTGAGCGGTTTTCTCCTGTGGGGAGAGAGCACAATGCTCAGTATTTCTCATTATGCCTTTTTTGGGCTGTTTTCTTCTTTATCTGGTTTGTCTATTTTTCTTCCCTATGCTTCTACATAGGCTTTCTAAGGTCCTGGACATCCCTGTACATTACTAGGTACAATGGCCTGCAACTCTTGAATGTGCTTAAACTTGAGAAGTTTATTCTCAATTTGAGATCCCCTTTGAATCAAGACAATTTTTAGACCAAGAAGTATTTCTTTTTGAGTTTGCAATATATAAAAGTCCTCTCAGTGAACCACTTGGGCCTGGTAGAAATGCACAAGCCAAAAAGCTACAGTTCTGTAGGTGCTTTTTCTCCTGTGCTATTTGTTCTTCATTACAACAATGCAAAACACTGGAAATAAAAATGAAGAAGACAAATTAGAGTCTGGTTAGCAAGGGAGATATAAGCTAATACCATTCACTGTTATACTTCCTTATGCTGCTTAATGAATCAATGCTGGCAGGAAAAAAGATTGCCGGTGCCTGAGGCACTTAATAACAGTGTGTAACATAACATGCATTTCCCTTTATGTGTCACTCTAAAAAGTTGGTATGGACAATTTCTGTTTCTAAAGTAATGAGAGCAGAGGGTGGTGCTGTCGAGATGAGGAATTTTGGCAGTACTGTGTGAAGCTGACGCAGGCAGCGAGTTTGTCATGTGGCTGGGCAGGACCTGGGGACAGGAGGGTCACCCCAAGGCTCAGGGCAGGAGTGTCCTCCCCACCCTGGGCACCACTGGAGACCCAGCACCACCACCAGCTCCAGGGATGTCGGAGAGGTTTATAAATGAGCATGGGAGCTGCTCGTGCAAGAGGTACTGAAAGCATGCAGGCATCAGCTGCTCCCCTCAGAGGAGAATGAACATGAATAAAATGCAGTGCATGGAAAACCTCCTGTCAGCAGAGATGTTGCAGGTGTTGCAATGCACAACTCACAGCTAATAGCATTAACCTGAAAAAAACCCTTAATATTAATATTTGGCTCCATCTTCACCACATCTCATGTATTCCCCCCACCTTGGGCTGTCAGACTTCCCTTTGGCCTCCACCTCGCAGCTTCTCCTGCACACGTTCACCTGTGGAAGGAGCCATCATTCCTTCTCATCTGGGGCTGCCTCCTGTATGTCCAGGGATGCTCCCCAAAGCATCCTCATTGGTATGAACAGTCTGTTATCAGCAGTAAAAAACTTCAAGATTCGTTTTAGTGAAGTATGTAAGGCTTGAACTGTATTATCTCATCTGGTAATTAATACTGTGAAGAGATCCTGCACAGTGTAACAATAGCTATAAAATTGCTTCAACTACATGGGATGCACAGAGAAGAAATTACATGATATGATCATTATTATTATTTTTGAGTTTTTTGACGTTTGCTTCTGCTAAACCTTGTAACATCCTTCATGAACTTATTTCCTTTCAAAAGGACTTCTTGGCAGAAAAAATGACACTAAAACTCTAAAAGGGACTCTCGTTTCAGAATGAGTCAAGTTTAGCTAGTTCCTTTTTTAAGTACAAAACTCCACACTGCTCCCTGCCAGCTGGGGAGAAGCTGCCTGCACTCTTCTGTCTGCCACATTCCATGTCTGGGCAATGGGGGAAAACAAACAAGAGAAAATGAGAGGGTGCAGCATGGTACCAGAAATACCAACTGACCTGGTGTTGCAGGGGATCGGGTTTAAAGACTAATTTCTTAGGAGTTGCAGTGAGAGAATCTTAATCATATTGGGATGGCAAAGGAGCACTGCCCTGCCACAAATCTCCAGTGCTCTTTCAAATATCAGTTGCACAGTGACAGTAACTGCAGCCACTGGTTTGTGTCCTTTGACTATAAGCCAGTTTATACAATTAATAACGCATCCCTGCCCAATCAACAGAACGATCCGTCCTTGCCCCTAGGTACTAATCATGTGTCAAGACAATTAATTGCAGAGATGTACTATGTGAGGAAGGTTGCTCTCAATGTAAAATGTGGCAATTTTTCTGAGGGGCCCAAGGCAACGATCATCTGAATATCCCTCCTTACAGTAACACTACCCTCTCTAAATGAGAGAGGAGAACTTAGTCAACATGAGACCTAAAAACAAACCTCCCTCTGGGTTCAAGCCCACGAGATCCGGAGCATCCTGCCACCTCCCGCTGAGCAGAATCACGCTCTTCAGCAAAGGTTACAATTTTCCACTTACATTGGATCAAAAGTCCCTGAATGGCTAAATTTAAATGCTGGTTGCAAAGGATTTTTAAGAAGTTGGGTTTTTTTTCTCCCACCAACTTTCCTAGTTCACAAGAAGCATTTCCCCCACAGAAGCCTGGTCTGGCACCAGGGAAGGCTTAACATTGATTTTCACAGAAATATGGTCAGATCTCCCAGTATTGACCATCTTACTGGGTGTGTAATTGGGTGCAGATGAGGGGAGCCAGCAAGGAGCCTGAGGACACAGGTTTGGGCATGGAAATGAGTCAATATGTCAAGGTATTCTTTGCTTCACTTTGTCAACTCTTCTTTCTCCAAGGGAAACGGGAAAATCAAACGGGTCTGCCCAAGGAGGGCCAAGTCCTCTCCAGTGACTCCATCCTTGCTTCGGTCTCTGGACATCTGCTCTGGCACTGCTCCACACTGTCACCTGTCCCAGGACAGCCTTCTCAGGAGAGGGGCACAGCTCATAGGATGACGATGAGACAAGGAGCAACCCAAACCTCTTTGCCCCATCTGCAACCTGGTTGTTGTCAGGGTCCTTCCTTCTGGGTGGGAAGCAGCCCTGTCAGCAAGAGCCACACAGAGCCTTGGTGACGGGGAGCCGCGCTCTCCCCACCGCCTCACCTTGTCCTTTGATTTTTCACTTTGACTCATTGCTCACAGTCATCCCTGTCATCAATAATAAGAGGTGCCGGGGCACATTTTACAAATACGTGTGCTTAATCATCTTGATATCTGAGAGGAGCTGTGTAGATAAGAAGAGCTTTTATCTCCTTTTCACAGCGGCATTGTGAACCCTCCAGGGCTGCACAGGATGACTGCAGCCACACGAGGTTCCAGCAGCAGCCTGCACCCCCTTGTACAAAAAAAAGAGGAGAAAAGCCCTTCCAGTCTACACCAGCTGGATTTAACTTCATGTACCACTTCAGGATTTGGTGAGTCCCACCAAGTCTGTCATTGTAGACTCAAGATAACCTTCCCCCACTTTGATGTAGCTCTCCTTGGCTCATCCTGACCAGGAAAGGACACAGCCAGCCTTCCTGGCTGCTTTGGTACCTGCCATTGCAAGTCCACCCTGCCTGGAACGTGTGGCTCTCCTCATCCCACTGTGAAAGGCCATCCGTCCCCTCGTCACTGGTTTCTTTCATGTACAACAAATTGTACTTATAACAGGAAAGCCCAGGCAGAATTCCCCTGAGAGTCTGAAATGACATTTCTCAGGATCTGACAATAAAACACCACTTGTGCTCTGCCTCTCATCTGTTCACCCCTTCAGTTAAGCTTTCACTCTGTGCATTAGAGAAATGAGTCATCTTCACCATTTCTCATGCACTCACATTCACTGTATCTTGCCTTAATCTTCAGTTTTTCACTATCACCTGGAATATATGCTCTCTAATATCTAATATTACTTTATGGGGGGAAATCACTAAAAAATCAATCACAGTTATAACGAGAACCTTCCAAAGACTCTAATCCTAAAATGCACTCCTATAATAGCACAAGGGAATCACCACACTCAGTATTAAAAGCATAATTTTTCAGTGCATCCCCAGTTTCCCAGATACACACAGCTCTTCATTTTCACCTGCAAATGACTCCATAGATTAACAGAGAGACAAAACTCAATCAAGCATGTCTGTCACTGCGATTACAGCCTGGCTGTAAAGCAATTTCACAGAATGGGAGAGGACCATGATATACCTACCACAGCTTAAAAGCCTTCTTCATTGCACCAGATTTACATAACTTTATTCGGTGTTGTAGATTAAAGGTTCAGAAAAAATTTGTATTTGCCCACAGGGATGGGAAATGAGCAAAGCAATGACACTGGAGGTAGTTTATCATTTGAATTGGGTTTTGCACCTGCAGAATTCCCCTCTTGCTTTTTGGCAACACCTTGTGGTTTGCACAGACTCAATAACTATAAGGGACTATGTGTGTATCTGTGTTTTCTATTGAATAAAAAATAATGGTAGGTTGTAAAGATTGAATTAGAGACCATGGTGGTTTTTGGTTTTGACTCAGGTTGTGAAGTTTGGTGGGGAAAATGTAGCCCTTAACTCTACACCAAGAAAATACACCAAGATCCTTTTGCTCTCTGCTTGAAGATCTTCCAGAGTTACTTCATCACGCCTTCAAAAAATCGCCCCCAGTGGCAATTTTAGAGCCATATCTATCAATTCAGATTGCCATGTACAGCCATTTGCAAATTCTGACATGCCCTCAAATCCTAAATCTGACTTAAAATTTCTTCAAGCAGTTTCTGACAGTTTAAGCAAGAAATGCAGACTTTTGAAATGAAAACTGAGATTCTCACTCTTGCGAAAACACTAAGTGATATGAGAGTTGACATGACAATCATCCTGGCTCCGGAATAAGCGTTCATGCTTATTTTACTGGGAAATGAGCAGGTGTGCAAAAGCTCCTGCTGAGCCCCTGCACCTGCAGGAAACAAAACTCTCCAGCAGTCACAGGAACCTGCCCCAGTTCCGCTGCAGAGCTGCTGGGTTCAGGTTGCTCCGGCCCAGGCAGAGCATGGTTGGGTGATGCTGCACCATGTTCCTGAAAGAAAATAGGCACAAATCATAGTCTTAGAATCATTTAGGTTGGAAAAGACCCAAAGATCGTTGGGTCCAATCATTAACCAACACTGCCAAGTCCACCACCAAACCATGTCCCAAAGTCACATCAGGCATCTCTCCACACTGGCAAATTGAATATGCTTTGAA
Source organism: Daphoenositta chrysoptera (assembly GCA_013397915.1). NCBI lineage: Eukaryota > Metazoa > Chordata > Aves > Passeriformes > Daphoenositta > Daphoenositta chrysoptera. The sequence continues at coordinate 579,156 of VZRO01004351.1, forward strand.
AACTCAAAATAGCCAGCCCTGATTTGGTCAAATCAATGCAACCAAAGGCAGTGTGGAGATTTTCAAAAAGCTGATCATATTTTCTAAGGAATGGCTGAATCATGCCATTTTCAGAGAGAAAGCCACAGCAAATCTTGGCTGTGTGCAACTTGTTCCCATAACGGCAAGGGAAAAACCCAGGGCCAGGGCTGCCTCTTCAAGGTAGCTGGTCAGGAGTGCTAATTTTTGTTCCTTATTATTAAAACTCTCTTTTGCCTTCTTCAATAGAAGATAGAAATTTGATGCCATTTCATTTTGTCTTTTTCTGCAGATCCTGATGCTTCAAGGCTAAAGCTGAGCTCCCTGGGATGACTCTGGAGCTGAAACATATACCTAAGTACTTGGCTGAATCAGTCCCTCTTGAAGTGTAAGGAGGAAGATATTCAGGCTTTCTAATTCAGCAGCACAGCAGGGAAACTGCTTGTCTCTGTGTGATTGTGTAATTGCTTTTCAAAGAGAGAAGTGAGTTTCTCTATCCACATTGCACTAACAAACCTCAGAAGTCACTTTGGTCTCCCAGCCTAACTTTCAAGATTATTTGTTATGGATAAAACGAAAGACACTTCTATTTCCATAGCTGACAAGCTTTGCCTCAGGGCATGCATTTATTTTCCATGCTGTTGATCTCTTCCTCCCTGTATCAGGCTAATTCATCAGATTAATAAAGGACGATTTAGCTTCCTGCAGGGTGTTATTGATCTCTCGGGGAACGTGGCAGTTGTTTGCTATGCCCCCTTTCCTCTGAGCAGAGGGGATGATTTTTAAATATTTCTAATGCTTGAAGGCTACAGCTGGCTCTCACCAAGCAGCTACAGAGGAGCAAAAGGCAGCAGTGAAGGGGAAATGCAAAATATATCACCTGCATCCCTCTTTCCTTGCCTCTGTACTCATCAGTGTGTCCAGAGCACACCAAGCCCCAGCAGGGAGGTGGGAGTGAGCTCCTGGCTCCAACAAGAGGCTTCAGGAAGACAAGGCACATCTGGGTTGAGCTAGCACACATTACATTCACCCACGCTGGGCATTATTTGAAACACACAGTGCAGTTCAGAGATTATCAGGTCAGAAAGGCCCCCTGCACCAGCCCTATCTCAGACCCTGCTAGGTCCTGCTTCAGAAATCTTCATGTGTCATTCAACACAGAAACCAGAGTGACTCCTTACCAGTGCTGAACTTCCTCCCTCTATCCCACCAAAATCATTCCTTTACCTTCAAGCTAGTGCTGGATGAGGAGCTTTAATTCTCCATAATCTCTCAGTTGTTCTCTGGCTCCCTGCTTGTCTGGACAGCAATCCCTGTCCTGCAAACACAGCCTGGCTCCTGACTTCCAGGATACAGGGCTTGATGCCTGACCTCGTTAAAAAACAAACAAACAAACACTGTTTATTTGTGCCAAGCTAGAAAGCCTGAATGTTCAGCCCCGGTGACTTACTACCTCATTCTTCACCTTTGTTCTGATTTTATGTCATCTGTGGCTGTTTCATTTTCTCCCCAAAACCACAGACAAGTGTTAAACTGTGACAGAGCAAGACCTGAGCCCCACCAGAGCTAGGCAGACACAAGCTCCCTTGCTCCCGTGTTTGCAGCTCTGTTGTGAGGCTTGTAAATCCCTTGCCTTGAAACCCACTCAGTATGTGCTACATTAATTTTATATACTTCTAATTCCTTAATCAACAGTTTTGAAGAATCAAATATCTCTGTAAATTACAACAACATTATTACCTTTAGCAGTCTAATTTGAAATCTCATTAAAAAGATATGAAGTTCTTTTCTGTAACCCTACAGTGAATGGAATAACTTGGAATAGGTGCCCATCCTTCGTTAGTCCTACCCTTCCATGTGCTGTTCCATGCATGTCCAGGCCTGGTTTCCAAGCTTGCTTTCACTGCTGCCCATCTGTGATGGCCCAAGCAGCACTGACAACCACTGTGACCACTTCTGAGAGCTGTGTGGCCAGTGGCAGTGACCAGTGGTGGCCCGTGCTATGCTGCACGCTCAGGGTCACTGTGGGACACTCCATCCTGCGGTGTGACCACAGCCAAAATTGGCTGCCCCCAAAGATGACACATTTATTGAACATTTCTGCAAGGATCATGCGCCTTTTCTGCATTATCAGTTGCTTTTCTGCATTATCAAAAGATCTTTTTTGCAGGGCTCAGCTGGTACCTGGCAAAATAAATGCCTTTTCTTCCCAATATATTCTGAAAATTACTGAGCTATGCTTATATCATTTTCCTTCCCATATAAAAGGAAGCCCCATTTTCTCAAATATAGAAAAGTTTTGGAACCAGAATTAGGCAGGGTAATGTTTGAAAAGAAGGCGTCAGGGACTGGTTTCTCCCAGGGGCAGGGGCTCTGTGTGGCTAAACCGGGTGATCAAAGACTGGCCCCACCCCATGAAGCTGCCGGTGGTGTCTGACCATGCTCCCATCTCCCGTTCAGGCACATTTCTCATCATTATCCCTTAACCCCGCAGTTTCCAGTCCCACTTAACAAGGCTGTGTTTATTTATCTGGGTTTTGGCATGACAGATAAAACAAAGCTATCCCAAATTTCAGTCCATAAATCCCAGTAAGTAGATTGGATGGACCTAGATTAAAGAGGAAAATAACTGCAGAGAACTTATTTTGGAAACAAAATGAAAGGCTTTAAAACTGATTTGTTGATATATCATTTGCTTGATGTCATCCTTCTATAAGTGGGTTATGATTGTTCTCACGAATGTAAAATGATATGCAAATATATCCATCACGTCCTGCTGCTTCCAGTTTTATCTGCCTCTCTCCTAGACTTTTCTTTCCCTTCCCCCAGAGTCTCCCAGAAGCATTTGTCCCACTTGCATTTGTCCCAGAAGCATTTTGAGAAGCATTTGTCCCACTTGCAAGGCCGGGGACAAAGGGAGTGGAAAAGGCAAAGAAAACCACCCTACACCTCTTCTGACACATAGTGTTTTGTGACGGTTTATGTCCCTGTCACATGGCCGGCAGTTTCACTTCTGCCCTCGAAAAACGCCTGAAAGACCATTGCCAGTATACATTCTTCCTTGACAATTTTCCTCTGGTTTTAGAAAACACAGAAGGTTTAGAGCCAGCCATCCTCCCTCCAAGAGTGACAGCTTCTCCGTCCCGGGTGTGTTGGAGCAAGCAGGACTCACCAGGACTGTCAGAAAATCTTCCTTAAGCACAGAGCAATTAGCAGCACAAAAACAATCAACGCTTTCCTGCAGGAAGGGAAATTCGAGTGAGGTTTTTATCTCTTTTTCTACACACAATCTTTAGGGTCCCCAGAACAGGAGTGCGCTCGGGGTGAATCCCGGTTCCAAGATGATGGAGTTTGTGCCTGGAGGTTGCAGTGGCAGATCTGTGCCCGGGAGCTCTGGCGAGGTCCTGGGGCCGTGGGGCCGCTCTCTGCTGCTCTGTCCCTCGGGGGTTCTGCGGAGCGGGGACCGGGACCGGCCCTGCCCGGGGTGTGCGGTGCTGGGGCTGAGCGGGGACCGGGACCGGCCCTGCCCGGGGTGTGCGGTGCTGGGGCTGAGCCGGGACCGGGACCGGCCCTGCCCGGGGTGTGCGGTGCTGGGGCTGAGCGGGGACCGGGACCGGGACCGGCCGGGGCCGGGGTGTCCGGTGCTGGGGCTGANGCCCTGCCCGGGGTGTGCGGTGCTGGGGCTGAGCCGGGACCGGGACCGGCCCTGCCCGGGGTGTGCGGTGCTGGGGCTGAGCCGGGACCGGGACCGGCCCTGCCCGGGGTGTGCGGTGCTGGGGCTGAGCCGGGACCGGGACCGGCCCTGCCCGGGGTGTGCGGTGCTGGGGCTGAGCCGGGACCGGGACCGGCCCTGCCCGGGGTGTGCGGTGCTGGGGCTGAGCCGGGACCGGGACCGGCCCTGCCCGGGGTGTGCGGTGCTGGGGCTGAGCCGGGACCGGGACCGGCCCTGCCCGGGGTGTGCGGTGCTGGGGCTGAGCCGGGACCGGGACCGGCCCTGCCCGGGGTGTGCGGTGCTGGGGCTGAGCCGGGACCGGGACCGGCCCTGCCCGGGGTGTGCGGTGCTGGGGCTGAGCCGGGACCGGGACCGGCCCTGCCCGGGGTGTGCGGTGCTGGGGCTGAGCCGGGACCGGGACCGGCCCTGCCCGGGGTGTGCGGTGCTGGGGCTGAGCGGGGACCGGGACCGGCCCTGCCCGGGGTGTGCGGTGCTGGGGCTGCCCCCGGCTCCTGGGCCGGCAGCTCTGGGGAAGCGGCTGCTGCTGCCCATTAAACAGCACAGATCCATCCCTCTCATCAGCCTGGCGGCCCTAAGCCCTTCTCCTGCCTCGGGCTGGAATTGATGCTGCTGCAAGACAACAGAAATTGCAGCTTGAAAACGGCAGATCAGGTGTACACTTACTGCCATTAAAAGGCTTTAAATTGGTTTAGAATTGAAAGAGGGAAAAAAAATCTGCCACGGAAGACCCAGATATAGCTGTAAAGGGCAGAATGCAAATTACAGGGTGAAGCTGAACTCATCATGAAGTTGCTTTAGGACTTTGCAATGCACATTCATAACACTGTCCCTTAGCAAGGGACACTGCAAAGTGGCAAAATTTTAAAGCACTGTCATATTAAGAAATGTGGCTTTGAAATACTGGTCTTGGTGGTGAGGGTCCCCCACCACCGCCGCCACGCCCAAAAGTATAGAATCCAGAGGATTAATAAATGTTTGGGCCAGGTGGGAACGCCCAGGTGCCTCCCTTTCAGGGGGCCAGGTTGACACTGTCCCTTGTAACTCTGGCTCTGTTGCACCATGCTGCAGTGCTCTGGTGCAGGGTCTGGGGACCCCTGTGGGGGGGCCTTTGATGGACCATGACACCCCTCTGCTGTCCCATGGATTCAGCTTTTCCCGGGGTGAAGGGGCCCCACAGCTGAGCTCCTCTGCCTCTCACCAGAGGCTTTCTCACCACACACCCAAAACCTCTCTTCCCCTCCTTTGGTGTGAGGGTCTGTGCGAGCCTGGCAGCCGATAGCCCTCGGGCTGTGGTCTCCACCCCGAAGGTGTTAAGCTTGACCCCTCTGTGAATGTATTCTTTTCTCCCCAGACCTGAGTTTACCTTCTCTCCATCAGCGAGTGGTGCAGGGCCTCAGTCAGGCCTACTCAGGGTGTGGTGCTCTTCTCTGCAGCGTCTGTAGCACAGCTTTGCTATAATAGGCAAAAGTCCTTCATGAAGATGTTTAAGCCATAAATTATAACATTCAGTCTCTGACACATCTTCCAGCTGAAGAACAGACCAACTCACAGGTAACACAACCAAATGTCCACTGATTTGCTCCCCTCCCTGCCTTTCATGGAAGGGTGGGAAGAGAAGGCAGAGCAGGGAACTCACAGCAGAAGGATCGTGGAAGTCTGGAACAAGATGCTGAAGTCACTGAATCTTTCTGCTATCATGAAGAACCAGGAGAGGGAACTCTCAGCCCCTCAGCATTTCGGGTCAGTGCTGACCCACACATGTGGTAGCCATGAAACACGAAGAGACAGCAGTGTTACAGTCCCAGTTCAGCATCATTAGCTGGACACTGGTGTCATGGGGACTGAACAATTCTTATATAAAATTTTCTTCTGAAACAACAGCCACAGACAAAGATCTTTGTCTGTATGAATTATGGAGCATTATTTTCTTTTTAATTGCATTGATTTACACTGAAAGCTTTAAAGATCAGCCTAATAACTATGGTAAACCAATTTGTCATCAAGAATACAATAAACGGTTATCTGAGCCAGTGCTACGAGGAGGTGATTCTCCTGCATCAGAGGAACTGGATGGAAGTAAGAAGCAACACTTAAAAATGCCAGACTGCATCCAGGTTGCTGCAGTTAGAGGAAAAAATTATGTGAATGATTGCCAATAAATGTGATGGTAGGAAAAAACCTTCAGAGCCAGCAGCAGTGTTTATTTACAGAGAAATGCCCGGAGGGTGGCCAGGGGCTGGCACCCCCCTCACTGACCTGCCTGGTTGGGGTCAGGGCTCACCCTGCTGCCCTCGCGCCTTCTGCAGGGCTCTGTGCAAGGCTGCTGAAGGGCACCTGTGTCCCAAATGCTCCTCCTCGGAGCTGGAGCCAGGGAATGGCAAGTGTGTGGCCATGGCTTGTGTGGCTGCTGGTGGCATTGCGACCTGCTGCCTTTCTGCCCTGTCACTCACTCCCTCTTCCCTTGCTCACCGACCGTGACGACATTTCTGCTCACAGAGAGAACATCAGCAAATACCTTTGGAAGGAAACTTCACACTGCTCCAATCCCTGCTCTTAGAGAAGGTCTGACTATTTAAAACCAGCACCAAAAAAAGCCTGGCTAGAGGCATGGAAAATTTTAGACAAAGCAATTGCCGCCTCAGCCAGCTCTGAGACACCCCGACAGAGGGAGAGCAACATGAGACACGTTCTGGGGAGAGCTGCTGGGCCAGGGCTCCCTCGGGGGCACAGGCTGGGCTTCCCCCAGCCCGGAGAGGAGGTGGAAACGATGTGTGCTCTGAGCCACCCAGATACCTGCGGGAGTGAGAAGGATGCAGCAAAAGAGAGCTGTGCGAGGGTTTGAAGGTTTTGAACTCCCCTGGCAGCCAGGTGCTGCAGTGCACCTTATCTGTGTGAGATCTCGCAGCAGCGAGCGCTTCACAGCCCCGTCACACACCGCTCCGCTTGCGGCATCACCCCAGATTTTACTGCCACTGCAGAATTTCCACTCCACCACCGGTTTCAGCAGAACGGGCCTTATTTTGCAGAGTGATCTTGAAATGTACCCGTGGTTTGTAGGGGCGGGATGAAAGCCCGACGTGAGTCAGGAGGGTGACCGCAGGGATGTTTCCAGGGAAAGGCACATCCCGGGGCTGCGCTGGAGGGGCACCCTGTGCCTGCTGCCTCAGGAGCTGCCAGCTTTGCCCACCAGGGCACAGAGGTGCTCAGCGTGGCCTCAGGGACACCCCGAGAGTGCCAGCCCCTGCCCTGGGGCAGTCAGCACCGCCCTGTGATCTGACCAGCCCACGGCTGAGATCTCAGGTTCCGTTCTTCCTCCAGCAGGGAAACCCTTGCATTCCACAAATCCACTGATGTCTCAGGATTTTCATTTGATTTCCCTGACCTATGCAGCTGCCCTGGGTTGCCCAGCAGAAGGCTCTGGGACTGGGGCTGTGATGTGACTTGAGCCGGGTGGAAGTAGCAGCACAGGAACGTCTTCCATGGGGCTGGGGCCTCCTGCCTTCACCACAACATTCATTTCAGCCTCCAGCCCTTCGTATAAAGTATCATCAAATAATTTACAGGAGGTGTCAGCTGCAGGCTACAGCCAAAAGGAAGGTTTATTTAAGACACCGTGTGGATTGTTGTACAAGATCCTGATGGATTATTCCTATCTGAGAATTTACAGATACTGCAGGAGCGTGGCCAACAATTTGGATTAGTTGAGATTAAATTCAGACTGGGTTGGTTTTCCTCCCTTAGGAAATCTCAGCCGTAGGTCTACAGATATTTTTTGAAGGCAAGATGTAGACAAAAACAACTTTTACACTTTCCAGCAGGCACCTGAAGTACTTTTCCATCAATCACCTTTGATACACAGAGGCAGAAGTGTGAGCTACTTCATTAAGAACCCTCACACATAACTGGGTACATTTACATATTAATCAGACATCTGAGCTGCTAATCCTTCTATCTTATATGCTTCTGTAACCATTAGTCAGAGCCAGGTGCTGTTAAATACTCCAGGTACCACCAAGTGCTCTAAAATCAAGATGAGTGTGGATGACAGGGAAAGGCTCATATTTACAATGCTCCCGTGGAGCCAAGCACTGTTAGCTCTGCCACGGTAACATAAATACACATATCTAACACCGGGAGCTTTAGTCCAGTGGGAGCACTGAGCGAGGCGAGGCACTCCCACTGCCAAGAGACTTCAGTGATTCCCACAGAAACAAAGACTGGTTCCAGTTCTGCCTTCTCCAGGCTCTTCGCTTGTGTCTGAGCAGCACTGGGCACCTGGCACAAGACCCTGGGAATAAAGGGAGACAGAGAAGCTGTCTCCCTACACCCCTGATAGCCCACAGCCCAACTCTGCTTGTCCCCCAAGGGCAGCAGCTGCCCCACACCTTAACCCAGGGCTCAGTGGGGTGGGAGAACTCAGCCCCAGTTCTTACCATAGAATCATAGAATCACAGAATTCAGACTTCAGAGATCATCTTGTTCCAATCCCCCTGCCATGGGCAGGGACACCTTCCACTGTCCCAGGTTGCTCCAACCCCATCCAACCTGGCCTTGAACACTGCCAGGGATGGGGCAGCCACAGCTTCTCTGGGTAACCTGTACCAGAGCCCCACCACCCTCAAAGGGAAGAAAGAATTAGTCATTCACAAAGTTCAGATGATTTTCTGGACAAGATTTGGTCCCTGTGTAAATCAGTCACAGCAAAAGTGGTTGAAGCAGTGAGGGATGCGTGGAAACTGCTCCGAAGTCAGTAGTTACTGACTTGAACTGACTCAGAACTCGACAGAGGGGGCTGTCAGTGGCTCCACAATCAAGCTGCTGCTCTCTGTGGGGCACCCAGCACCAGCCTGAGGTACAGCACAGTAGTTGCTTGGTTTTCTGTTTAACCTGTTCATTTGCCGTTCCAGCACCTGCAAATCCACATCCTCAGCTTCCCACTCCCTCCCTCCAGCACTGCTCATCCAGCTCTCCAACTGGCTTGTGTGGTACCTGGCTTTGAGCTGCTGAATTAAATTCTCTCCGTTCTCCAAGAGCAGACAACATTGTGAGGTTTAACCTTTGGGTGTGAGGTTTACCCTTCGGGTGCCTGTTCCTTGGCACCACACACGTCACTGGCCGGGTGTCCTGAGCAGGGCACAGGGACAGCCAGTGCCCAGTGCCCACACACTGACAGCTGCAGACTCACACAAAAACCACAAACTCCTATAATTACCTTCACTGAGGAAGTGATCTGTGGTACTGCTTCCTCCTTGCAGAACCATCACAGTTTACATTTCCTGGGCTTTAGTTCAAAAAAGAAAAGCAGTGTGTCTGTCTTCAGTGATCACACAGGCTCTGCAGAGCACTCTGATTTTCCCTCCTTTGGGCCTCCAAGGTTTTTTTTCGACCACTTCCTCCAGACTAAAAGGATGCCAGGTCCTGAAGAATGGTGTCATGCTTTTGCCATGGAACATCACCTGGGTTACCTGCAGCTCTCAGCGCTCACTGTGGCACCAAGCTGGCCTTGCTGCCTGGCCCCAGCACAGACACCCAGCTGGCAGCCCACTCCCTGCTGCTGCCCTGACACCCCAGCACCTCTCCCTCACGTCCAAGCAGCTCCTCAGACCCCACCAGCAGCTCTGCACTGCCCTGCCACCCCCAGCCCACGGCAGCAGGAAGCTGCTGAAGCACAGGGATGCTTTGGAGACCATGAGCCTCTGCACAATCTGCTCGAGACCCACAACCCAGAAGTTTTGCCAGTGGATGTGGTTCTTAGAAAAAAACCTGGATGCCCCACTGATGCCATTAGAGCCCATCCCAGCAGCTGGAGAGGCTCCTTTTCCTCACCCCATAGGATTTTGGAAACCACCAGCAATTCACGCTTCTTGTATGGAGAACCTGCACGTAGCACTGGTGCTTTATAGCCAGTGGATCTCTCCTCCATCTTTAACTGCTTTTTATAATATTTTATTGATTGGCTTTGTCAAACTATTTTATTGATTGGAAGTATTTCCAACCTCTGCAGTCTGGGCATAAATGCTAAAGAGGAGATGAGGGGACACGGGCTTTATGATGGAGCCCTGGCTCAGCCTGGAGTCTGGCTGACACCCATCCCTGGCCCAGTGGCCTTGCTTGACCCAGGCCAAAAACTGGGAGAAAGGAGCTGGGACACAGCAACATCCATGTCCATGTTTCTACCTTCCAGACAGAGGCACAAGTACAGCAGCCCTGTCTGAGCGGAAATAAAGCCTTGGCCATGACTGACCCTGCGCAGGGGTGCTCGATGGAGAAGGAGGGGTCACAGCCACCACAGGCAGAGCAGGGCCACACTCAGCCTGGGACACTCCCAGCAACGTGGGGGCATGGAGGTGGAAACAGGGTGAGGTTGCTGTCTGAAAAACCAGCCTGACCTGTTATTGGTACCTCACACCTCTCCCCCATCCCCTGGTCTCACCACGGGGCAGAGGGATGCTCTGCCAGTCACACAGGCCTGCCTCCCTGCCCCCGGTCACTCGCCTTGCTGCAGCATCCCTGGGAATGCCAGAGAGACTCTGCTCGGTCAGACGTGCAGGGGTCAGGCTGGCCTCTTTCCTGGGGTGCAGCCCAGTCACGCCTGCTTTGTCTGGCTCAAAACAGAGGAATGTGCCCAGGGTGAGATGGGCACGGCTCGGTTTTTGGGTCAGGATTGTTTATTCATTATTACTTATTCACAATTTTTAAATAAGCTTTACAGCTCGGTTCTGATTTCTGGCATTTGCCTCTCCTATGAGCATGTGAAACACCACAACGAATGCAAAATGGGGCAAAACCTCCAGCCCCTGAACACCAAACTGACTGCAGTTAGACAGGGCAGAGCATCTCTGTTCCTTGCAGAGCAGTAGCAGCAGGCACTACCATGAGGAAAAGCTGGTCACACCAGATAGGTTCATGTCTGATGTGGGCATTTCCATTTCACATGTGAACCATTAACAAATAAATAAAAGAGACCATAGAAAGCATTTCTCGTGGCCCAACTTTCTCATGCAAACTCCCAGCTAGAAGGTTTTACCTTTGCTGTGGTATTTTATTTTTTTGGTTTAAGCAGTGGTAAGAATCTCTCTTAATTGAGCCATGCTTTGGCTGGTGCTTCTTTCAAACAGCATAAATTGGTATTTTCCTATAAAAACCCAAGGTCACATGAGCAAGACACTGGGGATTTTGCATGGGATAAGCCAAGAGCAGTCAACACAGGGAACCTGGTCCTGCCCTTGGTCCTGCTGTCTTATAGGACAACAATGCTTCTACCTGGATCCTACAGTGTGGATTTCATGGCCTTTTCTGCCCCTCAAGAACAGACCCCCCACCCCTTTTCTGCAGGAAAGCGAAGCTGAGTCCCCGCTCTTATTGAGGAAACCCCAATTTCCATTTCATTCCATCATCTCTTTGCAGCTGCAGGGAGCAGTGCCCTCCTCCACCTGCCCGAGCCCCAGAAGTGCTCCAGGGGGAAGGGAAGGTCCAACCCTCACCTGAGGGAAGGAAACAGAGTTACTTTTAAATCATTGTTAAGTACAGTTATTTAAATATCTTCCAAAAGCTCCTCTGCTCCCCAGCCCTCAAATTACATATATCACATGAAATTCACACTGGCCACTCCTGGGAATGGTGGATGAAGTTCTTTTTTCCCTTTTTATCAGAAAAGGACACACAGCCAGAAATACTGGCAAAGCCAGCTGTCCTTCAGGGAGTGGCTTCCACAGATAAGTCACTCCCCAGCAGTGTGTGGCACAGACCTGCCCGTGTGAGTGGCCCCATGGGACTGTCACCTGCTCCTTCACAGAACAGTGCTGGTACGGGACAAATCGAGGCAATGCCACTGTGAACAAAACTCATCTTAACACTCACGTTTTCCAGTCTTGACTGAGCCTCTTGAAATCAATGGAATTCTTTCCTTTGCTTCAGGTGTCTGCATTACACTGATCCATGGGGCTTGTGGTGCACCACTGAATGGTCTTCCCCTCTGAGTTGCACAAAGGCCCCCCAGTATTTATCAGCACCCAAGGTGGTCCAAAAGACCAAACACTGGTTGCTGTCTCCAGGAACAGCAGCAGAGCTGCTCTGTTCCAGCCCCTCTATTCCACCTTTTTGATTTCTTTACCTAAGTGCTGCCACGTCTCCAGTTCCACCAAACTACAACTGCATCCATGAGGAAAGCAGACACAGAGCTCCTCTTTCCCCTCCAGCATCCATCAGCATCTGCCAGTGACCCAAAGCACAGAGGGAACAGGCCTGTGGGTGTTCTTGGTGGCTGTGGGTGGCTGGAAGGGCCCTGGGGCCCTGTGGGCTCTTAGCTCAAGGCAAATCATAGAATCACAGCATGGTTTGGGCTGGAGGGACCTTGAAGATCATCAACTTCCAAATCCCTGCTATGGGCAGGGATGTCTTCCTCTAGACCAGGCTCCTCAGGGCCCCATCCAACTTGAACTCTTCCAGGGATAGGGCAGCCACAGCTTCTCTGGGCAATCTGTTCCAGTGCCTCACCACCCTCACAGGGAAGAATTTCTTCCTAATATCTCATCTAGACCCACCTTCTGACAATTTAAAGCCATTCCCCTTGTTCTATCATGGCATGCTCTTGCAAAAGCCCCTCTCCAGCTGGAAGGTGCTATAATGTCTCCCTGGAACCTTCTGTTCTCCAGGCTGAACAGCCCTATCTCTGAGCATGTCTCTATAGGAGAGGGCCTCCAGGCCTGTGAGCATCTCCCTTTGTATTATTTTTCATCTGGGTGTGGGACTTGCCTTCCCTTGTCCCTTGTCCCCTTCTGCGAAAGGAGAGCAGGAAAGGGCTGAGCTGCCGCTCAGGCTTGAGCAGGAGGGAGAACAAATAAAAGGATTAGGAAAAGTTTAACTGTTTTTCTCTCCATCATACTTGCACTCCAAACATAAATAAGTTAAAGATGCTAATATTAGACTTCAGTGCTTGCAAACACGGCTGGTTTGCAGTTCTGGGCAGGGCTCAGGGGTGCTGCTGTCGCCGTGCCCAGACACTTCTTGCTCCTCTTTGCGAGCTTTGATGGCAGCTGATGTTGCTCTGTGCCTAAAATATTTTAAATGGCTAAGCCACCCCAAATGTCTTGGCAGGGAACAAGGGTCTTGCATATAGATCACACGGCTATTTCTGGACTGTTCTATAAATACGCCTTTTCTCTGGAAACAGCCCTCAGCTGCAGAGGCCAAGCCTCTGCCCAGCACCTCACCTCTCCTTTTTGGAGCTGGCCTCCTTTCTTCCCTAGCAAAATTCGTCCTCGATTAAAAACTGGTTCTCCCCAGCTGCAGCTATTGAGGGAGCTGGGGGGGAAGGAGCCCACCCTTCCACCCAGTGCCTGCTGAGTGTGAGCTGCAAGGAGGTTTAAGTGCATTTCCTAGGGAGAGGGGCTCCTACTGCAGGGCCCTTTGGGGCAATTTCAGCACCTTCCCCAGTGCCAGCAAACGAAGCCCATTTTAGGGGACTGCAGGACTGTCCCAGCAGTGCTGCCCCCGGCTCTGGGGCCCTATCCAGGCTTAACTCACTAATTATTAGTGACCCAGCACACTCTGTCCACGTCCCAGGGGCACAAGGCACAGCCATGGAGCTTGTCCTGGAGCACCCCTGCAGTGGGAGCACCACGGGCTCAGCCGCAGGGCAGCACAAACCCCACAACTGCAAAGTGACAAAGTCTCACCTGCGGCAGGGGGAAATCTGTGTGTTCACCGCTCCCTTCCTCATCCACCGCTCTGCTCTGCAGAGAGCCAGAGCCCAGACAGGCTCCTGCCGCCTCCTCCCGCTGGGACACAGGGATTTACCACCAAGCAGCACCTTGTGCAGCGCAGATTTACACAGCCTGAACCCTTATTTGCACTTCAATTCTGTCACTGCTCATGCACAAACACAAATCACATTGCTTTCCCCAGACATTCTTGCCAGCAAGGCTGCACAGGTTTTCCCCCTGGTATTGAAGAGTGGAGTGCTGCCATACTAGTAGCTAGATATTAAAAATAAATAAACTGGGAAAAAAAGCAGCAACCAGCAGCTCTGATTGAAGATTAACAGGTATTTGGATTTTCAAAGAGATAGTGCTTTAACTTAAGCACCTGAGTGACTGATTGCATTTATAAGACTGTTCATCTGCTTTGTACTTGAATTAGATGATGTGCATTTAAAAACCCATCCCCAGGTGAGTTCTGGGCCTTTTTGGAGATCTGGCATCAAAGCAGCAGACAGACAGGAGTCACAGGCCACGCGGTGAAATGCAGTAACCACTCACTGGGTGCCATCGCTCGTGCCTGATGCTTTGAACACAGTTCAGAACAGAAATGCAAATATCTATTTTTTTATTAGTGACCCAGCACAAACCACTTCAGTCTGACCACAGAGACACAGAGTGAGCAGTTCATCAGAACAAACATTTACTCGGGTGCCTGAAAGGCTGCAGAACCCCAGAGTAGGAACAAAGCGTTTTTTAAAAATCCACTTTTTTTCTTTCCCCTTCCCGAACCATCAAGAAAGGTCACAAAACCTTTGTAGACTTCTGTCACAAGCCCAGAATACAGTGGGTTTCCTCTCCAGCCAGCAGGGCCCTGTGCCATGATGGTGGGAATATTCACATCCAGACACAGGGCATGGAAAGCAGGACAGATGTCTGTGGGATGGACAGCCAGCCACTGGATGGAGCCCAGCCTGACAAAGTACAAATGTCAGAAGATACCCAGTGGGACTAATGTACCCATCCCCACCAAATACTGTGTCCTGGGGACAGCACCCCCGAGCTGACCCCACTTGAAGACTTTCTTCCACTGCCTTGCAGCCATTTACTCAGGACAGACCTAAATCTTTTTCCCTGCCTCCCAGGAAATGGAGCAAGGCAGCTGAGTGGTGCTCCCAGCGTGTCCAGAGAAGGGCCATGAAGCTGGGGAAGGGTTTGGAGCACAAGTCCAAAGAGAAGCAGCTGGGAGGGTCAGCCTGGAGAAAAGGAGTCTCGGGGGGACCTTGTCACTCTCTAGAACTGCCTGAATGGAGGTTGTACCAGGTGGCAGTCGGGCTCTTCGGCCAGGTAACAAGCGACAGGATGAAAGGAAATTACCTCCAGTTGTGCCCGGGGAGGTTTAGATTGGATATTTGTGAATATTTCTCTGTCTAAAGGGTTGTCAAGCACTGAACAGGGCACTGCCCTGGGCAGTGGTGGAGTCCCCATTCCTGGAGGGATTTAAAAGACATGTAGATTTGGCCCTTGGACATAGCTTAGTGGTGGCCTAGGTAGTTCTGTGTTAATGGTTGGACTTGAGGGTCTGTGCTGCCTTTGCAGGGCCTGGTTTTTGGTAGTGGAGGGGCCACAGAGGCGGCTGCTGTGAGCAGCTGCTGGAAGCTTCCACCATGTCCAGCAGAGATAATTGCTGATGGCTCTGAAGATGGACATGCTGCTGCCCAAACTGGGCCAGTGAGAGATGATGGTAACACCTCTGTG